>OY743090.1:17367500-17967500 GCA_963555665.1 Dircenna loreta
AAAAAATATTTGGACCATACCGTCCAAAGCGCACATAACAGATATATACTGAATAAAATATTAATTCGGCACAATCCTCTGCAAGTGTAGTCTGCATTTTTAATTATTTACCAATATTAAAATAAAAATACACCAACATGTATATTTGTTAAGTTTGTTTTTTAATGTTGGTAACAGAATTTCTAATATATACTAGTATATACCTGAAAAAGTGCGCCACGTTAATATAAATAAACATAACATCCATACCTAATGGTATATCTACTGAGTATTTGTACCGACGTTAGGGGATGGGTCACTATGTTCTAACTCACTCTTTATCTCTATCTATCTCACTCACTCTCTATACTACATACTGAGCTGTGGGTAAGAATTAATTGAATAAAAATTTTGCTTATATATTTATAAAAATACTTTTAAATCGTTAAAAACAAGTTCCTAAGTGTTTGATATTATTAGCCCACCGTCAAACTATTTATTTAATATATATGTATTATTATATACAAAATGTTTTGTCAGTCGTCATCATTACACTTTAGATCCGAAAAAAAAAGCAATATTATTATTTAAAAAAAAAAAACTATTTGTGCTGTATCAAAACACGGTTAGATTGCGTTAGGTGAGTTTCGTCTTTTCCAATCCAATTAAATCCAAATGTCATTTTTTTTACAAAAAAAAAAAAAAAACCCACGAACGCTTTCTAGACTCGAGTAAATTGTCAACTTCAAAAAATCTGTGGAATGTAAAAAAAAATCGTTCTAATTAAGAACAGAAATCCCTTATGCTACAATGAAATGCGACGCGCGACGGGACTAGACTTCTGCTGCATATTATATCATCATTTTTTTTTATGTTGTATATAAAGTTATTTTAATGCATTCCTCCAGTATTTAAACTTTTTGGTCAACTTTTTTCTAATAATATAACATAAAGCCAGAAATGTCGCCGCGTTTATTATATTAATGTAATACGTTATAGAAATAAAACTCGAATGGGACGTAACTCTTACTCTTACAAAGTAGTGAAATAAAAGAAAATAATAACTCTCGTTACTTAGACATAATATTATCTGTTTTACCCAACGCATACCAACATAATATTTTAATATTTAGGCTTAACATTTTATTAACTTGTTATTGTGCAAAATTAAATTCAAATTTGTTTTTTTTTTCTGTCTATAGATTGATAGATACAATTATATGACGGTATGCGCTGGGCAAGCACAAACCAAATATAGTTACCATACATCATAAATTAAGCATAACAATTTTGCATATATCTTAACATATTCAAAATTATCTTCTCTGTAACCGCTAACACCAACAGCATCACGGGTTTTGATTCAACCTGCGTAGAACGGAACGGGTGAGCGAATCGACCAATCAGATAGCCGAACCGCCCCCCTCCTCTGTATCCGGCTCACTTTTATACCGATCAATCGAAACGTCAAAACTGACAATTAAACTCGCGGCGATACACAGATGCACAATACTAATCACTCCCTCCGTAAAAAAAAAAGAAAGAAACCGTCACGTTGCGACTAACTTCAAGGGTTGTGGATAGACTATAAGCAAAAAAAACCCGGTATGATTCGCGTCGATCGTTAGTAGAAGCGTACGGTTAGACAAATTCATAAAAAAAAAAAAAAAATAAACACCGGGGATGCACGAAACGAGGTTTTATAAATATATATATCGATAGTCCGTACACCTCTCAACGACGAGTGACCGGACCGGTACCGGACCGGAGCGATACTTACGTTACACCTTCTAAAGCTCTATGAACAACATTCAAAGCATGGCGGCATTATGCCTCAAGTAGCCAAATAAAAAAATAAAATCAGCGTTCCATTAAATATTAGGGGAGTATCATGCTTTGATATAATACTTCTACATCATTCGGTTATCAAGGCAAAATGAAATATTGATTTAAATAATAATAATGATATCAACGCGACAATCGTAATTATTACATTATATATCCATGTGTGCGTATCTACAGGGTGTAAGGATAGGAGGTTTAGCATCGTGCATCCCCTGTGTTGACGCGAGAGTAAAAAAAATAATCCAAACTATAAAAAAATAAATCTCGGAGCTCGGAATCTTTAGAGGGAGACAATTTGAGCACCAAATAATATTTAAAAAAAAAATCCAATTATATAAAATATATATATATACAAGAAACACACATAATCGCAATGATTTCAGCGACACAAACGATATGGTTAATTTAAGTGAGAACAGACAAGTGTTACGTATTAATGGAAACATTATTTACAAAAAAATAAAGAAAACAAAAAAAAAAAAACTGTGAACAGGCTTTGGGCAATAACGAAAAAAAATATCGTGCAAAAAATAATAATAACAAGAATAATTGAATAATATAGAGCTCAAACACTGTTCATTTTTCAATTTAACGAGTCTTTTCCACAACCCTTTTAATTATATATATAAAAAAAAACTAAAAAGAAATATGGCCGCCGTGTGGGCGTCAAAATGTATATAGAGAATTTGTCTATTTGTGTTATAATGCATTGTAAGAGAATGATACAGATAAGTGCCGGAAGCTTGTGAGTAACTAATATAGCGTGGGTTATGAGATCTATAAAGTTGTGTTACCATTACAAAAAACAACATAAAGTAATTTTATTTATTATATTAATAATAATGCTAACACAATCTCAATCGCATGACATGTATTTTATGACATTACATGAAATAGCTGAAGCAATCTAGCAAACAAGTATACAAATATAATAGAATAATATTTGTCTGTGTATTAGTCGTGTTGTATGTATATATGTCGCTTGAATTATATATGTGTAGTAACATAGATATATTGAAAAATTTAATATTATAATGAAAACTATACTATGTTATATCCTCAAGAGTTATTTATACCATAAAAAATATTATAGTTCATGTGTGTTAGACAACAGGTTTCAATTAAATTGTTCTAGTATAGTTAGTACATGATATTGGTTATATAAAGACAGAAAAGAAGAAAATGAATCAGATAAATAGTTTAATGTTTACATTTTAAAGTGATAATTTTATGTATGGATTATGTTGTAGTTTGTGTGTTGATTGATAAGCATTGATTTGTTTATTATTTAAATCGGTGCATGTTTGAACATTATTTTAGCATTTATGTTTAAAAAAATGTTAAATAATATTTTATTAAAAGTTTAAACACTAAGAAAAGTCATAATTTATGTGTACAAAGAAAATAGTTAGTAGAGTTTATGTGTACCAAAATGTATTTTGTAGAATTTATATGTAAAGTATTTAGTAGAATTGATGTGTACCAAAATGTATTTTGTAGAATTTATGTGTACCAAAATGTATTTTGAAGAATTTATGTGTACCAAAATGTATTTAGTAGAATTTATGTGTAAAGAAATGTATTTAGTAGAATTTGTGTACACAAATGTATTTAGTAGAATTTATGGGTAGGGTACCAGTAGGTGTATACAGCATACCATTGTGGTGTGTATAAAGTATTTTAATAAAATGTATGTATTTATATTTATGCGTGCTTGAGCGTCTACCGTATAATTATGATATGTGAGTGTAATATTCTGTGTATATACTGACCGTTTGGAAAACCTCGAGGACAGCTTGGAGAAGAAGCTGGGTCTGGCCTGGTGCGGAGAGCCGCCGTCGCCGTACGCACCGCCCGCACTGCCGCCGCGGGACCGGGTCTGACCTGGGGGGGAAGGGGAAATGATGTTAGTTGCTGTAAATCATCTTTATCGAATACATCAGAGGACCATCAGGTATATTTACGACGAAAAATAATAATTGTAATAGCACAGACAGATACAATATCGTGAAAAATCTTACACCACTTGAGAAAAATATGTCTCTAGAAGCGAAACACATCTAATTGTCTTTCATATTCGTAAAAATCTCTCTGCCCGGTGATGGCACTTCTGTCGTTTTATTTATTAATGGTTTCATTATAAGCATGGTATGAATATTGCTCAAATGGCAAACGTAGCTCCACTTTGTATCAATTAGATGTATGTATGTGTGCGGGTGAGTGCACTTTGCGTGCGTATGTATGCGTGTGTGTTCTTACCGGAGTGGAAGGTGGAGCGCGAGGGTACATTTCTGGGGAACACGAGCGGGTTGGGGAAGTCCCTCCGCGCCGCCCCCGCCGCACCCGCGCCCGCTGACGATATACTGGAGTTGAGGCTGGAAGGAGAGGGTGGGGATAAATCAACATCAAAATGAAATAAATTACCTAAAAATTGTGCTATTATGTGCTAGAAATCTTAATGAATTTATAAATGATTTTTTAAGATACAGATGAACAAGTTTCTAAAAACCATTTCATTTCTACCGAAGAACAAATACAAAGTGTTGTCTTTTTGGGTTATAAAATTAATAATAATATAAAAAGGATAATACAATAAATAAATTGTTAAAAAACTTTACTACAAATAAACAAAGTTTTAACTAATTAGAAAATTCGTGCTCCCGTCAAAATTGATATCACATTTAAAATAACGCAAAATAAATTGTTAAAGCAAAATTATAAATATTGTAATAACATGCATGTTGTATTGAAATACAAAAAAAACTGCAATTTTCACAAAAGCCACTCAAAACCAAAACATATTCTTAAAAATAAATTACACAAAGACTCAAATGAAATAATCATTAAAAAAAACTTAAATTTATGTTTCAAATTCTATAACTATTCATTTATATAACTTCTAGAACGATAAGAATAAAAAAGATCTAATATTTACAAAACTGTGCAAACTTATATAAATTATTTACAATTCCTTGGTGAAGTAAAAAAAAAAATACATGTAACAATAAAAAGTGATGTGTATTAATTCAATTAAATAACAACATATATATTTTTTTTAATATATTAATCTAAATTAAACAATTAAAAGCGTGTTTCGTGTGCAATAAAAATATAAAATGTGTAAAAAGTGAACACCAGCTTGCTTCTTGTATTAATCAGTAAAGGCAGTGTTATATTGTTTTTGGTTAATTATTTTCTGTATTACAAATAGTACAAGTAAGACCAAATCAATAAACAATATGCGTCAACAAAGTAACACATCTCAGTAAACATTAACATACAGCTAGGGAGACCATTTCTTAGACCCAGATCAAATGACGGCCGATATTTTTAATTGACCTGATCCAATTTTTACTACTAAATTACAATACTCTACTGAGTTATAATATTGAAATGTAGATTGATTTTGTAGAATCTCGGATTGTAGATCGACTATGAATGTCGGCAGTCCAACAAGAAATCTACCGAATAGACAAATAGAATCCCATCTGTACATCGTCCGGGTGGTAACCCGCCCCCCTACCTGGGTCGCGGCTGGGCGAGGTCCCGTGCGGAGGCGTGCGGCGCGGGCTCGGCTCCAAGCGGCGGTCCGCTGGACGACGATATGGACGCGCTCTTCACGTGGGTCTTACCCGTACCCGAGCCCGTCCCGTTCGTTGCGTTCGTCCCGTTTTTAGTTTCGGCGCTGTCCCGTTTGCGTGTAATCATTCGCATGCTGTTAATTCCCGGTTAACCCGTCTTACCCACGTGCTTTTATACGTATACGGGTACATCAGACTTAATTTGATAGAGGAAATTTGTTAGTTGAAATAATTAAACAATATACATAAAAATATGGATAAATACATTTTGATACTATTCATGGGACCTAAATAATAAAAATACATAAATATTATTAACAATGCAAACATTATTATATGTATATCTATGTTACAAGTTACCCCCGCAGTAGAGGGTAATTAAGATTTACACGGAGGGTATGGAGGATTAATACATACCTGGGGGTATCGTGCGGCGGCGACATCTTGGGTGCGGTCTGGTGGGCGGTCTGATGTGCGGTCTGGTGCGTGGTGTGAGGCTGGTGTGTTTCCGAGCGCCTGGAGCCGCTGGTGAGCATGCGGGACCGGGGTTCTAACTTGGGCTGGGCGCTCGTGGGCCGTGTGGTGTTCTGTACCTAAAAAGATAGTTAATTTATTTTTTCATTGCAATATTTAACTCGAACGTTATAAATTACAAATATAATAACAATATTACCTGCATTTGAGCGATTCGCGCCGTATTTTCCTTGATGGACGCTGAATCGATTGTATTCTAGAAACAAATGTCAGATTAATTTCAAATCTTTAATGACTGGTGCATACGTTTAGAACATTTTTATTAAGGGCTTATCTTTAATACATATTTGTATTATAATTATATACCTGTCTTTTAAAATTGGACGTTGTCGTAGTGGCAGTTGATGTAGTATTGTTAGCGGTGGTTGTAGTTGTTCCGACTATAAATGTAAAATAAATCAACATTATATCTTTAATATGTAATATAATACAATCATACCACTAATCCGCTCGGATGGATAGTGATTATTTTCAAACACATATTTATTATTAATACGATATTCATTAATCAGTTAGTGTCACAAGCGCCATATTTCACAAAACCAGCTATTTAAATAAGCTTCCCACAGCAGCCCTTGTGCTTTCGTTAAGTATCAAATAAAAGCATAAGCAACTTTTAATGCATTTAATTTTATTCAACTATTATAGAGATAAGCATCACCCTCAAGCTTCCTACAGCTGGAGAATATCATAGTCAAATAAATACTATATATATATATATCTACTGTCAAAACTTTTAACTTCTATATACTACAATGATATATAATAACTTAAAAATATTACTCTAAAATATCAATACATTTGGGGGGGGTCTTAATTAAGTTACTGGAATTTCTATATTAGTTTGCAATAGTTCGTCCTAATTAATATGATTGTATATATATTGTATCTGTTTATCAATCAAATTGGGTCCATTCGTTCACTGGATAGGGACAAATAAACAAAGATAGAAGTGTCATGCTGATAAAAGAAATATTCAAGAAGATATTTATTTTAAACAGTCCATGCGATGTTATATTATCAATTAATATGTAAGATATTACACAGTTAGTGGAAAATAATTTATTTTAATTTAAAGAAGAGAGTTATGTCTAAACTATCCATATATATCAACATATAGACACACAACAAGATTAAAAAACCATCTACCAATCTAAAGTACATAAAAAGCTTAAAAAATATATATGAGACTGACCAAATCAATGTTATGAAATAGATAAGTGTAACGTATATCTGTAAATTAATAAAAAGGACCATCATAATTAACAAAAAAGTAATAGACTCAGACAAAATTATTCAGTAAATTCGAATATCTACTTATGTAATTATAATGATCCGATACTCGAATCGTTTCGAACTCAAGATGGGCGCGAGCAATACCATGAGAACGATGAACTCCATAATCGACAACTCAATGAGATCAATCAAACGAATCTAACATCGTGCATTTTATTTTGCCGTTAAATAAAAAGGTCTTACGGGCATGCAACGCAAGGCTTAATTCGATTCGTCGCATCAATCTCGTCGCCGCATAGCCCCGAATAGGAAACGACCTTGAGGAAGTTTAATCAGAACATAATAAAACACACAGAGACGACATGCAACTACATCGAAACGGTAAGAGAGAGATAGCAAACATGCACTACGGGTCCCCCCGCCCCCGTCCCCCTCCCCCTGTTACCTTGCGCGCGCAGCACGTCCGCGCCGGAGGAGGCGCGGCGCGAGGCGGGACGCGCGCTGGCCGAGCTGCTGCGCTGCACGCCGCGGTGCGGGGACGCGCCTGCGCCCACACCACCGACTTCAATACACCACACACGCACACGCGACCACTCTACTCACGCACTGGCCGCGGGGATCGAACCCGCGACTTTCGAATCGGCGGTTGAGGTTATCAATAAATTACTCCAAAATAATATGCTCGTACATAATTTTGTTGAGAGTAAGAAACAAGTTAATTTATTTTAATTGTATACTACTGATCGTTTTCAAATGTAAATTTACACTGATTTGTATTGACGATTTCCGATAACCATGCCGTATTTATTATTTAAGTTATATTGAAGTCGGTTTGTAATCGGAAACGTTGGCCTACGATTCCGTTGGTCGAACCCACCCGCGTGTCACGTTTCCCCCGCACGTACACCCGGCGCAATATACTCCGCATTCCCCCGTTTAACATTCCTTGTAATTCAGTGCAACTACTATATCAAAAACATTAACGCATGCTCCAGGGATAAAATTTTGATATATATCGATTCGTAACTGAAGACACGTGTAAGGAGATATCGAAAAAGGGTAACACCGAACACATATAGACGTAAAATACACTAATACAATAAACAAGGAAAGAACACGTAACATTATAGTTGCGACGGGTGTACGACACGTTAAGCACACAAATATACATTAAAATAAATAAGCAACAGACACTACGGTTTGGAATGAAAAGAAAACAGAAAATAAGCCAATGTTACCCCGCTTGAAATTGAAAAGGGGGTAACGTTGAATTACAAGGGTAAATTTGCTTTACCATAATATATAATCTTTAAATTCCAAACCAAAATATATAACAAATGGACCTCAAATGATATATTATAGCTCACTAAGTAGACGATGTTATGATGTCCTGTTAGAATAAGCTATAAGCTCGCCCATTATTTCTCATTAAAATTATACCCTAAGCGTTTACGAATTCATAAGAGAACAAATACAAGGACACATACTAACATAATATTTTAAAAGTTTAATACTATTTCAATAATAAGAAGCTGATTTTGTAACTTTATTTTAGAAAAACTTTATTTAAACACTTAACTTTTTTAATAACATTTTTGTCGTTTTTAATATTAAAATCATTTTAGAAATCGTAATAAAAATGCAAAATACTAATATAAATATTCATTCTCTTCTGAATGCAGAATCGTAAAGCATTTCAAATATTATTATTTTATTAAATGCCATGTAATCGACACCTAAGCCTACTTACTAGACGCAGCTTCATGAATAGGCCCCAAAAAATAATATAATAATCCCTACGAATATAAAAAAGGACAATATATTAATGTACGTTACATCATCCGTATTGTAATGTTGTGTGTGTGTGCGTGCGTGTACCTGTGTGCGCGGCGGCGGGCTGCGCTGGCTGCGCGGGCGCGGCGGCGTTGCGCAGCGACAGCGACGACCCCGACCGACTGCCGTCAGACTCCGGCTGGGGAGGGGGAGGAGCTACACTTCAAACATTCAGTGCCGCAAGACATACACCGCACTCGTTGCAAGGTTCCGGTGTATGGATGCATTGAGACTTTTACGGCACTTTGAACTCATTCAATAATTTACAATTTAGAACAAAAATAGCAAATAATGTGAAATTATGTTAAAATGCGAACACGAAACAGCATCATGGAAGACAGACAGTATCTATTTACAAAGAATAATGATTCTATTTTTAAACAATTAAATCCGTAAGGTTATATTCCACTAAAGGTACATATATTATCATAATTGACAAGTTGACACTCACGTCTGTACTCTTCCTCCCCAGTAGTAGGTAAGTCGCGAACACGTCGTCGTACTTCGCTTCAGCTAGCGAGTACTCGATCTCTTGTCGATTGTATCCCAGGCACACTAGCGCCTCTGTTGGAGACAGTTTCATTTATTTGATATATGTCTAAATATGTTTTATAGTATTATAAAAAATAATGTTTGCTTTTATGTTCTTTAAAACTGGACAAATACATCTTATAATAGTTACCACACAAAACGGTCTAAAACCATCAAACATTCTATACGACATCTAAAAATCCCAAAAAAAATAGCGTAATTTTAAAAACATGTATTTGAAAAAAACTAAAAAAATGACCTGTAAGAACGAACCTGAAAAAAATAATATCTAAAACGACACATGCTTTCACCTAACGAATCTAAAAATAACAAAAATAATTTATATATATATATATATATTAAACAATTAATAGCAATACATGCAACATAAGCATTATTTAGATTATTACGTCTCATTTAATGTCTTGTAATTATAATCAAAACGACAAGACAAATTAATAAATATTTAAAGATAAGATATAGACAAATTCATTAAATAATGAGAATTTTGATTATTATTATTATTATATTTCAATAAAATCACAAGACATATAACAAGGCAACATTATACCATTGATATTGAAATAACATTTGTACCGCGCAACTGTCACGTACCAACTTGAGCTGTATAGCGGTAAGGCGTGCATGTAATACAAAACATTTAGTTAGCTCATGTATTTAGACAAATTTAGAATATCGTTCTAGAAGCTTCTAGAAGGATGACCCGGCTTCTAGACGGTTGATTAAAAAACTGACAGAACTGGCATGAGTTCATTGATGAACCATGATATGGACTGATCAGAAAAGTTAATACAGTATTTCAAAAAAGGAAAGGTTTTTTTTTATTGACCTACAATTTTTTTTGTCAAAAATTTTAAAGTTAATTTATCTAGCTAACTTGGTAAAAGCTTAACGCCTTATATACAATTTTCAATACTTTTTACTACACAATGTAATGTATGAAGAATTAAATGTATTAAACTAATCGGGAAGCCTTTTCTTGTGATTGTTTGTTTGTGCGTCGTGAGATTATACTTTCAGTGATTATATATAAGCTGCTAGCCACTATACAGTAAGTTTATTGTAAAATTTGCAATCAATGTATGAACTTTTATAAAGAACGTTTTATATACATCTACAGATTCGTATATAAATAAAGAAATTATGTCATGAGACAAAAAAATGGATTCATACTGAGGCTGTTATCTAACAGTACATACAGATCTTTATATATATTTTATTATCAGTAAACGAGATAAGATCTATTTATAGTCCGTGCGGACAAAGAATCGGATTAGAAATTATCACTTATGGAGCCGGTGAGCTCTATTTTGCTATCTGTACATACTGGCCTTATATACAAATAGCAAGATAGAGAGAAATGTATTATATTGTTAATTGTTTTGGGATGAATACTAACGCCTCGGTATGAGACCAGTATTTTTTTTGTTGCTACCGGCGTATGTAAAAACGACTGTGTGAGTATACAAAAGGGTGTATGTATGTATGTATATAATGAGAGTTATACAATGTATATAAATTTCCTATCCCTACCATCGTGTTATAATACTATTAAAGCATCCCTATCCGGTTCTCGTACCTATCCGCTTGTGGTCTTTGAAGTCCTGCTGCGGCTCGATGTACGGTCTGAGCTCGTCGTCCTCGTAGCCGGTGTTCATCCACTTGTCCCTCATGATGCTCTCGAGTGAGGCGCGCTTGGCCGGGTTCAGCACCAGGAACTTCTTCAGCAGGTTCTCGCAGTCCGTCGACATGTAGAACGGTATTCTGGAACGGGGGGGGAGGGGGACTTTATTTATAATGATCTCGTCGTTGTGATCGCAGGTTGGCGATTTAAATAGAGTATCACTAGATGCACTCCATGCATCCATTATCAACCAACCGATTGCACTGATAAATTGTTTGAAATGGATGGATTTTGGACATTTTAAAAACGAAATGGGCCAAATGCATGGCCACTTTGGTGGAGGGATGCTAGGATACATACGGACTGAAAATTGGTGGTCTAGTCTGAGCATCCTCTAACTCACCGTATGACACTTAACTATTATAGTACTTTAGGCCAATCCGTGCGCGGTCGGTCCCTTGCGGGCGGAGGCTCACCTGTACTTGCCGCGCAGTACTCTCTCCCGCAGCTCCCTCAGCGTGGAGCCGTCGAAGGGCAACGACCCCGACACCAGCGTGTACAGGATCACCCCCAGCGACCACACGTCCACCTCCGGCCCGTCGTACTTCTTACCTGGGGATGTGATATGCTTACATTGAATTATATTTTAATAAACTATTAATTTCATTTTGCTCAGTTTAATTTAAAATTTATTTATTATCAGTATATATCAACATTTTGAGGGAATCCAACAGAATTAAAAATAATACTGCGACTTTAATAAGCTCTGCAACGGTATACCAGCAAGGTGTTCCCGAAATATTATATTGAATGTAAGTACCCTGGAACAGTTCCGGCGCGGCGTATGGCGGTGAGCCGCAGAAGGTGTCGAGTTTAGCGCCCGGAGTGAACTCGTTGGAGAAACCGAAATCCGCTATCTTTATGTTCATTTCTCCATCTAACAGCAAATTTTCAGCCTGAAATGTTAAATGTACAGCATGTTAGAAAGACCTCATGATTAGCTGATAGCCATTTCAATATAAACATCTCTGAACATTTTTCGACATCCATACATACACACATGGTGTAAGTAAAAACATATTACAGGAACGACATTATGTATCCTCATGCACGTCCAACAGATAGTACGACCTCATCCAACCCCTCCTCTAAACAGCCACTCCATCCCCTCCCTACCCGGAACAGTTAGTTACCTTGAGATCCCTGTGTATGATCCTCTTCTGGTGGCAGTACTGCACGGCGGATACTATCTGTCTGAACTTGGCGCGTGCCTCCTTCTCCTTCATGCGTCCGTGAAGCACCAGGTAGTCGAACACCTGAAGAGGGAATGACAAACCTTAGTCATAGCATTTCAAAGGGCTTTGAGACCCTTTTGATAGCAACTGTCATTCTGATTACCCTATAGCTAAGAATGAACAAACATTTGGGTATTTTAAAAAATATATATAAAAAAAATATAAAAAATTCTTGCCGTGTTAAAAAAATCTTGCACAAAAAAATGTACTAAGGTTCATTTTTTTTTCAATGCTTTTATTTGCATTATATAATTGTCTGTTTAATTATGCTTGTAAATAATATTGGATTAGAAAATTTAAGGGAATTCTGATGTCAACCTGAAGTGTCTAAGTAACGAGTGAAAAGATATCTTGAAGACATATTTTACTAAAGTCAAATTCTGGCAAGTCATTAATAAAAAAAAACGACCAATATAAGAATTATTAGTACAAACCTCTCCTCCAGACGCGTACTCCATGACGAGGTACAGAGTCTTTTCCGTCTCTATCACTTGGAAAAGTTTCACGATGTTGGGGTGATCCAGCATTTTCATTATTCGAACCTAATGAACGTAAATCATTAAAATAACATACATTTATTCAGATCAGTATGTAATATAGTCAAATTATATATACAGAAAACCATACGTTTTTAGTTAAGTATTCGTATATTAGTTTTTTCTCATTTATACAATATTATGGGAATTCTATTTGTCAGTATTAATAGAAAATATTGTTGCGGATAATGTGTAGTTGGAAAACTCCATGACTCATAACATTTAACGTAAAAAAAATTCCCAGTATTTCTTCACAAATTGCACTTTTAATGTATGGTCATTAAACTCCTGGCAATATAATTGTGATGATGAAAATAAATACGTCATTGCCTCGAAGGTCATCTTGTTAACGGAATGTAACAAACAATCTATCATACTAATGTATGTGTCATAATATGTTTGTTTTTTTCTTTGTTGGTATAATATGTATCTTTTACATAACTGACATGTTTTCAAAATCGAACGTGTCTGCAGTAATTTGTCATAAATGATATTGCATTCTTTATTCTCGTTATTCAGTTCCGCTAGTAAGAGTTTTGACGTTACGAAACGTTGATAGTTTTCGAGCCATCACGCGAAATGTGTTTTGATTGTGATTGGTTTACTCCAACCATTGTTTGATTGCATGACTACTCGAAAACTATCAACGTTTCGTAAAGACAAAACTCTTACTGGGGTACTGGTAATAATATCAAAATTCAACAAAGAAAAGATAATAAAAAATCGTTGAAAAACTCTAGTTTGAATGATACGAGTAGTGTCAATTTTAAATCAAATTTAACATCAATCATCCCTTTACAAAAACGAGTGTAATATTCGTCCTTTTCATCCTTTTCATTATTTTTTATACAACTAAAGTTATACTTTTCATAAACGTTCTACAACTAATGCTATCCTTTTCATTCATAATGTCATATATGTGTGCGCGTGTGTGTGTGTATATAGAGGTAGGCAATGTGTTCAAAGAACACCGGGAGATCACATTTGGTCACATCACCCAACTACTTCAATCCTCACTCACCTCTCTGAACAGCTTCTGCAAGCTGCTGGGGTTCAGCTGGGTCTTGTCAATGATCTTGATAGCCACTTCCTTGCCGGTCGGAACATGCTTCGCCAGCTTCACCTTCGCGAAGTTACCCTTGCCAATGGTCTTCAGGAGTTTGTACTTTCCTGAAATAATTAAATTATATGGTATAGAAGAGCACATAAAACATCAACAGATAAACGAATTAACAACTGGGAATCAAACCCATATCCTGTCAATTGTAAATGCACTCTGAATAAGTATTACATACTATAGAACGAAGTTACAGTTATATTTGATTAATTTAATTGTTCATAAATTTATTTACTTAGAACACGAAAGTAAACAAAACAATATATAAATGAAACTTAAATTCCAGAATCTACTCTTAAAAAAAATTCAACCACAAAATATAACTGATTGTGAGACTTTAAAGTTATTTATATATATATATATATATACATTTATATTTAATTCCATTTCGTATCAATATCAGTGATCACTAGTGGACGTGAGTATTAGGAGTGCCTATTCTGGTATCAAACTTATATAAATAAGAGCTTTTGTATAGACACACTCCAATTTAAAATTTTGTTTAATAACTTAAAGTTGCAAACGCGTCCTATACCGAGAAGTTTAAGTCTTAAATATTTGTCTATGTAATATTTATTGAACAGTTTTAAGTAAAAATATAAAACAAGAGTATATAAACATATAATGTCCATGTATTACCAATATGAGGTTCCTCTGATGCCCTCGAGCGTGATGATACCCTCGCGCTACCTGACGATGCACCGCCAGCGCCAGCAGACGTCTCCGACGCACTCTGAAACACACCAATCTAATTAGACTACTAGTCAGACAAAGTATATATATATATATGTCTAGTCTGTTAAAATTACTTATCTAGTAACAACACTACAGCGGTACGTACACACATTAAATGTATAAATACGTACTAAAGAATCAATATTCTTTATTTGCTTCGCGGTAATTGGGTATTTAATTTGATAGCCGATTGTTAACATTTGATTTGATTTGATATTATAAAATATAATGTAATATAATATCGAATAAATGGCTGGAAGTTTTATTCTTTTATGACCAACCACTGTTTTAAATATATATATATTAATACGGGACTGTATCCATCAAGTCGCAACTTTGAATCTAGTTAGTGTTGATGCATTTTTTATACTATATTAATTAACCTTAACATGCCTAGACATGTTTATAAACAATTTCAAACATGTCATAAATATAAAATACATCAAATTGTCTATAAAACAAAACCCATCAACCACGAGCTGTCACAAACATTACCTAACAAAAGGTAAACAACTAAAAAAACAATTTGTTTGTCCATTTGTGTCAGAGAGGCAATTAAAACACAAAAAAGACGACTCTGTCAGTATGAGCATATATTTTTTCATCATATTCAATTAGAAGACTTAATTCAGACGCATGTAAACTGAAATATGAATGTTTCGTAATAACGTTTAAATGTACGCGACACTTAGATCATTCATGTTTGAAAGTATTAAAATTTTAATTAAATATAGAAAAATAAACCGATACGGACAAGGATTCGAGCCCGCATCCGCTATACGTCGATTTATTTTCCATTCTATATTTATTTCAAACTTAGATAATTTTTAAACTTGTATGACAAGCAATACTATAAAGAAAATAAAGCAAATATATAGCATTCTCTTGTAAAAAGTACTTTTGAACTGAAAGCAATCTCACGTGACAATGGGGTCAACGAACTCTGATTTGATATCGAAGATGTATTTTGCTTAGGTCATATTTGGTATAAATATTTATAAATGTATCCTTTGTTTTCATAATTTAATTGTATAGTAATGTTTTTATTTCAGATAGCGTTAATAAACGAATAATTTAATGCACTTTAAAAGTTATATTATATTTTTTAAAAGTACAAAGTTAAAAATTGACTATTAAGAACTTCGTAACTTAAAAATTCCTCAACCTTTCAGGAATATTATACAGAGGCATCTTTTTCAGACATCTCTTAGAATTTCCCTCGGGTTAATGGTACTTTTTAACTTATTCTTCTGAAAATATTCTACTTGAAACAGTTTTTTAGCATTCTACTTTCAGTAATTATCTTTATTACAGTAAAATAAATTATTTCTGTTATAACATAGAACACACTATAAATAGTAAATATAAAGTTTTTCAATATACATATATAGAATAATCAATCGATATGGGCAGGGACATCTGGGAAACCGTCCCGCTGCCCTACCAATTGAGCTACCGTGTCGCTAAATGGTACGGGGAGCAATACGTTTCATTATATATTTATTAAAATTTAAGCTTATTTAAAGCTTTTATTTGTTTGAAAATATCTATAACCATGTATATGTTTATTGGTTTTTTTTTACACACACACACACACACACACACACACACACACACACACACACACACACACACAAATATATTAATATATGTATAACAATATTATAATTATATACATTTATAAAAAAGTTTTCATGTGTCAGTTCGAAATCTCGATGTGAATCATTATGAATGAAACGGATTTGAAATATTAACTCTTAATTAATTTTCCGCAGACGGAACCGCAGGCATGAGCTAGTGTAATACGAAATTATCAATCATACCCCGTGCAATCTCTCGATGGCTTTAGTCCGTCTCCTCCTCCACAGCTTCGATAGAAACACGGGAGCTAGTAGCGGCAGCACGCGGTGTCTCATCGTTTGAGGATTTATTTTGATATTAAAACCGAATACGAACACGAAAACTTTGATTTTTGGTTGTTTGTTTTATTTGTATTTACACGTGTTAGTTTAAATATTAAAACTTTACTTAAAATTTAAATTCTTGACGAAATTCACTATTCAGTAGTATAAAAACAATTCTATGAAATATCATAAAATTGTGCTTGGAGAAAAAACTGGTCTATTTTTATTCCTAGAATAATTTCTTACTTAGTTATTCTGATCTTTTGGAGAAATCATTAAATTGTTTGTCACGAACAGCTGAGAGATAAAAGCTTTGAGTTGAGTGGTGACTAAGAATTGATCTACAATTTTCTCTTAAAACCGGTATAGATCAAATGATATATATATATATATATAACTAAGATCACTGTCCGAGTCTGTCTGTAACAACAATATCAACACTCATATATTTTATTATCTGATATCAAGTAACAATGACACTATAATAAAAACAAACACCGCGAATAAATTCTCACAAAATGATGCAATGTATGAAGAGAAAATAAAAAAAAAAAGCTTCATACATAACATTTATAAAACAATATTACAGCTGAGTTTTAAACTTTTGTGGAATTATCGTTCTCAAATATTGTTAGTAAGTTGTTTCAATTAATTAAATGAATAAGAAATAAATTAAAGATATTGCTTTTATAAATATAAGAACAATATTTAAATTTGGAATCATGAATTTCAAAACGTTTTTCCGCAACCGAATTAAAAGAACAAAAAACACACAAACACTTATCAGATAAAACACACAATAATTCAAAAAAGGAACACAAAAAAACACACAATCCATCAGACGATAAACTTTAACGCCGGCCGCCTCTAACTACAGATCACGAATGTCAATGATTTATGTAAACTATGCTTCTCAGTAATCAGAGCGAGTGATAACGGGCTATAATAATAAAACGATCAGTTTTATAGCCATTGTACAGATACGGGTTACATTCTACGATGTATCAAGAAGGACGTTGTGGAAATAAAAGAAAGACGGGACAAGTATTGAAGTAATAACAGTTGTGAGAACTAGAACTGTGTCATCTTATTTAGATAAGGTTTCAAAATGCAGTACAGCTCTTTTCAAGGAACTTTACTTTTGAAACTAAGTTGAGAATATTCCTTTGTGTATAAAGATCAAAAGAGTTTATAAAATTTACAACGTTTATTACATTTAAAGTAATAAAAATAATATGCGTTTTTTGCTTCAAGTGTTCAATCATTTTAACGACTTACAAAATTATTGTCCAATCAAATCTATAAATATATACATAGATAGATATATAGGTTATATATTCATCGTTCATTAATTCATAAATTATATATCATTTATACTTATTATAACAACAATAAAAAATGCATTTAACACTTCAAGTATCAAGATTAATGTCTTATAAGAATTTTCATATATCCAAATCTATATATATTAAAGTATATAATAGTATTTTATCTTATCAGACTGTTAGGTACGCCATCACTATGGTAACACAGTATCATTCTGTCCCATAGACAAAAGGCTAACACACAATGGGCGTAACCTTTCCGTCCGACCGGAATCAATATTGACTTGAATAAATAAATCATTCAATTTGTTCCTACGTCACGAGTTACATACCGGTTTTCAATGACATTCGATAAAAAAATATATTAAAATCTTTATTGTAGTTATACTGCGTACCATTCGTTATACAATTTAAGGCGCACTATTTGACTCCAAAAAATAAAAAGTAAGAGTCTCAAAGAACAAACTCTTAAAAACTGTCATAGTTTTGACAGGTTTTATTGCAATATTATAATAATATTACATACTTTGATTCGTACCATGACTTCCATAAAGCGATTATTGTTTTATTCCTGTTGTGACGTTAAAGAATTATTGCTTTTCTTAAATACCAAAATTGTACGTAAAATCAATGTTACATTAATATTTCAAACTTCGTGGTACGAGTTATGTTTAAAGAATGAATGATTAAGGATGACGTCATCACAACTTTTTATCGAAACATTGTTAAAGGAATATAACTTTTACGACGATTTCGAGAACGAGATTATTGTAATATTCCTATCATAACTAGCTCACTGACAGTCTTTTCACAATACGATATTAGTACGCTATATGACCTAGCACTTAGTAAATTGGATAATGAAATGGCTGTTTAACAGTAACGTTTGAGAAGGTAAAATTTTAAATCTTTTTTTTTATATTTACTCAATAATATTACGAGATATACACTCTTAATGTCAAGGGTCACTCCATCTGACGTATCGTTCATTCAGATAATTGTCGGATTATTTCAATATTTTCAAAGGGAAGATAAATAAAACGTTAATATCATTTAAAGCATTTAAAGTTGAACAAGTTTTTTTAAACATTAATATTGAAAAATGATTATTTAATGCTACTATAAATTCTATTACAGTAAATAATAATAATTCTTCCATAAGAGTAAATAATATTTATATATTTAATTTATGAGTATCATATAAAAAAATAGATAAATAACTTAACACATATGAACAACCCAGGATTGAAATTAATCTGAGATGGCTTCACAAATTCACGAGTCGTTTATAGGTAATTCCAAAATATAATTGAAAAAAAATATATATATAGAGACTGATTATATGACCTATAATAATACTTGTTAAATCCCAAGAAAATAATGTTTGATTTGGAATCACTTTATATAATGTCAGAGGTCACTAGAGCGATCCATTGTTTTGGAACTTTGTAACTGAAAAGACGTTGATTGGCAATTAAATATTGTCCGAAAATATTGTTCATTAATTTACGTAACTCCATACAGAACCTTATTTAAGAGCAACCAAACTTATACGAACACTTTACGTATAGTATACAGTACCCCTACTACAAGTTTTATCGTTATGAAAAGTTGATAGTTTTCAAGAAGAAGTCACGAAATGATTTCTTTGTGGTGATTGGTTGTCTTTATGTTGAGACTGTTATAAAACCAATTACAACCAAAAAGTCGTTTCACGACAGCTCGAAAACTATCAACGTTTTCTATTATCAAAATTCGTAGTAGTTGTACAGGAAATAATTTCCACTAAACAATAGATACAAGGTACAAGCCCGCTCGTATAGGGTTATCAGTGGCTAGCTTAAGTAGTGTTCTAGATAAGTGCCAGTCTAAAACAAAGCGCTTCGGTAACAATGAGTCTAGGTTGATCAAACGATGAATGGTCCGTTATCCTGGCTGTCTAGACTTTATATCCACTGCATAAATTATATAGCTGTCTTTTATGTTAAGCTTTTTTGTTTAATGATATAGGATTGTTTAGCGAAATAATCGAAAAAAAAAAAAACAAATGTATGTATATACGTATGTATGTGTGTGTGTATGTATATATTAAATAGAAATTGCACACGAGAGAGCGCGTCGAACTGATTGGCTTAGCCTCACAAACTCTTGCAACGTCAGAATAATCACAAGAGCACTGCCGGTATAAAATATCATAATCAACACATATTCAAGAATAACTATATATTAGTAAAAATAAAACTTTTTATTTTCTAGGGACTTGTGTTAACTAGTTTATATGTATATACCAACAAAAATAATAGTTTCTATATGTTTATTTAATTGTCCAGTACCATAGTACAACCTTTGCTTAGTTTGGAGCTAGATTGCCTTGTTTGAAGTGTCCGAATATATTTATTTATTTATCCTATAATGTATTTACAATGCGATATACCCGCTAAATAATTCAGCAGAAACGATGGATCAATATGCAACGGACGGTGATTATTTTAAAGTTGTCAAGATTGTACGTCTTGAATAAAATATTTTTTCTTGTAACAGGCGTTAAGTATGTTGGGTAATGAAATATTTGATGTGTAACAATTTAATTTAACATTTCCGATAATGGACTTTAAGACTTAAGTGTTATGTTAAATGCAATTATCTGTATTTTTTTCTACTTTCTTTGATTAATGTTTATATATAATGGCGGCAAATGAAAGAAAACGTCATAGTTAAATTCAATATTTTCCTATATAACTTTTAAATTAATTGTAATAGTTTTATTAAATAACACACACGTGCTATATTGATAATTATAAAACGATATGAAATCCAGGATTATTAGTAACCTCACATGAAAAATTCTTACAAAATGCCACTGAAGAGAACAGTTATAATTTCAATATTTCATTGAAAAAGTAGTTTCAGGTTCAATGACAATAGGTTCGGTCGTTACTCCATGGTATAATAACGGTATCGAGTTGGCTTATTGGTGGTTGGTGATATCGATGTTTTTTCTACACTACCAATAAGAAACTATCCCTCCCTAATTATTCCAAATATTTCAAGAGTAAAATAAATAGTTTAAATTAATTTATAATAAGAATATTTAAAAAGATGAAAAATCTATTTAATTATGCATAAACAGAAAAAAAAACACCATGAAATAATTTTTAAAAAAATTAACACAACCGCACAAAATAGTATAATACCACAAGCAGACAATCAAAATTATCGATTAAGCTGATATCGGACGTATCAATATTTTCGACCAAAGATACGAATTAAGACGTATTATTTGAATAAAATATATTATTAATGATATTTGTATTATATATATCGCGTAGATACAATATGTATCGATGTACCGGGTACCGTCTGAACACTGGCTGGGAGGGAGCGCAGGGTCTATTATAAACTCGCATCCAATGAAGCTTAAAGCTCTCATACAGGGCGTGAAAAATTGCCACATAGCGTAATAATGTAATAATACACTTTTATACAAAAAAATTTGTGTGTCTGAACGAGGTTTAATAAAAACAGATCTATTTTTTATTTATATTTTGTATGGGATGTTTATCTTATATATAACATATATTACACATATATACACATATTATCTTAATAACTAGTATATATATATATATATATATATATATAAATAAAGGTTAACCTTGAACAAACAACAGATGTATGTTTGTATAGCTTACATGCTATTACGTAAAGGTAACACATGTTAAATCAACAGCTGTGTTGGGATTTCGAAATCCTTATTCATGAGATAATTCTACCTTATACCAAAGTACGAAGTTCGGAATCTTCAGCTCTCAACTTACCTGCAACAATAAAATAATACATTAAAAGTCATTATATATTTGACACTTGCAGTAATCAATGTTTATAATATATTCCCTTACTAAAGTAACAAAATCTATAAACACGTATCGTATATAGGTAACAAAAGATATATAAATATAACTGTAGCTTTTTAGATTTATGTATAGATTTTAAATTTATTTACAATCTCTTATAGCTAACTACAACTTACTTTAGTAATTTACTAAAAACATTCGTAACATAATTTGATTTAAAAACAATTTATCTATAATACAAATTCTGACGTATTATATTAAATAGCACATACACTTGAAATAGTTTGCACTTAAGTGACAGATGGACGAATTTTAATATGCCAACTTAAGCACAAACCAATGGAAGTTAAAATTTACAAGCTGGTAGCAGTGAGCCAACATTACAAACTGGAACTTAGTATGACTGCTGCAATCCCTAGAGTTTTTAATTAGGTCATAGAGATTTGAGTATCCTAGAAGTTTCCCACAGCTGGGCAAACTTCTCTCAGTGGATGTTTATAATTTAACAATGCATAATTTGATATGTGAAAAATAACGTGCTTTTAAATAAAATAATGAATATACGTTTATATACATATATATTCAAGTACAGTTGTATTTACGTCGACTATATCGTCCGACTAGTATCCAACCCATTCGGGGCTCTTAATCATGAGCTCGAAACATGGCGGATTCGTGGAGTGAAGGCACATGGGTAAGAACCTCGAATGAATCAACGAACCTCGTCTTGTCTATCAAACTCCGAAAAATGACGTGAATACAGACCTGCAAATATACTCGTATATATGTAAGAGTCAACATGGTTCAAAAAAAAATAAACATCAAAATCAAAGGTTCCTAATTTGTTTTTTTTTGTAATCACAGACTCTGTCTTCGTGAAATGACCTATGTTAATTTATCCAGTAGAAAACACAAAGGTCAATATTTCTCTCCTCAATCTAATAAATCCACAATATTACTTTACGAGAAGATCTTAGTTCTAGTCTATATACACATTTATATCTTCTACATCTCGGCATTCTCTCATTTGGTCCATATTATGTAATGTGTGTGTGTGTGTGTGTGTGTGTGTATCTTTTCCGGGATGTAGGGAGGATAGGCATCACCGGAAGCAGGACGGAACGAACCGTCAGTTATATTATGTTCTATTCTACATTATTTTTCGGTGTCGTTGCTATTTATTTGTTTTATATTATAAATGATTTAGTTTTATCTGTCAGGAATTAACTTGAACAAGATAATGCTTTCAGGTTAATAAATTTGATGGAGAATTTTAGACGTGCATTTCGGCTTCTAGTAGGCATGACTGCTGCATAGATTTCAATAAATATAAGTTACAAAAAATATAAATATGTATTAATATTCTGAGCAATATAAAAATTGTACTAAAACCATACCATCTTAGTTAGATATATTTTTATTTACAATATGTTTACATATGACCGGTGTACAGAATGTTATAACACTATCAATGACACGACGTAATTGGTTGGATGATTATTTTTTTTTAACATATGACATATGATCTCCAGTTCAACCCTTGAGATAAAACCAGTTAAAGATAAACGTTTATTCTGTTATTATAACTGCGTTATTAAAATCGAAAGTTCGAGACGATATTTATTTATAGACAAAAAAAAACGACTCTTTCTCTGATTTGCAACAAACAAACAAAATTTCAAATAGACAGTATAAAAATGTACTAACAAAGTTATTTTGGCAACTATAAAGAACCATTAGATTAATAATGAAAAGCTTTTTATAACAAAAAAAAGAAAACTTATTAACTGTAGAACTTACTAATTAACTAAATTAACTAGGGCAATAGTTTGAACACCTGGAGCTATAGCCGTACCTGAACACGGACCGATCATAAATCCCTACACCTTGGAAACCATAATTTATACGGTAAGTAAAATAAAGCCAACCATATCCTGCTAAAGGGAAGGTCCACCCTTAACTAATAGCCAAATATCCCGGTCATTCAACTCACCCACACTCTCATTTCTCCTGACTAATCTCCGTACTATACCACCATGTCTGTTATTAAAGATAGCAGAGCAATAATTTAACTTAAATTCTTTAAGCGAATGAATATTCAAATAATCAAATCAGGCAACACTATGATACTATTTTAAGCATAAGCGTATAAATCCATTTGAAGCCCATTTAAATTTTAAATAAATATAGAATGAAAAATAAATCGATATGGATTACGGTAGCTCAATCGTTAAAGAGACGGGACGGTTTCCCAGCGGTCGAAGTTCGAATCAATGCCAGTATTAGTTTTTTTCATTCCGTATTCATTTAAAACTATAATACTAATAAAATTATAAACTAATAATGCACACTGAGGTCTAGATTTCTACTCTGGCCGTGCTGTCTCTTTACAAACCCTAAGAGATCTAAAATGTGTGCCATCTCTCCAGCGGTAGGAGTGACAGCTCTAACAGAATATAGGTCACTGGAGACTTACCGCCCTTGAGGGTGTGGCCCTTATGTAAGCGGGTTTTGTCTTCTCTTAACAATTACTGACTCTACCTAACTTTCCTTTCATACATAAAGATCTCATTTAGGATAGGAGTGAGAAGATTTACTATTGTAGTGGGTTATACGGCTTTATTTATATAACTAATGTAACTCGATTGAACGTTATTCTATTTTAATTTTTACTATTTATAGATAATATATAATAGAATAAATCGATCATTCTGTTTATTAAATTTAAAACTAATTGTATACAGAATCCTTGACAATTTTTATAATTTATTGACTGTTTGTTTGTTTTTCACGAAAATCAAACCTAACCGCGTATATAAGATACGAAAATACTAAGCAGATTTAAATGAATTATATAGAACTTGTACATTTTATTGAGAAACCTTTCACGAACAAACAGTTAAGACTGACTTCATGATAACCACCGACGAGGTCTGAACCAATAACTAGTCTATTCATAAGTAAGAGTAAGCGGGAACCAATAAACCTTGTACAATTATTATATCGACGATTTCACTTTTATTTATTAATATAATTAAATAATTACAACGGTGTATATCTAACATTTCAGTTATGTAATATTTTTTTATGCATGCCTGTTCGCTTCCATGTGTGTATGATCTTTTTTTTTGCAGTAATATGAAAGTAGCTTCCGCAATTTTTTCGCTAATCGCTTACAAAGGCACCAAACATTTATAACGCCTTGGTTTAAAGTTTATAGGCATGGCGTGTAATGTTTTGTCCTTCGTAAATTTGCAATTCACAGGTGCGCCCAATATTGAATTATATAATTCATTGGCCACTAATTATTAAATTGGATGGAAATATAGGTATTATCACAGTTAGGAATAATTTAAGCGCGAGATGTTTTTTTTTTTTTTGTATAGTTTATTTAACAACTATTATAATATACATTTTAAGTGTGTTTTATCTACAATATTCTTATTCCAAGTAGTCTTAATATTAGATAACACGAACTAATAATTTATATATATTTAGGCAAAATCACAGAGTGATCTCAATTGTATGATAAGTAGTACGTACTAGCATGTAACAATGTACGATCGACGAATTCGTACCAGCTAGTTATTATGTAAAATTACCTATGGCTACGCTTGGTAGGTGCGGAAATTGATAAATTTATAGCTCGAAATGTATTTCGCAAAGTTTAAAGTTCAATAATTATCGTGCTGTTGATAAGACCAGGTATAAATCATGAGTTCTATTTCTTGAGCTGGTAATAGATGTAGGTCGAAGTTCAGCCAACGGGAGGGTGACAAATCTTCCAAGGAGGATAATCTTTAAAACCAGCGTAATGGTCAGACATGTTGACTTTGATGTGATTAAAAAACCGATACAATGAAAGCGACGAGTTACGATAAGAGACGTGATTTATTTTCTCTGTATCTAGACAACATACAACATTAACAAACCAACCACTTGTATATATATGTAAAAATAAACAAAAAAACATATTTTTCTCTTTAGTCAGATTGAATAAAATAACGAAAATTTAGCGTTAGTTTATTTAGTTTACATACATTAATTGAAGGGGAAAACTTCAATTAATATATATAATCCAAATGTTATAATTAAATTTATTACTATAAAATGAACAAACCGACAGAATGACGTGAATGAAGTGAGTTTATGAATATTAGTAATTAACTTCATGTTAAAATTTATGTATAGGGTAGATTAGAATTTACACAAATTACACTAACGGCAACACGAAAGATTGCTATTTATACTGAAATATATTTTCAGTTTTCAGGATTATTTCAATACATTAATTTATTTATATGTATGTAATATAATCACCAGATATCTGCCCTTCACGCCCATTATTTGTGTCTTCAGTTTTCAGTATTCGCTATCAGTTCACTGACACATATAAGACTCATATCACCAGAGATAGGAATAAAAAATATATTTTAAAATTACTCCATCACTGTATAACAGAATAATAATAAATAATAAATAGGAAAAATACAGTAACAAAAAAAAAAGTTGCTTATAATAAAATAAGTTTGAATATAATATACACAAGTAAATAAATTATAAATTTAATTTCAAAACTACTTCAGTCTCTCCGGTAATAGTATTCGTAATAAAATCATCCACCCTCTGAAGGCACAAAGTGCTCTTAATTAATAATAAACATACACTTAATATCATTAATAGTAAAAAAAAATCTTATAGAATGATGACTTTAATATTAGAATATTCAAGTGACAGACAAACACACATCAAATTCATTCAATGGAACATAAAATACATTCAGTTCGATACCCTTATAGGTGAGGCCGGTCGATATTGCACTAGTACAGTACACCGCGCGTCTGTAATGTACACTATACATACACACAATAACCTTCCTTAAATACAGTGCAATAAGGATTACATTGATTCGAATCTAAATACACGTCCATAATAAAAGCCTTTTATATGTAAATTAATGAAAAATCGCTTGTTACTCTTGCGGTTCTAGCTCCTCGTATAACATTATTACGGAATTTTTATTTAGTTTTTGATGAATATTATTTTATTTTATAATATTCATGGATTAGTTTCGTTTATATTAATATATTTGTGAAGATATATATTAAAAATATATGCATTTTGAGTTGAAGTTAAGTTGTGAGTCCAAATACAGTTCAAACTAAGCTGTGAATCGAACTTAAACAAACAAACAAACAAACAAAACAAACTATGCATACAGAGAGTTCTCCTAAACTAAGTAAATATTTAGACATATATGTATATTTATACCCTTCCTTCCTTCTGTTATATATAGATCAATGAGGAATTTATTTCAATTACTTTGTTTTATTTTAATTGTTTCGAATATACAATTTAAAGGTTGAAACTCTTTCAAATTTAGCTAACGACAAATTGTATGTAAAATGAATTAAGTAATTCTAGATTTAAAGTTAAAGGAAAATAATAATATATAAATATATCGTATCGCAATCGTTACGTTATATCGTATGGTTAATTTCCACCAGTAAATAATAACTAGCTATTCATTAATTACGCCACTAAAGATTTATATAACGAGATGATTAAATTAATTTTATGAAGTACTTCATATTTAAAAAATATGGACGGTGTATATTATAAACAATACTACAGACGTAAAAAAAACTAGCTCGTCCAAAACTATCTATTTGTAAAGAGTTTTAATAATGTTTCTAAGTATAATTCATATTTAATATTGGAATAGCTCTACATCAACATTTAAAGATATAAAATGGGTATGGAAGCAAAATATAAAAACTAAAATATACGTTAAAATACAAAAAATAAAGTGAACCAATATAAAATTAAAATATAATAGCATAAAAAAAACAATATTAAAATGAACAACGGCGTTTCACATTCATAGCACTATTACACTTCCTAGCAACCCCTTACCCTTTTTTTGGCCATTCCCAACACACAAAAGCACATTATACTACATACTATTTAAAAATTAACTCCAACCGGACGTCCGTCCACGACGGAGTCCAAAATCACACTGCGGGATGTACGTAGGAAAGTATGTAACCGCTTACCGCCCTATTTTTAAGGGTGGAATGCAAAACGTCTTAAAGTATAACGCGCTTCGAAACAATTTCGTCTTTATATATACGACATAAGGTTCAGTTTTAATTGTACCGTGTATGTTTTCGATTAATAAATGCATTGTAAAGGTGCTATTGCATTTGCCCCGGTTGCGTCACAGCAGCACCCTGGTTTCCTTGAGGGTTTCTTTCATATTTTAACAATAATTTCTATTGTGTGATACGAGTTAATTGTATTGTTATAGGATTCTTAGATATGTGTACAGAAAATTATTATTATTGATATTAAGGAATTTTTACGTTTAAGTATTTTATCTTGAATAATAGAAAAATATTTTTTTATTTTTGTATAGAAACTGGGGTCCATAATAAAGAAAAAAAAATCGATTTATTTTATTTAAATTTTAGTTCAAAATTAAAGACGAAATATAAAAATATTAATTGATTGTTTAAAATATAATTTATTTTATCTACTTTAATTTAAGTAATAGCTTATGACTTAAGCTATAAATGAAACACCTGAACTAATTTCGATTAATACTAGAGGTACAGTTATTCAGCGAAGTTTCAGCAGGCTTTGAGGTTGTTTGAAACAGATATCATTCTGCTCTTATAATTTCGGAATATCTATGATATTTAAAAAGACCAATGTACAAAAAGAAACTTTTGTGCGTATGTATGTTTGTATGTGCGTATGTATGTTTGTATGTATGTATGTATATTTATAAAAATTAAAAAAATATATAAAAAAAAGCAACAAGTAATCATACGAGTACAAACATATTATCCATTTTATGCTAGCATGACTAAAACCTGCTACCTGTAGGAGTCCATGTCCGTAGCTCTATCAACTGCGCTATAGCGTCGTTACTGACCTTGATGATTTTTGCATTCTATATTTAAACGTCTTTTTTTAAAAATTTTAAGTGAAGTGTCAACACGGCTTCAAGACAGGGCTTCTTTGCGTCAGTGTTACTTTACATAATAAAATAACATGAACAAATCATCTTTTGTTGTGATATATTTATTTAGTTTGTTCATATTTATAGTGCATACATTTTGTAAGGTAATTTTATTAACTCCATATATAAATGTACAAACACAAGACTTTTTTTTTAACAATTTCATCATTAAGTTATTTATTACAACTTGTTCAATTACGGATATTTTTTTTATAGATGATATTTAATTATATATATAATACACGTAGGAAAAATATTTATGTTTCCTTTTCTCAATTGTATAACATAAAATAATACATAATATTTTATAGATGGCATAAAATGTTTCAGATTAAAATTCAAAGCAGCACCGGTATTCACGACTCGTGGAAATGGAAAAGTGGAAAAGTCGAGGAACGTCAAACTTTGTTTACATAGAATTAAATATGAATGAGATGAAAATCAATGTACTGTTAGCAAAAAAAAATAATTATACAACATAAATTAATTATTCATACAAATAGAATGCATTTATTTCACTTATTATGGTTGATTCCATAAAAGAGAAAAACGTCTACGCAATGTGGAAAACAGTATACTGTTCTATGTTATATTCCTAGTTATTTAAATATTACAAAACGAGATATAATAAGGAGTTATTAAATTATTCCTACTATATAAGTATCAGAAGAACATTTTTCGTGATAATTGTCAATGACTCGAAAGATAAAAAAACACTTTGAACAAATACAATAGAATATTATTTTTTTACAGTTTAATTAACAATTAAATATATATTTATTAAAAATCTGGTTCAAATATAGAGTGTATTATAAGTAGTAGCTGATAGAACAGGTACTGACCAATACAATTTTTAAGCCAATCAATATGCGAAACAATAACAGAGAGAATCGATTAATGTAGTACGGACTACATTCTGTAAATAATGAGCGAGGTCGATGAAAATAGACTCTACCATAGAAATAATGAATTTTAAATAAGATTATTTCAATCAAATTTATCATAAAAAGATAAAAATCCTCTAAATAATAAATATGTAAATGGTATGAGAAAAAATCTAAAATCGTTAACCAAATTTGGTCTTTTAGGTGAGTCACGTGATTAGACAAGCCATGGCTGTGAATGGATATATTACTATAGGGAAGCCTAAAAAGAGATGAGTGGACTTTGATGACATGAGAATAAAAGTAGCAGAGATAGAGTTGTCGGAAGACAGAAGAGATCTTATTGTGCCGACCCCACCCGTAGTGGCAAAAAAGGTAGAAGAATGATTATTAATATTTTTGACAAAAAATAAAAACAAATACTATAAGATAAGTATGAATCATGAAATTAATATAATCCATAACCATAGAACAGTTTCCATACTACGAGTTTTGACATTACGAAACGTCGATAGTTTTCCAGCAGAAACGAAACGGTTTATTACCGATCTCAACCAAAAAAACAACCATTTAAAACCACGAATTCGTTTCATGACCGCTCTAAAACTATTAACCTTTCGTACTGTCAAAAAATGTACTAGGGGTACTGTATATATATGAACGTTAAGTGCGGGTCCGGTTAGCTAACGACACCGGCCCGGCGCGTCACCGTGAAGGCCGACGCAAATAGCGCTCCGGTTTCACCATATATAGACATATATAGATAGATAACGAAAATTTTTACTTAATTACGTCCGCGAGCGTCGCATTAGTGATGTCCATGTGTGTGTGAGTTCTATTCTAAATATGTTATACCAAACTGTCTGTATTAATAGTCGTTAAGATTATTTTTTTTTCAAATAATTAATTATTAAATAATAAAGATTATTTATATGTTAATTTCGATTTTTACTCACCACCGCCAAATGTTTCCACGGACGAAATATTTATAATAAATCGATGCTTACCTGTAAAAAGAAACTATAATTAATAACATTTTATTAATTAAGTAGTGTGTGTGTTTTTGAGATTGATGTGTGGGTATTAAATATAATTTTATATTTTTGTTAATATTATTCACTAATATTTAATATCGTAAAATTCACTACATATTTTGAACTATTATTTAAAATATAAAAATGAAAAAATGTCCGTTAGAGTGCTGTTATTTAGCAATAAGACAGTAGAGCATATTTTTGACACTCTATTTAAATTATCTTTTATGTGAATGCCCTTTTAACTAGAGTGCTGTAATTTAGTTAACAAATAGTAGAGCATACATTTAATGCTACACTGACTTTGAAATAGTTTTATTTGTTTATGTCTTTAAAACAATATACTTTATATAATAAATCAAGAAGCTTGAGAACATCGTGTACTATTTTTAAACTACATCCTAGCGATAGAAGAAATATATTCACACATAATTAATATATCACCAATAAAAGAACTTTGTCGGTGTCTGTGAAGTATGATTTACGATTATTGTAATATTTGAAAATAAACCTAAACTGTATTATATAAGGTTCAATGTTGCTGGCACGTGTAGTGTTGAAAAAAAAAACTAATCGGTCGCTGACGCCAAGACCACAACTCAAAAACTTAATGCACTTTTTGTTAATATGCGTATAGTGCTTATTATTTATTATGTTGGTAGTATTGTTGCCGACGTGTGACTTATCTCACGTGTATTCCATTAAAAAATAATCATTATATATGAAGTCAAAGTAGGATAAATAATTAGAAAGCAAACCTACATTATACTCGGAAATATATAACGTATTTTATAAATTAATTTAACCTAGAAAAAAAATCAATAATAACACTGTTGGAAGGTAGTTTAATATTTCTTTGTTTCCATTTCCATATACATACGTTGAATCGATTTAGTCGCCCGTATATTTTGTACGGAAATATTACCATACATGTTGATAATTAAAATTACTGACCTTGATGGTATTTAGATATAATTAAATATCCTAGAATAACACAAAGTATGAACATTTAATACTGTCACAGGACGTCCACAATAGTTTTACCTGTACTGAAGAGCGCGTTGAGACTGGCGACGTGGGAGTTTTTGCTGGTTCAGCCCTGTGCTCAGCTAGGACTCTATGCTCATGTTTGGTCCCAACGACGGAATTTTTGACCCTTTCCATCCGTGCTTGAATCGCCTTCCTGGATATCACCTTAGTTTTCTCGTCTTTAGTTCCACCATCAGCCAGTTTCCTCATCAGACGAGCAGTAGCAGCCACAGAATGCTGCTGCGTGTCGGAGTTCGTTCTAGAGAGACGAGTGGCTGGTCGTACCGCCGGTGCGGAGGCTCCAGTACTACTTCTTGTAGTTTCATTCCTATTGAAGGGCACAACATCGTGTTCTGTATCCGAATCAGCTGGTAGGTACCCTCCACCACCCACCGATGACACTCCAGTTCGTAGAAGATTCTCGTGTTCAGCGTAACGGACTCTCTCATCCACTTGGATGGTACCGTTTTGAGCGCGTTCAAGTCCACGCTCCATTTCGCCAATTTGACGCTCGAGTTTACGTAAAACATCATCTGATGGTGGAACTGGACCAATATCATCTGGAGGCTCAGTCTGAAAGGATTTCAGGTGAATCGGATGAGCTCTATTTATTTCTAGACGTTTTGGAGCTATCCCAGAAGATGTTACTTCATATTCAGTTCGTGGTGTTTGTGCGACTCTTTCAAGCATTGCTAATGAAACTGGAGATGGTGGCGGTGCACCATTAACGGCCGTTTGACCCTCAGGAGCTGGTGACACCCTAGGTCCTCGAAAACTTTTCCGCATAAAATCCTCGCGAGTCAATTTTCTTTCCATTTTAGATTTTAATCATTATAATTTAACACTTAAAAATGTCAAGGTTTTTATCGCATTCGTTTATTCATTAATTATTAGTCACTGTTTATAATATTCAGGTGAGTTATTAAGGAATTTCACATTTTTTACGTCTGAAAATAAAAGGACAATTACAAGACTGAAAACCTGAGTATTACTTTACTAAACTATTTATTACCGACTATAATCGATCGATCGAATATACGATAACTGAGACACTAGGAATAAATGTAGAAATTGAAGAAACATTTCACAAACCAGACCATATCAACAAGAACTACGATACTCAATTAATTATTATTGAAGCCTGACGTCACTCAGACACATCTAAAATTCTATTGACGTGAGCAGGTACCAATCGAAGTGAGATTAAAAATGTACGAATTAATAAAACAGCATATAACTGCGAATACTAACAATATAACTGATACGGAGGGTGAATTACATTTCACAAAAAACAACGAACAACATTTTAAACATAAACGAATCGATAAAATAAATAAAATGGCTTAATTAATCTTAACAAGGAAATATGATCTACGAAGTAACGTGTAAGTATAATCAAGATTATGGCTAAGTAGATTGTGTGGGCGAGAGGGCAGCTCAACACCATCTGTAAAGAAAGAGACAAACAATAATGTTAGTTAGAACAAGAGATCAGATCGATCACCAAACCCGCAACACAAAGCTGTCTCGCAACACCTGGAAGAGAACCCAACACCATTTGTATCAACAGACGAACATAAAGCAACACATATGACACGACATTTGGACAATAACAATTTAAGCGATTTTAGAAAAAATCCCGAAAATAAGAAAGATTCAGATGATAAGATTGATAGGTCAATATAATTTGTTTACTCATCAATATCAATTGTTTTATATTCAGCTGGATTTCGCACGAATTTGATATATCTTATCATTATATATAGGAAATAATTAATCATACCAACAGTTCTGTTAGTTTAAACGAAGCAAACTTTGTTAGTTCTATACTGTCTGGTGTGCTCTGTATCTATGCTATGTAATTAAATTGTTTTCTTATTTGAACGCTCCACTAACATCTTTTGAACGTTATGCTTAATAGAGAGTCACGATATTTTACACCGATCATGTTCAAATATTGGACATTAATATTATTTCTATTTATACAACCTTGATCTAAAGCTGCAACAGATGTCGTCTCTGACTCATGGAGGTTGTCCGTGACCGTCCACAATGGTAACACAATTCACGTCACGAAATCCTCCTTTTCGTATATAATTTATCAAAATGAATGATGCGAAAATAAGCTTATAATGATAATAAAATGATAATCTAGTTTTAGTCAGTAAAATACAATTTTAAATTATATACTATTATAGTTCATTCATCAAATCCAAATATTCGAGTGCCAAAAACAAATACACCTCGAGGCACCATCGGAAACATTTGGAATATATTTAGAAATACCAAAATATCGCATCACGTGTTCGTTATAATTAGCTTATTATGAAAACAAAGATCATTATAATAACGATCAATGATTTTAGTCAAAAATATACATATTGCTGATCTTGCACAGGCATCGATGAATAATTACAGAGCGATGGACTTAAAGAATTACAAAATTCACACGTAAAACTTTTAACAATTGTTAAAATAATAACGAATTGTCTAATAGTTTAAACGATACTGAAACCAGATTAAAATATAAATGTAACAGTTAACGTCCAGTCAAAATAAATATTCAAATTCTTGTCAACCCTACAGATCCCTACTCATATTCCGCTCAACTACTGGTAATTCGAGCCATGGGTGTATAAACAAGTCATAGGTTTCAGCGGTTGATCCGACCTCTATATCGTTTGTATAGAGTGCAATTTTGACCACATCTTGCTAATACAGAGTATAATATTCGTAATTATCCCACCACAAATTTCCGCCGACCAAAAGTATCCGCTTGCATTGTATAAGATATTATTCTTATATTTATAGCATTAAAAAAAACTTTGTAATGGAATCGAATTAATGAAATCGATTCATCACTAAAACTAAAACGCAATTTAATATTAAACAACGCAATTATAAAATAATAATCCAAAAGTCGTGGGCTTAACTAGCAATACGCCAATTACTGTACACGTAATAATAATAATACTCAATCCATTTAGATTACGAGACAACGTGTAATTTCCACCTACACAAATTAGACGGAATTCATGTACCATTTTGTAAGATGAATCTCACTCAAAACTTCGCAATTTTTTTTTTTTGCGAACTCATAACCTGTTTTGTTCTTTAACTTTTTATAACGTAAAAAGCCCGTCTCCGGCCCGCTTCACCGAGCCAACGTGATAAAATAAGAATTAAATCTTTAAAAGGAATCTGAGATAGTCGATTTCTCATTTCCGTTTTGATTTCACAGACATCGTAAATAAAATAAACTGACAAATAATTGCTTTGCAATAAATAAAATGTAAATAACCTTGTTTCTATTAAAAATTTGATTCTATATCAAAATTAAAACCAGTATTTAATAAATTAACCTATACTTATACTGTGGGACGATCCCAATGACGATACAAACACTGATTTATAAACATAGTGATGCTTCAATGAATCATAAAACACTTCACACGCGGTCGTCACATCAAGTAAAAGAATATTGAACTCTTAATAAAAATAATACCAGTACTAACTATAATAATAACAATACAGACACATTAAAAAAATGTGAAAGTATGAGTGATGCTTTAATGAAAATAGAAATTGTTGAAGCTCAAAAGGCTATTAATGAAATTAGACATGCAACGTCCAAGACCTAGACAAACAGAGAAGATTTATTTACGGTCCAAGAGAAACTAATTTGTAGGCGAAACTTTCGCCGGCAACAGTTTGTAAATTAGCATACATCAGACGACATTGATGTAAATCTTTTACCTGGGACAAAATTTGCTAAATGTGCTAAATATTACGAGACATTCTACAGTAAAAAAACATTGGTCTGAACTCGACTTGGTCTGAACTCGACCTGGTCTGCACGGTTGCTGCTTTCGTCACACTTCACGGTTTAAGGTGTCGAGATCTTTGTCTGTCTGGAGAGGTTATTATATACCTTGTCAAACTATCATGGTACATTCTAATAATTATATTACAGGAATACAAAATCTTAATACCAATATAAGTTATATTATACTATTATAATTGCTCTGAAAATATAGTTGCCGTTTGTGAGCTAAAATACTTTATATTTTAGAATTGGTTACGTTGTTAAAAAATAACAAAAATGACTATAAAATCTCAACAACCGCTCTCAGCGTACTACAGTCTACAGAAACCAGAAACAAAAACGCTGCCAGAGCGCCGGAGCATGACTCACGAGCAACGAACCGAGAGTCTGCAGCTATCTCTTTCTAAACAAGTATTTTGTATACCTGTCTCATCCGCACACAATCGTGGAGGCCTCGTCCAACTGATACATGAAACTCAATGATTAGATAAAACGGCAGTTTTGTAGAACACTTCGAAAATACTTAGCAGATTGTATTTATATAATTAATCTTCCATTGCAAGTAAAATTTCAACACAGTCTTGCAATATTTCTATGACTGAAAAGTTTATTGTCGTCTAATTTTGTGTAATACTTATATGATAAAACTACATATTCCATTTTCTTTGCGAGATAAAATAAATAATCACAATTTATATCGAATATAGAAACGATGTCCAAAAAGTATTAGCCCTACATGTTAATTTTGATGGGACGGGAAATTTCATCAGCGTAGCAATTATGGAATCATTATGTGTATTTAGTCCAAATTGTTGTCAAAGCGCTCGACCTCACGACGGCTCGTTTAATTTGACAGTTCGAAATGAGTCAGATAGCAGAGAATTTAATTTTAATAACCAGAAATAATGCGCACTCGTTCTTAATTTATTTAAACGTATGTGAAAGGTACTCTACTCACTGGATATTCATATCTGATGGTCTAGACGAATGGCATTAACGGCTGTCGAATAGAATAGCAAATGTAAAATATATTTGACATAATTGTAAGATACACTGTCGCTTACGTCTAAACATTGAAGTAGAATAGAGAAGGAGCTTTTACACTTGTCTAAGACCTCTGTTATAAATTCCAAATAAAATAAAATGAACACGTAAAACTTATGAAAATTCCAACAAAACAAAATCTTTCGAATCAAAAGAGCCATTAATCATCCTCATCTAATAATTGGCGACATCATCCAAAACGTTTTATCTCGGAACAGTGCACACAGATGACAAATCACCACTTGGCTCACAAAGCGCTCACAGTACAATTATTCCCCATTGTTGCCGTGTCACTTTGGGTCGCAAGTTAGCAGGAGTTCAGGCCTGTCGAGCGCAGATACCGTACGAGGGTGACGTCGCTATATTTATTCACTGCAAGCTTGTGGAAGCTTTGCGGAAATTGAAAACGTAGTAAATTTAAACATTCTTAATATTGGAAATTTAATAGAACCGGTCATTATGATGCAACCTAATGTGGGACAGAAACACACGCCTTCCAGTGGGAGAAAGTTTTACATTGTCTACGACATTCACTGTATTTGAACTTCACATTCACGTCGAGATAAGCGTAGGATCTATCACAATAGCCACAGCGTATTTCCCACGAAAGTAACTGTATCTAGTGTCTTTCACCTTGAAAAAGTAATTACTGCCAAAGCAATAAAGGTCTCCCAAAAAGGAAACGAGAAAAATCAGTCTTAATTATTGGTTATAATAAACTTCAAGTTCATTACAATTATATATGTTTGAGTTAAACAAAAAAAAAACTCCAAAAGAAACCAGTTCCTCTGTGCAATAAACGGAAGTCACATCACCTTAACATCGACTCGCTTAATATATAAAGTATCAAAATACGCCATGTCATATAAAAATCATGTCTCAAAACTGTTTAACGATCCAACTTCGCAGTTTGTATAAGAATTTCACCGTCCATATTTATGGGTAATGTTGTGTAAAATTGTCAGGCACGTGTATAACGTTTATCGATGTTTGTTGAAAATTGCGCTGCCTTATGAACTCTACTCTATATCAACAAAATATTTTTTTTGCTTGATGGTAATACGATCTTCTTTTGTGATAGAAGCCATCACTCCATCAGTCATAACAATAATTCAGACCACCAATCAAAACTCTCCTACATTTCTTCTGACAAATCTCTCCTCAGTTTCCACACGTCTGCCCTCAGACAATAAAACATTAACAATGGAGGGACCGTTCTGTTCAACCATCACGATAATTTCAGCTCATTTTAAAACAATTTGTTTTTATTTTATTTTTTTAATTACTCGCTAAAAGGCAGGCCATTTCGTTTCAAACTTTAAAAAGTAATGGGAATGGAAATGCTTTTAAATTGTTCGAGGTAAATGAGTTAAATCACGTTTAAACTTCACCAAGTCTTCTACGGTTAAATATTTTACTTTATATTTACACTAAGGACGAAGATATTTATAACAACTGAGTAAATACGAATTTCATACTTTTAATATAAACATTTTACTTATACCAGGAAATGTCTATAGTTTAACAACAACCAATGATCTTAGTTGAATTTAAACTATAATAATATATTATTAATATCATGTCAAATATTTTAATTTAACGAATATATTAAAATATTTAAATAAAATATGATAACTTGTAAATTTTTGCCAAAATATCAAGAAAATTTCGTAATAAATAGTTCGCTCTATAATAGACAGTCTTGAGCGTGGGTATTCGTGTAGGTGGTAACAAGACGCTAATTTCACGGTTTCTTGGGACATTATACAATTAATATACTTATAAACCAACCAAAAGTGGAATTATGTCAATCAATATATTCAGAAGTACCGAACGGAGTCGATAATTGACATATTTATGTAGTTCAAGATTTATTATACGTACCTATAAAATTATAATTTATTTCGAAACAGAAAACTAAAACGGGCACGACATCATTTAAAAGCGAAGCGATAACATGTGTTAGATTAAAAAAAATATATATAAATATCCAAACTTGAACATATGTTTTGATTTAATATAAATATTGTTTCTTTTGGTTACGACATCTTGATAAAAAGCTATACTTTGCACCTATTTGAATCATCATCAGAGCCGAAAAATACCAGTTCAAATGTATTGTTTTATAAAATATTCATAGCTTAAAAGACCGTTGCATATTTATGATATAATACCACGTTTTAAATTAACAAAAAACCTTCATAAAATAGAGTGCAATATTCCGTAACAATTGATAATTTCACGACGCCATACACGATGCAATTGTATTTTATTCAACAAACGTTAAACCAACATATAACTGAATGTCAAATATGAAATCGACATGACATACATTTAATACCATGTATTAAAAATAATAATTAAATATTATGGTTTATTATTTTTGACGTCATCTATATAATAATTTGGCACAATACTGTGATTATATAAAACAAACATTCGTTATGTACTACAACAAAAATATAAATGACAAAAATAATGGCGTCTATGTACTTATATACTCTATAGTAACAAACATTACTAAATGGTAGACACATATCGAATATACATAGCCTATAGTAATATTTTCATATTAGACCATCACTGAGTCGTGTATTTTCTTTAGTTAAAAGAAAAAATATATTGTTTAGAAAAGTTCAAGTTTATAGAAAGTATTAGACATCTAGCCGGACAACTATACAGGGATTACGAGTATAAGACATATAAAGAAATATATACTGAACTTGAATAAAACAATTTAAATAATTAAATATTTTTTTTAATATAAAATATGAGATTGTGAATATTACCACTCCTTTGAGGCTTTATCTTTATTTTCATTTATTTTATTGAATCAAATGAAAAATTTATTATTAGTATAATAAATTCTATTTCAAACACATACTCCCTAAGAATTTTATAGTAAAATAATATCGATAAAACTTAAACCTATTCACTACCTAAAAAATCTAAAGAAACCTCCAATCACAATTGTAATAGTATAAATATGAGCTCTTTAACGACCTTTACATGTATGTTTAAATAAAATAAATCTTATAAAAATAGAAAGTCAGATAAAACCAGTTAGTGAAGCTAGACAAGTTGATATATATACATAATATAAACCTGTTATAAGGTTAGACGTCTGTTCGTTAGTTTTTATTTTAAAGAACTAATAAACGAAATACACCTTTCGTTTTTTTTTTATCATTATTGATTTAGTAAGCAAAAACGTAAAGATACTATAGAATAGGATAGGGGCAGTGATGAACGTATTTAGCAGATATAAGTTATTTTTTTTATTTATACACATATTTAAAACTTTATTGTTCCAACACAATAAATGTTACTTAATGCTAAATAGCATTTTCTGACAGTCAACCTTAAAGAGTTGCAGAGAGTTAAGAGGCCGTACAATAAAGAAGGAAATTATTTCTCTTAATACGATGTTTTTCGAAAGTATTGTTTTGTTTCATAGGCCTCTACCATTTATTAAGCTTAACTGTAGCCTAAGCTTACACTAACTGTAGCCATTTGATTTCGGCTCGTATACGGGTTGACTCTACAAGAGGTACATTTATAGGTACGCTATATAGGGTTTGTGAGGGCACCGGAAGCAAAAACGCGCTTCCTTTCTCCCCCTATCCTTATGTCCTTCATCCCTCCAGAATGTTCACACGGGTAGCAACACATTTTTCGTACTCATAAAACAAACACAATAACATAAATTAAAAATACAATAAGAATAACCTAAGCTCAACTACTGCTTTCTTATGAAGGCTTAGTATAGGCTTATATATATATATATATAAACAGATTATTCTAAGAGAGTCAAAGTCAAAAGTAAATCACGGTCACTAATACCCCCCATACTCTACTTTCTGTAACGGTAGAAGTAACGGTGTCAATCATCTCGCAGTCAGCGCCTACTTCAGTTCGAGCTCACCAATTTTATTTACTGTTAAATCAGGGGAAGTGGGATTTAAGAGCGAACGAATTAACACACATTTAATATAATATTATATAACATTATATATTCAATTCACACACACGTATGTAACATCACCACTTAAAAGTTTAGTAGACTTTTATTTGATACTTCTCCAAGTATTTTGAAAAGGTTATCGTTTTAAAATAATAAAAAATAAAAAATCACTGAAATAATAACAACTTCAGGGAAACATTTGTTTTTATATTTACACAAATATATTCACTTTAACTTGAAACAGCAGACTTCTTAAAATATATAAGTAATATTAATTCTCTAATCAAGACATTCGAGATATCTACATAAGAATTACTAGACGCTATCACAACATTTGGCAGAGAGATCAATAATTCAATACGACAATTGACCCGAATACATTAATGTTAACGCTATTATATTCATATATATTGATAGTAATATTCAAACTAATTTAGATGACTATTGATATGAAGGTAGTTCGAAATAACTGAAATGTGATCTGTTATGTTAAATTTAACCTTGATGTATGATATATAATCAAATACATAAGGTCGGTAATATTTGAAAGTCAATTCAATTTAAACCATAGAGAAAATAAGCAACCAAATAACAAACAATGAAACTATAACAAGCAACAAACTTTGTAATTACGACGTTAACATACTAATAGGTAAGTTTGTTTTCAATAACACATTTATTTTTCTAATTAAAAATATCAATAGCAGGCCTATTGTTAGTTATAATATAAGTATTAATTAATTATTCAATAGAAAACAAAGATGAACATTTCATCAAACAACATAATACTGGACACTTTCGAAAAATTCTTAGAGAAAGTTTCGACGTTGTATTTTTATACTCAGTACAATATCCGTCTATCACTTTCTGGTATTTAGTTTTAAAAAAAGCTTTATATACGTGAGGACGAAACAAACCTGAATATAAATGTATATATTAATATTACTTTTTATTTACTTAAGTGTTTATTTCAACTCTACAAAACCGTCTGGCAATTAGCATCGTCTTTTGTCATTTTGTAAAGACTTATTTAAATAATCCAAATACATAATAAGGGAAATAGTTAACGCCAATGCGAGTGCTAATTTACACTATATCTATATATATATATATATATATATATATTTATACAATTATCAGTATATAGTATCAGGATATAATAACACACGTACATTAGCAAATTACTTAAAATATTAAACCAAAATAAATGTTTCTAAGTATATTTATAGATTAATCCAATCCGGTTGGATGAAAACAAAGCTATTTATTGGATGTCCACCATTTGATAAAAGACAACGATAACTTTGATATCTTGTATTGTTATAATACGTATAGACTGTTTAGTTACATATTGTTGCTTGATGATTTCAGCGTAAGATTTGAGTCAGTTTCAGAAATATTACTTTTTATTCAGAGAAGATTGTAAAATAAATATGTTAACGTATTTTTCTGTTAATAAAAAACTCTAATAAATTTTACATAAATCACTTTTTTATTGCAAAGATTTAAATGCAAAATAATTATATACAGATACGTGCAAATTGATAGGTGCTTGGAATATAAGAATTATTGTTACGTAACAACAAAATATGCTAACGAGAATACGAGGTACACTAATACTATGACGTGACTAATTATCTACGAAATTATATACGACAACATATTATTTAAATCTAATTATTTATTTTCTTTGCAGACAGTACACAAATGGCAATTAAGCACGTTATATTTTTTTACTTATCAATTTACCAATAGATATCAGATTAAAAAGAAACTAAAGGGCGTTTGACATATTAATAAAAGTATTTAATATATGTTACAGTTTATTTTCTTAAGCCTATTCAGCTGAAAGCAGAATAACCTTCGAGCAGTTTGTAATGAACATTTCTCAAGGAGATAAAAAAATCTTAGCGTCATAACGTCGTGATGCAATCTCATTGTGTGCTCGTAAGAGATAATCGCTAGTATGCAACGCATAATGAGAGTACAATATATAACTAGTGGAACGTATTATATGCACTTAGTGTCTACAACGAGATTTGACGTTACGAAACGTTCATAGTTTTCGAGCAATCTAGAAATAAATTCTTGGTTGTGATTGGTTTACAATAAATCACAAATAAATAACAAACAATCATAACCGAGAATTCGTTTCGTGATTGCTCGAAAACTTGCAATATTTCGAACTATCAAAAATCGTAATAGGTGTACTGTACTTTACTGTATTAACATTTAAAATGTGAGGATTAACTTCAAAATATGTTTTAATATTATTATATAAATCCGTTATTATACTTTACTAGATAATACGCATGAACCAGATAATACATTTTCAGAACTAAGTAATTACACCAAATTACAACTTACTCGGGCCAAGGTTAACATATTTCGTGCTACGAGGACATTACGAAAAAAAAAACTAAAATAAAACAAATAAATTAACAGACAGAACAGTTGTCGGTCTGTCTGTTACAATAAAAAAAACCAATCATTGAGAGAATTAAATATAAAAGCCTTCGATGACGATATTTGTATTTTTTGGTAAAATTAATAAAACAGCATGTATGTAAAAGAATAAATCTTTAATTTATGAGAAATAATTAACTTGAAAGCGTCGTCGACTAAGAGCATTAAAAATAGCAAGTTATCTATGCTAAGGTCAGCGCAACCTCTGAAGTCTTGTAGCAAGGGCGTTATAACTTATAACTCCATTCTGATCCCCCAGTGGTGTCATTTATAAAGTATTTCATAACGAGTGTAATATTACATCTAGATTATATATCTGTTGTAGTATAGTCACAAAATTAAATGATAAGTATAACTTTAGTCGCAGTAACAGCGAATAACACTGCACCTTTTTGCAAGGATTCCACAGGGTCATAAATCATCCCCGCCTTTCTTTAACGTCTTTAAAAATGATACAAATATGGATTTTAGTGCAAAACTAATTTAGCACTAAATGACATCATTCAGAGACATAGTCGCTATCACGGTGTTATCAAACGTTATCACATAAAAGACTGATAACTTCTTTAACTATGTGATAAGGAAACAAGTGGTTACTTTTAGTATATAGATATAAGCTGTTGTAATTTTAGTTTGTTTTATGATTGTAATAGGGATCATTGCAAGAATTCAGATCACAAAGTAAATAATATATCCTAGGTGTATTATATATAAATATAGTAGTCATGGTTCACGAAAGTTTAAATATAAAATTATCCTAGGTTGTTAAAATAAATGTTTTGGGTACAATGACAAAATTATACTAAAATATATATATACACCATAAAGGTTAGAAACCTTACCACTAAGAGCAATACTCTTTGGAATAATAATTCGTGATTTGTTACGTGATGAATTAAATTTTTAATATATATATATTGATATTTACTCGCCGACAACGACATAACATAACACAAAGATTTTTTTACAAATTTAATAATATGTCACTTGTCTCATATATCTAGTTTCCATTTCAGTGTAAACTGACACAAATTACTCTTTCATTATTGCCCACTTTTCAACGTCGAGTCGAGTTTAACCTAGTATCGAACTGGGTCGGAGTTTCCACCGTTCGTGACGGCGAATGCGAATTTTTCTTAAAGTGTAACAATAAAAAACTTTCTACAACGACGATTTTTATATTTGCAATATTTTGACAAAGATAAATAGGCAAATATTCAAAGTTTTCTTGTATCCAAAATAAAATACAATGACTTAATACAAATGAATTAAAAGAGTCAATTATGTATGACCTTAGGACTGCATTTAAGGAGGTATTTTTTTAATTTACTTTATACACAACATTATTTAATAATATTCGAGTTAATTATATATAAGGCTGAATTTGTATATACATAATAGGAAAACGAGTATTGTGTCTGTTGCAATGCCGGATATCAAGGTCCAATTGCCACCGTTTCACTTGGTCGAAACAAAACCTCTGCCTCCGATTCAAATTATAATCCGTCAACCGTAAAATAAAGAAAAAACTACATAAATTTTTGCGAGATGATAGGCCATGAGTCATCCACTTAGTATTGTACTAAGATTGCTGTACAATTACCGTTTTGTTGAAACCGAGCTTTCATTTGTCTTGGGGATCGGTTAAGAAAGTAAGCTCCATATAACTCTAAATAGGTATCGTTACCTTGAAACAATTACTTGCAATAGTCCATGTCGTTTCTCTAGATATAAATTTCGATTAGAATGATAAAGTATTATATCTAAATTATAAGGAATATAACGATAAATATGATAGTCATATTTCAAAGAAATAAACCTAGCAACAATAATTATCAAACAAAAAAAATGCATGTCAGAGAAACCAGTTACATTCAACTGTTCAAACAGACCGTCAATAAACATGAGATTCTAAGAATATATCTACGACATACGCTTTAGTAATGAGTCAACCTCCGAACTTAACATGCAAACAAGAAAGCATATAGACATGAAGAGAAAATAATTCTATTCAAACATCCAAACGAATGATAGCACTCGCAAAAACTCGACAAAGACTCTGACAATAGGTACGAAAGAAATAACAAAAAACACTCGATACTCCACCGATCAAGGTAGGTGACCTTTCCACAGTACTCAATCTTTGCAAAACCACTATTTAAACACTGCAGAACCACGGGTTATTAACAAACCGCTGAAGCGCAACACAACGGTAGAGACACGTCACACGGCGCACAGGTAAACCGTCAAATCAACACTGCATTTTCTTTTCCAACTTACGCACTTATTCACTGGCACTAAAATTGTAGTATACAACCATAACACTTTATTTGATTATCCAACAGTGCGACAGCGACACGTCTGTACGACACGACGAACGAATGGAGACTGAGATCGCCTGCGCCCGCGCTGCCTCACTCACCCGGTTATCAGCCTTCGAGGGGGGAAGGGGGTAAGAAAGAAAAGTGTTCACGTGACGTCGAGATAAGCAGAAAAACACTTAAACAATATTTCGTGTTTTTTTTATTTACCTAAATGTTTAAAAAAAAAAAAAAAAAAAAAGAATTATTAACAAAAACGTTACTCAATTACTTCACATTTCCGCGATCTATTTAAATACATTATAATATTATAACAATGAAAATGTATCTAAGTTTTAAACCATATTCTTCAACATACGGCCATATCATTTACATTTTTGTATAATTTGTGGAACCACCTGTCCATATTCGTTTAAAATTTAAAGTAACAGATGCGTATATTTTTTTTTTCTCTCCCACACAAAGCAGTTCATGGTTTCGGCTCACCAGTTATAATACAATGTCATTTACTAACCAACATTTAAAATTTCATGAACCAGACATACCATTTTAAATTATTCTTCACGACAAAGTGATAATATACCAGATAACAAAATAATCTAGTAAATGCAAGTACTTCAATAGATTATACTTACAATAAAAAATAAACATTAAAAAACGTAGGATTCATAAAAGGTACAATGAATGGTTAGAATGTATTATAAATGGTATGATTTTAGAAGTAAAAGAAAATATTTTGATTTCTATTTCGTTGGACATTTCTATAAAAAAAATATTTTAACATCGTCATTCAGGTGTCCCTTGATCTGTTATATAATTACCGAATAATAGAGACTTCATTTAAATATAATATTAAGTGCTAATAACGTTAGAAATATCTATTTTATTTGCATGTCTGTGATATTTAGAATGTTCAATGAATAAGACATAATAATAGAATCATAAACGGTTGAGTCGGTTTGTTAGAAAATCATGCGGGTATCTAACAATAATAATATATTACAAACAACAGACAAACTATAATTACATACATATATGTTATATGTATGTTATTAGTACAGCGAACAAACATTACTACATATATATATAGTCTCTCTCTCAGTGAATGGTATAAGGTTATTCAGCCATCTCTTTCTCGTATTATGGTTCAGTGAGAGAAGGATGAGTAGTCGTGGTGGGTTTCAGACTTCGATCTGGACACGTAACTCTCAACAGCTTTTGGTTTATGATGGGAAAACTTGAATCATCTAATTGTACTGCGTGCGGGGTCGTAGAAGACGCTCGTCATATCTTGTCAGAATGTAGCCGTGTGCAGACTCAAAGAAGTAACATATTAGATTATTGTTTTAGTTTAGGGTTCTATAACAGCATTTATCTTTTCCTTCATCGGATAAAGCTAGAATGTTTTATAAATTAATTATTTTGTTTAAGGTAGATACTATTAGTAGCTTAAGTTATTTTAATAGTTTAATATTTATACCTTAGTATCAAGGGCGGACATTTTCAATATTGAAAAAATCTCTTTCAAAAGAAGGAAAAAATAATAATAATGAATACGTCTTAAGATAGAAAGTTGAAAATTGGTAAACATATTATGTTGTAAATTAAAAATAAACACGCGGGCAAAGCCGCGAGCGAAAAGCTAGTATATATAGAAAACAACAACGAAGTGCTTAATGGTACTTTTGTACATTTTACGATAAGAAAGTAGACATATAAAAAAAGAGATAGAAATATAATTTTCTTACCCATTCAATGCAATTAAAATTTCCAAGTAATTGTATAGGATCAATACAAATAGAACGGATAACAAATTACAATACTAAATATCCTTGATTATCTGATTACCAGTCAGGCCTATTGCAATTCCAAAGCTCCATCATCAATTTACATAAACGTCGTACCTAAATATAGAGAATCCGTATCCGTATATATATATTGTTCCGTTTCGGTAATAATATAAATATGCCATTATAAGGGCTAAAAAAAAATAGATATATGTATATTGTTAATTTAAGTAGCTGTATGCTTATTCACGTTAATAGTAATGTTATAAATGTATTCCGCCGGTGTACAGGCGGGCTGCGCGGGCTCATGTACCACGTGACCGCATAGCTCTGCCTACTGTTTGTAACTGGATCCGTTATATTCTACCGCAGGTGGTTATAATATCTATTGAATTAAATATCTCATAATAAATTATTTTTTATATTACGTTGTATTAAAATGCGAATTTGTTATCACGGAAATAAATAGCGTACCACCAACCGTAGATGATAAAAGCATGGCGAAAGAGACTCCAACCCTATAGCCATTTAAAACCTTCATACCAAACTCGTTAGCGATCAATATTAATAATGACATATAAAAATATCCAAGTTCATCAATTGTACACATCAAGTCCGTCAATCATTTATGAAACTTAAACAAGATATAACAACAAAATGGTCTCAAGATGAACCTCTGCTAAATTGTTAGTTGTAAATTCGAGTCTCCATACAAGGTCGAACTGCACCTGCAAAATATCCGGACAGTCAAGCAAAAATATGATATATACTATTAACCACAACTGGAAATTATACACGGAATCCGGAAATTCAAAGCAAAGAATGTCACATGTCAGAGATATATTTCAATAAAAAAGAACCGGCCAATGCCAGAGAAACTTAAAAAACATACATAAATAAAAAAAAATTAAAAGGAATGGCCAATTTCAAAGAAATAAAAAAATGAAATTCATTGATGAAATAAAAAGTAGAAAGGAATGGACAAAGACAGACATACAAAAAAAAATGAAATATTTTCGAACTGTAATCTCGCCAAATAACCCTTAAATATATGATACTTGACAACAAGTTCGTTAAAAGACAATGTATCGTATATCAGAGTACATACAGCGCGGTTCATTGACCCCATGTCGAGATGAAGGCACATTTAAGGAAGTCCGCAGTTACTAGATTTAAGACCTGTTCGACCGCCGAAATGCTTTTTAAAGTAATTGAACCATAAAAGAAGGAAGCGTGTTTTTTAATAACAATATACATACATACTTAAATATTTATATACACTGACCTTAAGATGTAGGTAATTTATAAAATTAAATTTTAACTATTACTACTTACAATTAAAATTCTGTATCACAATTAATAAATGTTCTATATATTTAATATATAACGATACATATCTTCATTATGTTTATTTACAGTATCTCTATTTGTAATTTCTGTCACCAATGTTGGCACACAGTACATGCAACGCCATCTAGTACCCATTAAGACAATTAAAAATATTACAAAAGTAAATGCATAAATTAAAACACAAAATTAAATAAATTCTTAAATAATTTCTATTCCATAACAGCGACAAACGGTTTAAATTAAAATGTATAACAAAAGCTGGAACTTAGTTTAACTACTCGCCGCTAGGTGGCGCGAGTTGTTACAACTGCGAATGACTGATAGATGATGATATAAAAAACCACGGCAGAAACTATTCTATACAGTTCGTTACTAATATAAAATATCTATATTTATATATAGATATTTTAAAATAAAAAAAAACGTAATATTTCTTAATGAACAAAAACTTCCTCGAGAATGAAAAACTTAATGGAACAATTCTTATTTCTTTAACTTATTAAGTATGTAAAAGTTAGAAGAGAGGTTACGGTGTGAGCTTTTGAATAAGACCAGTCTGTTAATATTATTTTGGTTTTGACTAAGAATAGTTTTGTTATATTTTTTACTGGACAATGATCAGTTCAACTGAAATAAAGTATTCGTTTTTAATACACAAACAATCATAAAATGAGATTAATTTATCAGAGAGGATGTTTTTCTCAGTTTTCATCTCATCAATAAAACACTTTCAAAACACACACACACACATTTAAAACTCTCGTCTCGTAATAGCTGAGCGGCTAAATATAAATAGTACGCTTTTATACTTATTTGTTTGGATCTTAAAATAAATTTAAACGTGTAGATAAAATTTAACTCTACGATTTCGTATTTTACGTTAAATGCATTAGAGGATGTAATTTTTAAAACTAAAAATGATAATTTTTAACTAAACGAATATTAAGTTCAAATCCATGCTATGAAACAATTAATATATTATGAAATTACTATTTTCTTTTGTTTTGTTTGAATTTCATTACATACTAAATATAAATAATTAATTTATAGTTAACTTATGAAATTCTCAAATTGAACACAGAGTTTAAACGATCTCAATGTTTTAAATCATACATATATGTAATTGTAATACACAATCTGAGCAGAACAGAACAGAACAGAGGGCCGAGCCAAATGTCATGGACGCTAGTAGAATAATAAATGTATGAGTTTGACAGAATATAACGCTGTACTGTCGCTTATGAGCATATATTTAAATTGAATCAGTAACGAACTCTTGCCATTTGGCTACAGGGGCAGAACAGAACAGAACTATTGTTTTCTGGCTGGCTTTGATTAGAGTATTTCTAATTCATAACATAGTAAAGTCTTTGTATTCTTTCTCAGAAATCCATACACGTAGCGTGCCCGATACATTCATTGTGTTTGGCTTAAGTAAACTATTTCGGGAAAGTCACTATCGCTTCCTGGATAGTCGTGTAATAACAAATACAAGTGTTATACCCTATTTGGTCTGTTTTATGATTGTTTAGAGTTTTTTTATTATTATGTTTAAGCTTTCCAAGACTTATTTCTTATCAATACGTAATACTTGATATGAAGTACTTAAATAAGCCTATCCTTCATCTACCAAAAAGAGGTAGTTATATGTCAATATTATTTATTTTATGCCCATCGAGTTTAACTATTTAGTTGTGAACAAATATATTCTTAACTTCAATATATAAACAAAGAACTTACGTATCATCGGTATATTTCCGACCGATACAGTGATCAACAAACAGACAATCAGAGTCATTATGTAGTGTAAATATTATTTAATAATACCTAATAGTAACGTTGATAAAAACATAATTAAATATTTTTAATAGATACGTTTAAAACAAATAAATAAAATCATAGTTACGGATATGTCATTCTCAAACTGGAGATAGGCAACCCTACTAAGCTTATAAAAATGTTACTAGGCTTATAAAATTTTATTTTTTTCAATAAGTACCAACCCTACATATACACTTCTCATTTCACGAATCTTAATATATTGGCAACCCTACTAATCTCCAAACATTGATTAGTGTTAATAAGTGCCAACCCTGCACGTACACTTCCCATTATATAAATCAGACAAATTATTCGTGTGGAATTGTTTCCACTCCAACTTAAAATTGAATTGATTGCAGACTAACTGCGCTTCCTCTTATTCCGCATTTTTAAATTCGGAATTATGGTCTAGGGTTGTCACCTGCTTGTTTTATTATTATATATTAAAATATATGGTTTTTTTTGGCATATTGACTATTTTAAATAACTAACTTAGAAAATAATAATAATTTAAACAATAACTTTAATATATTCAATTGAATATATTAATGATTGTTAATTAGCAGTACACTATTACCACACTATCACACATAATTATATTATGTGTGAGTGAACCGGTAAAATAAAAATGATAATATTTATTATTTTAATTCGTGACAACCCTATTCATTTGGAGTCGCTCCATTAGTCACACTATCGCTTTTATACGTTAGCATCTATTCTGGCCCGGATTTCATAACGCGATGCATCGAATGTATGCCGAAAAATCATAGGATACTGGGTTGATGACCTCCGCACACGAGAGCAATCTTGATGTGCTACTATCATATAAATAGAGAGTCGATTTAACGCTCAATAATAATACTTCTATCATATTAAAGAAACATTAAATATTATGAACGAAATTCTTGATCATATTTAATCATAATAAAAATAAAAATAACCTTTGTCAGACATCTTAAGACTTGCATTGTGATTCGTCATAGTAATTTCTGTACGTGCCGACTACCTAGATGCCGAGACTATACAATATAGACATATACATAGACTAATTACGATGATGCAATTGCTGTCAGACAATCATGTAGGTGTTAAATTAAAATATTTAATTCTCAAGCAGTACATATTAAAATATATAATTTAACTGCGCACTAATCCAATCACATCATAAATAATATTTATATTTAAAAAAATAAATATAAATATACTATCACCCATCCACGTGAGCACACATATATTTATATCTAAACAAATAATGAACGTGACGTCTGTGTATTGAATCCAAAAATACAATGAATAAATAGTACAAAGCATATTTGTACATAATCACCTTATCACGATAATATATATGTAAACATTTAATTATTATAAGTTATTTCCAGTACTAAGAACAATTCAAACAAGTTGGTAGATGTTAATTGTTTTCGCTCTAAGTAAAAACAATATAAAAAAAAAACAATATAATTAAAATTTATTAACACAGTTAAATATGAACGCTCTTGAGACAACTATAATAATAAATCAAAATGTCTCATCATTATTTACGAAATTATGTCAACCGTTACAAATAGTTAAACCTACCTTGTCTCTGTGGGAGTGGCGGTGATGCGTGATGGGTGGGGGGTGGTGCGGCGGTGGTGGTATTTGTCCATGGCCAGTCACAACAACCGGCAAACCATCGATCATGGCGACCATCACACGTTTATCTGCACTTCGTCGCCTTTCAGCGGAATTCCTCCTACGCCTCTGCTCGTCAGCCACTGGCTTCGCGAAGACGGTTCGTCTATCGAAGTTCCGAAGATCAGCTTGATTTTCTACAGCCCTGGTAGCTGGAGTGTGGCTCTTAGAGCGCTTTAATAGTCTCATGACATGAGATTTGATGGCATCCGGCTTGCTCACCGAGGGTGGCTCCGGTTTGTGCTTGTAGGACTGTGAGTGTGCATGGTGACGCTGAACAGACACCGCGTGACCCATCCCTGGTGGTATCACGTTCGATAAACTCTTGACTGCGTAAGCAGCATCTACTTTGTTCCCCGCCACGCACGACACCTCGTACATACCGACTCCTCAAACCTTATTATCTCCTGGTACTTATTGATGGTCACTTAAGCGGTCATTTTTCTATGATATTCCGCGAAACACTGCAATCCTTACACCATCCGCATTGTATACAAAACACTTTCCAAGAAACACTAACTTTGCTTACATTTGTGTACGTCTATTGTCGGACCGGTTGTGAAAAAATATAATAATACAAATTAAATTGTGATTAACAACAATGCAAGTTCATGTGACTCACTAAAACATTAGCAATACAACTATTCAGAATTTTTAATAACGGTAAAATCGCAATCTACACGTCCGACTCGTGGGAGCGCTGGCGTCGCACTGACATGATCAAGAACGTGAGAGCAACAATCTACCAACGATAGTCCTATGATAAGAGCCAGAGATAAAAGACTGTATTGTACCAACGTGCGAGGCCCGTCCTAATCCGCAAAAAGGTCAATGTTTCAGTGAAGTCATCTCAATTGAAGTAATTGCAGATAACGAGCCGCAAGTGCTATTTGGTACGAGGAAATGACGTCTCCTAAATTAAACAGTTAAAGTTTGCGGGATACATTGAGGACGTAAGCGAATTTATAATCAAAGGATGTGACACCGGATATTAACACTAATATTACAGAGATAATTTTGGTAATTTGACAGTTAGGTAACCTTGGTAACGTTTCCTCCGATTTCGTCAAAGATTTAATCAATATTTAGAATGGAAATTACGGCTATATAATTTACTGATACTCTCAAGACACGGAATGTTTTTGATAAAAAGAGATATCATAACTGAAAGACGGCGAGGACGCAATGATTTAATATAGATTATCAAACATTTTTTTTTTATATTAAATGAAGCAGAATATTTAATATTCACCTCCAAACCACGTGACTCTTGAGACAATTGTAGGGGGGATACCGCATTATCTTTAACTTAATACTCAAAGGAATCTTAAGTGAATTCCTTGTGTTACCTTCCCCTCGGAATTTCCTTTGTGAATTTGATAATTTTCAATGAATAACACGATTACAGCCCACCCTAAAATTTTGATAATACAAATTGAATTACAGAACGAGTTAACTAATTTAATTATTGTCGTTAAATCAACAAAATTATCTCTCAACGATGGAGTTAGTGAATAATTAATAAAGTAATCTTGAACAAGTTTAATAATTTAAGTACGTAGGCAATATTGCGGCCATGGCTTGCCCAACGGTCCGAAACATGGTACAGAAAAAAATACTGTAATAGTTACAAGTTAATGAACGAAGTTCCACATGACCGTGCTTGGAGATTAAAATTAAATTCTGTTGAATATTTACATATAAAATATATACTTGATTGAGAACATAACAATGTAATAAGAAATACAACAAAACTGGATTGGTTTATTTTTATAGCGTCTTGGATATAGTGTGTATGGTTTTTAAATTACGTTTTGTAATAACGAATACTTGAATCAATCTGTACAACTAGTAACACTTTTGATACGAAACGTGTATAGTTTTCGAGCACTTAGCGAGTTCTTGGTAGTGATTAGTGTACTACCAAATCACAATCAAATAACAACCAATGACAACCAAGAACTCGTTTCAAGACTACTTGAATACTATCAACGTTTCGCGACGTCAAGACTCATAATAGTGGTACTGTTTATATTAATATATACTATTAGCATATATAATATATTAAAGGCCATATAAAATTACAAAGCTTACCGACAATTTTCTAACCTGAACCGCACTTTAGGTGAAATTGAGTGAAAGCGCGCAAATAAATGAGACATTGAATGAACATTTTGTACATACAGGGTGTGGTATATATATATATATATATATATATATATAGAAAACATATAACCGGTAGAAAGTACCTATAGTATTTTGGTAAATAAATCTACAATACCAATAAAACCAAACAAAGACAGATTTCAAACAAAATTCTAATAAAATAGACTATTCAGATTTCAAATACAAAAACGATCCGATTTCGCAAACATCGGAATTTCAATAAAAAAAAACAAATCGAACGGGATGTCTGTTTGTAAACAAGTTTATATGAATGATTCAACAACTCGTCCTTGGGAAATGTATTACAGGACCCGTCGGTATTCAGCTGGGATAAACAAACATGTGATTCATTTACGTAATATTGTAAACGAACAACAAAATACATATAAAAGTAAATCAGCTGGTATAATGTAAGGCCCGACGTACTTTCCACGTTTGTATGAAATGCGCTATCTGCCCGAGGGCTGATCGAGTAGATGAGTAAAGTTTCTTTATAACATTATTAAAAAAGTACTTTCATAAACAAAAAAAATAATTTTCAATTGAATTTTGATTGAATCGTTCGAAATTTCAAATGTCTTTATATTTCAATTCATTTACCTATTTATTTATATATTTACCAATCAGTATCAGTGACAACTCGTGTACGTCAAAAGTGTCAGAAGGGTTTTGATATCATACTTATCGAACGAGGGGTGCAAACCCACCCTGGTCCGAAAAGAACCACACAACAAACTATGAGTATTTCTTTTCTATGTGATCATAGAAAATATTTAGTGGGCAATTAGAACTTAAGAAAAAAGAGACAGCCAACCACACAGCTACGCTACGTAAGTTAAGTAAGTTCCAGAACCGACTAAATGGCTGTACACCGACAATATCACTTACATACTATTTAAATATTTAACATCATGTACCATTATTTTCTATTAACGCTCCTATATCTTTAGTGGACTAGTATCGGCCATTTTGGATCTAAGGGGATTTACTTGAGTCCCGATAGAAGAAAACTAATATTTTTATAAAAATGATCCTCCCATTAAAATAAAAAAAAGGTTTTATTTATTTAAAAGTGTAAATGAAAACACACAATCTAGTTAGAAGTGTTCGTTAAAAGGCTCTCTTTGAACAACGTAATTAGTTTTCATGTCATAATTACCGTAAAAATTCTTTTGAGGTTTCACCGAGCGTTTATTTTAAGGATGACTGAAAATCTAAATATAGACTTCAGCTTGTCTAAATCCAGACTTAATTAAATTTGTATAATTTAGTTCTAAGATAATATTTATATATATATATATATATATATAAAAATATTATTATTATTATTCAAAAGAAACCCTGTTAATAGCTACCCTCTTCGCCTGATCGACACAATCGAGAAATTGTCGTCTTGCTTCATACTCTTTGATGTACGTGAACGAAATAGAAATGGAACTATTCAATAATATTAATTTATATCATTAAACAACCCGAGAATAACGAAAGGCCATTGGAACAAGTTCAAAAAGTAAAACTTAATATAAATTATAATTAAATTGCTAATTCATCTAATAAAGATTTATTTTAATATGAAATAAAAGGTTCTGATAAATGAATTTAAATTATGAATGTTTAAAAAAATCGATTATCTATAAAAGCACTCAAACAAAAGTCTTGTTATTTATTTATCTATCATAGTAGAACGAATTTGTACAATTCAATTACAACCAGACATGAAACATTATAATATTAAATATATATATATATTAAACATCAACTCAAATACAATAGGAAATCTATATAACATTTGTTTGATTGTGTCTGTCTGTGCAAAACGGTTTTACGGTATACAAAATCATTTCTATACAGATCGGTTGAAGTGATAAATGTGATGGTCCATTGAATATATATATATATATATATATATATATATATATATATGTATGTATGTATGTGTGCAATATTTCAGTTTTTGTATATGTACATATAAACAATATAGTTTCCTTACTGTCTGTTTGATTGACAACACTGGAATGACAAACTCAAAATTAAACTTGTTTTCATAAAGTAAGAACGAATTACCTTCGTTCATTTTTGGAAGAGTCATCCCTGGGAGGGTTTAAGTTAGGGAGTCAAAAATATATAAAACTTTGCAAATTTTTGAATTATTACATCAATATTTCAGGATTTCAGAAACTTCCATTATAAAAGCAATTTCTAAAAACCTAGCTTTCGGCCAGTATTATATATTTACATAATAATGGAGTATTATATTCTGAACAATTTAGACATAAATCTTCATAAATTAATTGTGTTGAAAAAAATATAATTCATATATGATAATTTTAATAAAAAATAATCAAATAATTTAACACCTACTTTTCTTTCAAAACAAACAAAAACCTTTATATTTTAATTGAAAATTGTAATTCAATTGTTAAAATATCTGAGTCGTAAAACTAGTTAACAGTACAAATGGCTGTTTTAAAACAAACAGTAGTTAGTAGGGTTGATTTGTGACCCTTGAAGTCAAATACGTCCAGAAAATATATCACAATAGAATATATCCTTTATATGTACATTTATAAAATGTTTCGACTCTCCGAACAGATGTCAAGACGAAATTCACATATATTTTATATTTCAGAAACGACCGGCGCGAAAAGAATTTCCAAAGATAAATATAAAGTAAGGAAAACTAGGAAATATGTTTGAAAAGATAATGCCATCGCTGGCTATATATGTGTGCATCGAAATAATGACCGTCCATAGCTGGAGGGTAGAGTGAGAAAGCAATTTTAAAAGATGCGAGGTACAGCCTAGTAATGCTACGAAGCAAATATTTGTTTTGTCTGAGTACCGGCTTCTAGTTTTACAGACGCGATCTTAGTACGAATTATAACAAACTTACTGATATTTCAAATGTAGCTAGCTAGATGACATCTTTTAGTAAGATACATTTTTCTCAGAACCCATATGGCTGACATTAATATGTCAATGATATAAATTAGAGGAAAGCTTCCATTAATACATGTGGCTCAAGCTATTGACACGAAGCACCTGAATCAATAAGTGATTAATCAAGTACATTGATTTTGTTTAAGTGCGAGAATTGTCAGTTCCGTTGGAAAATTGTGCTGGAAATGACTGAAGCGTAACATTTATATAATGCTAATACAGAATTATAATTTTTATTCAAATAGAAATTTAGTGGAATGTCATCTACAATCTATTATTTTTAAAATAACAGTAAAAAAAGGTAAAATTAGTGATGATAAGAAAAAAAACAAACAATAAAATCTTTCCGGCGATATCGAATTACCTTGTAATTCTCTTTCAAACTTTCCCTACGTGACTTTTCGTAACTGAAGCAAAATTTACTTGAGGTATAACAAATACATGTCGAGAGTAACAAATGAGAAACGTCGGGGGATAACATTAACTAATATAGCCACAGAGGATCTTGGCTCTACTCCAACTTTATACGAATATAATTTCCTAGTTTCAAAATCCTTCCTTACCATTTGTATCAAAGCATATAGATTTATTTTATTAGTCCTTGTTATAAAATACTTATTATAAACTTTCATGGCATAGCAATAAGGTACGTTTTTATAAAACAAGTTATAACCGGTAGTTCAGATTTTGCATAGTCATAGGAGTTATTGTTGTCTAATTTAGGAGATGATTACGTTTCGACATTGGCTTGCTATTCTACGTCTTCGTAATTATGCATGCATGCATTGTCGTACAGCTGTGCCTACTTAAGGAAGCAATAACACTTATTTTGCAATTTAATTCTAACACAATCGATTATTAATTATTATTTATATTATTCTATATGTATAAAATTTTAAGTTGTACGAGTTATAACCAGCTGTATTTAGGTATTTATTTAACAAAGAAAAATGGTGTGTTATTAATTATATAGTATTTAATCAAATTTTCACCAAAAGTACTAGGAAAGCATAACAACGGAGAGCTCGCCCGTTGAAAGATTCACGTAAGCAATAATAATACTTATTTATTATACATTTAAATTTATTATTTAAATATAATGACAAATTTATATGAGAACAAATCCTAAAATAAAAGTAAAAATGTTTTTTTTTGTTACAATTTATGTAGTAAATAGCCCGTAGTAAGATTCACGACGGGAGCTTGCAAAGTAATTATAACACAAATTATTATATTTATTTATAAATAATTTTCGCTTTATAAATCCAGGTGTATAACATTAACTGAGAAATATTTAAGTAATTATGACGTTAACTAAGAGAAAGGTAAGTAATTATGTAATTTTAATATTTTTGGGAGCACAAATTTTCAACAAAAGTACCAGGAAGGCATAACAGCGGAGAACTCGACCGTTGTAAGATTCACGACGCGTCATTACCCACCTCAATTCATTATCATTTATTACGTCCCTCTCTGTACTTATAATATATATATGTGTGTGTACATTTTTATAGCTCTCATTAGTATGTATGCGAACCGTCATTGTTACTCTTTGGAATTCAACGTGACAATGTTGACACTAATTACGTATGTAGCCACCAAATACTAAATGTACATCTGTTAAATTTAAAGAAACGTTATAATATAATATATAATAAGTTATAATGTTAAAGTTTATATTTTATGAAATGATTTACAAAACTCTTATTCGTTTTATTACAACCAAAGCATAAAACTTTTCAGATCCAGTCTTAAAATTGTATCTATAAAATTTTTACAAGCTCCTCAACCAGCTCTCGTATAAACATAATATCCTCTAGAGTTCTGATGTCCTATTTCTTAAATATTGCTTATTGCTCTGATATCTTATTTCTTATATATTAAATAAAAATATATAATACAAGTTATGTAATATCATGAAGTAAAAGTATGTTAAGGTAGACACGAAAACCAACTTTATAATGAAGACAAAACCACAACTCAAAAAATTAAATTGTAATAAACATTAAATTAATTAATTCACTTCATGGTTTTTTACTCTCCTTTCACAGGTTTGCTGGAAGAGATTCATTTTGAAATAAGAATGTCCTTTGTACGAATCAATGTTCAATAAGTATATTTTATGTGTACTCTGTTTGTATATAAATGTTAAATAAATAAACATTTGATCTGGTAACATGTGTAATTTAACGGTGTATAAAGTACACACATACAGACACACACACTGACTAAAAGATAATGTATAGCCCAAATCATGGATCTAAGAAATGGAGATAATATAATAAAAAGTAGTCAAAGAGACAATAACAATTAAAAAGCAGCCATGAAAATAAAGAATTTATAATATATTAAATGTAAACAAACCGATTATTAGCAGCTATCTCTGTAAAAGACAAGCTAAGTCATAATATATGTCAACGTATTGCTGAAGCCCGTTAATAGCAGTATTGCTAACAATAAAGGCAATATTATAGCCGCAGTCTGTTACGATCGTAAAATCAATAATTCTAAATTATTACTTAAAACTAGAAGCACGTGTAGAGACAATAGTTCGAACATTAAGGACCGTACCCCTACTAGTAGTTTTAATAGTACGAAACGAGGATAGTTTGCGAGCCGTCACGAAACGAGTTCTTGGTTGTGATTGACTAACTACCCGTCACAACTAAATAACAACCTATCACAATCAAGAAATCGTTTCGTGAGTGCTCGAAAACTATCAACATGTCGTTCTATCAAAACTCGTACTAGGGGTACTGATAGCGAGGTAGCTAAGAGAGACAATGTACGTGAGGACTGAGGTTGGTCCGTGCGATACTAGATTCACGCTCTGTTAAACAAACGTGTCGCTTAAATAAAGTTGGAATGGGTTCGGGCCAACTAAATAAATATAAAACTGACACATTCTACTACATTACGGATTTGAATGGATAATTAACTATGTATTTATATGCACTTACATATAATTTTTCAGTTTTCAGACAATGGTAGTTAAATAAAAAGACTGCTAAAGAAAATACATAAACTAATGTGTCAACAACAAACTGAAATGAACTGAAAAAAATGTGTCAGTGACAAAATCGCAGAACAAAAAAAAATAAAAAAAATAATTTCATTATTTTAAGACGGAGTTTGAGTTACAAAACCCAAGTTTTAAAACAAATTTAATAAAACTTTTCCTAGGACAAATTAATACCATCCGGTAAGAGACAATTTAAAACTTATCAACGTTAAACGCGGTACTTGGCACGAATAAGACTTAAATGTACCGAGGAAATAAATTCAAAAAGCTGTTAAGCGGAAGATATCTTTCCGATGGTTTACCGACAGCTATAACTGGTGATACGAAATTGGGTTTATCAGAGTTATAGGATATAAGGTATTGTCGATACACGTGGTGGATAGACGTAACGAATTCAAATAGGTTTTGATATATGGATATGACTGAAGCAACAAAAAAAATAATTATATTTGTTTATTTATTTTAACAACAATTTAAACAAATAAACAATCAATAATACTTGTATATACAACAAATAAGTTAACACAGAAATCACCACTGAAAAAAAATATAAGGATTTCCGTAGTTGAGGTCATTCAGTCTTTAATATTTATAATTGTATGTCTTATTTAACTTAGCTATGTTGTAACAGACACATTTCATTATCTAATTTAAGCTGCACTATTTGCTCCGAAAAATAGCTAAAATAGTAAGAGTGTCCACCAATCAGAGAGGCGCATTTAGCTTACTAACACCTATTTCACAATACAATATTAGTACGCTAGTTGACCTAGCGTCTTTTAAATTGGATAGTGAAATGGATGCTTAGACTCCACTCAGACAAAAAAAAAACAACTTCATCTTTATATCAAGAATGAAAAGCTTGTTCTGGAGTCAGCAGTTCTGTCTGCGGGCTAGCAAGATATATTAAAAAAGATTCTTGGCATTACATTATCTAATGCTTTACACTTCTATGTAGATGATAAATCAATAATTACCAAACAGAATAAAACAAATTTTAACCCGTAAATAAATCAAATCATCTGAAACATGTAAAAGCGGTTATAAATTTAAAATTATGGACTTTAGGAGAAAAAAAAAAAAAAAACAAACCTTGTAGTAACCGCAAGACGGTCACGTCTACCACCTAGATTCATAAAACGGAATAACATTGATTTGTTTGTTTGTGGTTTTTTTTTAATGTAATCAGTTTATGTACATCACGGTTGAATTGCGTCCTTTCTGTTACGGAGAGTTAGTTGCCTTCTAGTCCATTGGCACCCTTGATTTATTATTAACAATTATTTCCTTGTAACCAAATATTTTATGAATATATATTATCTTGTCTATGATTAGTTTGACAAAAAAAAAAAGAGAAAAAACGGTCAATTTAACAAAATGTCACGACAAATCGATTAACAAATAACTTCAATAATAAAAACAATAGAATAAAACTGACAAGGACATGAACGGAAACTATAAAAACCTGAATCAAGGTAAATTTAAATAGTCCAAACTTGTTGAATTGCGACAGCAAATCTTATGACAAAACAGTGGGTAGTTTAAAAATTTAAAAACGTAATGAAACTTGATAAAAAATGAGTAAAATAAAGTATTTCGTAATCTATACTAATGTAATAAAATGAAATGTATTCGCATTTGTTCATATTTAAGGTTATATTCTATGTAAGATCAGTCTACGACCCTTGCCAGTAATAGAAAATGATTAAATAATATGACAAATATGGAAATAATGTAATTTGTTGCCGGCTTCCAACTAATTGAAAACGCCTTTCTATAATTCATGCGAAAGGAAATGCGGGACACATGTAGTGTAATATAATATTTAAGTATAAAATATAAAATTTATTGATTCGTATTGAGAAAACATAATATACACGATAAAACTGTATATCCGTTAGTCCTTGGTTATTGAGCTACGAACATGTCATTTCGTAATTAATTTTGCAAGAACAGGTATTTCAACATTCAGTATTGCAACTCTTAAGTACGTATCTCAATGTTTTTATTGGTCACAGCAAAATATTCACACGCGAAACAAAAGATACTTTATAATCATGTATAATAATTTAATTCTGTTTTTATTAAAAAAAAAAAAACAAGTTTTATTATTTTGGGAATATTTTAAATGTATAAATAATAATTTAATTCATTTTATACATCGGGGATAGTGTAGCTCAGGTTTATTTTAAAATGTACACACAGCGACAGATCCCAGGAGGCGCTTTGTTAAACACAATAGTGGTTTTACAATCTACCCTGCATATTGTAATATTGCATGCATGAGGGGAAACAGACTTTTCAGTACAAATATACCTTGGTTTTATTTACTGAAACTAATAATCGATCCTGATTTAAATTTTATTACTACTAAAGATAAAATTTTCATTAATAACACATCTTCTGTCAATAACTGATCTGTAACGATAAGAGAAAGAAATCTAAGTTAGATTTCAATCTCGGATCGTAGATTGATAAACTAGTAATTTTATTTTAAATAGTCATTTATAATAGAATTTCTTTGACTTTTTTTTGATTGTTGTAGTATATTTTTTAGTTCTTTATTTAAAATAGTTTCTGTGGCCGTTGTGTCGTCGATATTGTCTGTGGGAGACCACCAAGTCGGATGTATGGTACATTTGCTAAATACGAATTTATGTATCCGGTCTTAAAATATACTCTAATATTGTTACAGGAGTATTCTGTTAAATCAGATATTGAACGAAGCAGTTATTGAGAAGATACCGACCGACAAGGAGATGAATATTTTTAATAACTGAACAGCAAACCGACCAGGCTAGGGATTGAAACCTTTAAACAATTGTTTTTAACTAATATAATTAAATAATCCGTTTAAACAATTAATAATAACATCGTACAGTGCATCGTTATTTATCAGACACTAAACAAAATGAAGCCATTAAATATACTTTCGAACAAACATGTTTAAAATAAATGTGTATTTTGGAAACAAAATAAACCGGAATCTTCAAGTATTTTTTGCATTATTTGGAAAGTATCTAACAAAGTACTGACCTAATTCCAAAATTTCGACCTCCCGCATTGCAAATACATATTAAATGTTTTAAGGAAAAACATTTTTGTACGTTTTTCTTCGCTGGTGTATTAAAAGTTTAATAATATTATTCAAATCAACCGTTAATCTGAAAAATATTACATGAAAAAGAGTTCTTGAGTAAAATGTTTAAGGAAAAATATATATATTCATATATTATCAGTTGGTTAATCTCATTTTACTTCCCTTATCATGCCGATAGGGTAACAATCAGTACTAAAAATAAAAACAATTTGCGACAGTGGAAAATCATTTTTCTTTACAACCTTTGCCGTATCACGGCCATCTGTCAATTTACATAAAATTTAATCATGAATTTATATATATATATCTAGCTTTACGAAAGAAATCGTAGTCAAAGAATACATATTAAAGACGATTTTACTTTTAAAAAAAAATTGTAGATTTTCGAATAATAATAAGATAACTTTGAGTTAGTTTATTTCTGCGACAAAACTAATAACAAGCATGATTTTAGAACAAACTTTAAGACTTAATCTTACAAAATATACCGTAAAAATAAAGTTCCTGAAGCGTATGTACCTGGAAGTAAATGAGCACCGGAACTTTCGATTTTACGACCTGGACCGCCGTGCTTTATGATTGAACAGCAAATATTCCACCTGCGTTCTAAAAATATTGCCCTTTTATACTGAGTAAATATTCCTGAAGCGATACTGTTGCTGAATTACGACCGTTTTAAAATGCTCCTTGAATTTTACCAACAGCTAGGGTTAATAAATCGATTTGGATAAAATGTTTATTACTGAACATTGAAATCACAAATATTTAAACTTTCGTGAACCATGAATATTATAAATATTTTTACCCGGCTTTCACACCGTAGGTCTATAGTGCTTTGAGCTCCTAAGTAAGAACTCCGTAGAGTTCGAAGCTGGTCAGGCACATTCCGATATAACACACGTGAATAAATCCCGATAAATAAATATATCATACATATAAATATGTATATATCATACAAATAGTTTTAAGTCCGGAATGAAAAGTTCATTTCAATCTTGGATTACAGATTGATTATTAAGCAGCCAACATAGACAAATATTTATTAGATGCTTATTATTGAATTAAAACATTTTTAAAGATATTTTCTGCTGAGGGTCTTTTGTAATCAGGGTGCTGGCATTAAGATTTTAATTCCCTGTTTTATGATAAGTACCTCGGCAATTTCGTTTCTACCTCTACGATATTCTTTCCCTAAACATTACCGGCTAAACTCGGAATACAATTTCTGCTTAAAATTAAAAAAACAAAATTTTATACCTTTGCAAATGTAAAATAAACACGGAATGTGATAAAAAATATATTTTTTTATGTACCTTTTGACATTCCTAACAAATATTATAATGAAGTCGAATATGAATTGTAAATTGTTTTCATTCAAAGGCCATATCATAAAAACTATAGTAAGAGACGGTTATAGGAAAATATTTTACCGACGTACAGATAGAACAGATTACAGCACTTTCTAACATAGGTCTGCGAGTAAAAGATAAAAGGTATTTACCGCCCCTCATATGAGCTGTTAGAAAGAAAACATTTTGTAAACATGTGTGTCATTTATATTCTATATGGACGATATATTCGTAAGACGTACATTTTACTATCAAAATCATTCCTTATACAGGATGTATAGAAAGATTTTGTGTTCTTTTGATGGGCTGATAAAATATTATTGTTCCATTTTATACCAGGTCTTCCGTTACGAATAAACAGTGGTAGGGATTAATGCACTTATTTCATTATACAATTTAAGCGACGCTATTTGATCTTGAAAAATAGCGGGTAGGAAGTTCCACCAATCAGAGACAAGCATTAACTCACTAATAGCCATCTCCCAATTTGATGCAATGTACGCTACTTAAGATAGTGTCGCTTAAATTGTATAATGAAATGAGTCCATAGCTGCAGCTCGTACGGGCTGGCTCGACCGGTACAGTACAATCCTCTCACAGAAGAGTTCAGTAAAGTGGGTGTTATAGCTACGTTTCGTAGTGGAAACCGAAAGCCCAATCCCTCCCCCCTTCCCCCTCCCCCCCCCCTTCCTTACAGTAATATAAGTTTTACTATCTGCTAGATTTCGAAAAATATAAAACTTCATTTGTTCAAATATTTATGTGTGTTATGAGACTTTAATAAAAGAGCAACCTGTGTAAACAAAAATTTAAATAGTATATAATAATAAAAACATTTCACGGTTGACGGTCTCGTTGCGAAAATGTTTTGTGGATGACACTTTCACGGAAAACCACTAATGGTCTGGAAGATAAGACTTTCACTTCATTTAAACTAACAGACTCCACAGAGTAATGTATACTTAGAATTTAAACATCGTAACCATCAATATACACTATAATGTGGTTAAAGATTTAAATAACATACGCTGACAGCATCTGTAGGTAAGATAGGTTTTATTTAACAACTGAATAATAAATGTTTCTAAGAAAGTACGATATTACTCAGACAGTGACACATCTCAATAGCGTCTCTGATTACTTTAACGTATATGGTATTGAAGTTCTTTATTCTTCCACAAAGACTTAGATATCAAGATTATCCAGGGCTTAAACTCTCAATGGAGACATTTTGAGCGGTATTAAGTGCTGGGGGACGTTTTAAACCAACACCAAGCACTCTCCAACCGACGATTTCTATTATGACGGAAGTATAGTTCAGTTTACTAATGGCCGTGGTCTCGCTTCGTTTCATTTAAAACTACTGATTTGCAATCGAATAAAGAAATAATAACAATTGGCTTCTCTGAAATGACTAACAACTGCTAAATTGAGTCATATATACTTGAATTTATAATAGACGAGGTTAATAGGAAATCTAAACTATCTCAAAGAGGTGACAGATAGGATGGCTAACAATTATAACAAATGTCCTCCATTTTGTTGTCTGTATACACGACGAGATAAAAATCTAACAACACATGAGATGTCTATTAAATGCCTATTTAATCATATCTTATTTACTCGGTTGTTCCGTGTGTGAAAACCCTTATTTTATGATATTTCATTAAGTATTACGAAAGGTCGATTATCGTCATCGAACCTTGACATATTTATGAATACGTAACGCTACAGTCCGGTCATACCTCATGCTGTCAGGTGTTAATAAACAGAGCACAGGCTGGCACTAATCATTCTTGACTCAGATATCACTCACTGAATACATAATTGTCAATACATATCCTTCCTAATGACGGTCGATTTTAATAAATCTTTAGACGAAATATATATATATTTTTTCGATATTTTGGACACTTAAATGAGAAATTTATCGATAATTACAGACATATTGGCAGTCATATGTATTCATAGTAAAAAATATTGATTAAAAATTCAGATTCATTCATAGTTATTAATATAAAAACAAACAATACAAACTATATAAAAACCGCATTAACATTGTAATAAGATATTCAAAAACTATTTACATTTGACCTTTACAGGAAATTCCAAGAAATATATCTTCCTTAAACGCTGGTTCACAGTGGATAAGCGACGAGAGCAAGCGGGTACAAAGGGTTAAAATAAAATGAATTTAATATAAAAATTAAGATATTACATTAACACAAACATGATGACAGACTAACAAGCCAAAACAAGAAACAACGCCCAAGAGTTGTCGCCGCTATAATGGACCCATTTCATTATCCAATATAAGCGACACTATTTGACTCAAAAAAAAAAACAGCGAATAAGAGTTTCCACCAATTAGAGTGCTCCTATCTCACTAACAGCCTTTTCACAATGAGCTAGTAGTACGATAATTGACATGGCGTTCTTAAATTGGATAATGAAATGGCGTAACAATAATACCGTTCCCGCTTCCTCTCTCGCCTGTCGCTTATACTTACATTATGAACGAGGTCTTATTTCGTGGGTGTATTTTTACCTAACCTTAGAATACAAATGACATCACTATTAATTCAAGTTTATAAAATCTTCGAAAACTGTTTACCAAATTTTTCTTTACTAATATTTTAACAAGAAAGTATTATAATGTTAAATTTTCTTGAAGCTGAGATTATTGTTATAAAAAAAAACTCTTAGGCTCAATCAACGTACATTATATTTAAACTTAATAACAATAAGCTGAGTAGAAACACCAAGAATTCAACATATTCAAACATTTAAAATAATTACGGAATCATTGCTAGTATTTCTTGGAATTACGACTCATCTGTACCAACCTTAAGTTTGAATTTATAAAACAGTTTCCCAGCTGATTGCTCGGCGTCCAATTAGGATAACGAAAAGACGGGAAAATCTGAAGCTTTTATATTATAATGACGGTATGCTCTGAGACCCTTTTTGATATTTGAACGCGCTTAATTTAAGGGCGCGAATGACCTCACAGTATGAAGGTAGACGTAATTTTAATTAATTTTTAATAGCGAATTTTTATGAAAATATTACATTTCATCATTAAAATTTAATGATTGCGTATATAATGTAAATGTTTAATAATTATCTAATGTACGTGTTCACAAGTATGTTTGTCTGTGTGTGCAAGTGTTCACTAGTGTGTGTGCGTATGTTCATCCAAGTGTAGACAAGTACAAATATAACACAATTATCTTTTATAACAATGCTTCTCCACCCTTGTCATGAGACCAGACAACTGGACAGGTGACAAGATATTTGCGGTACACCACCACGCCATTAATATACATTAAAAATCGTTTAGAAGAATATTATATAACACGAGTTAATTCTCACACGAGGACAGACTCCGTATATTATGTGATATTATGTGATTTTAGTACTTTTTGTAAAAATGTTACGTGAAGCTTTAATTCGACTACGGTTACTTCTATTTCAGTCTTGGTCTAGTTCTTTAGTTCGGAAAACAAGGTTAATAAAACAGACAATACATATTAGATTTGTGTAACATTTTAAGGGAAAAAAAATATGTTAATCTAATATTATCAAGAGTTTGTAGAATTAGTAAAACCTTTGACAAAACGACAGCTTCAGAAAATCTTATAAAAGTCAGTACGCAACTGTAGATTTATATGACTTATTAAAAATAATAAATTGCAATGGTATGGTGATGTTATAGTTAGAGAAAAAATATTAAAAATATATATACATCAATTGTATTGGAACTTGCCAGACTAGTTTTGAACCTATTCGGAGCTTTTACTCATTAGCTCGAAGCATGTCGGACTCGCAGCGTGTTTGCAGTCGTTAAATATATATATAATAACGATGACATTAAAGCTTGTACAAATATTTTAAAATCTTATATACCTATAAGAATCACAGACCAGTTCTTTAAAGAAATTGAAAAATATTTCAAATCACCTTGACTACGTAATGCCAGGATCATTTGACGAATATAAACGAACCGACTTATGAAGGAACTTACAAACAACAAAAAACGTATGGAAAAACTGGTTTCGGATACACGTACGACCTTGTATTATCGCATCTGATACATGAGGACGTTATTTAAATTATATATATTCTTCTTAATGTTCCCAGTATTTAAATATATATTAAACAATCTACATATCTTACAATTTGTATTGTGAGATTTTAATCTTTCATTCATTTATTCCTATTTGGGAGATGTATCAGCTGGCAGTTTCGATTTTTTTTTTATGTAATTCCTTAATATTAGTAGTAGCAGTATTGGAATTTATAATAAATAATCTAAATATGTTCATTTCCACAATTTGTATTGTGAAATATATTTAATTTATTTATACCTCCTTTATTCGGAAGAAATGTCAGCTGGTTACAATTTAGCCCTTCAGTTAACTTTGCTTTAACGTGCTCTAAAGAGGATGTATATTTTTTTAAAAGGACAAGAATATTTACACATATCTTTCTGCTTCTACCCTCCTTCGTAAAATATCTCATAAGTCTACAGATACAAATTGTATCTAAATTTTTAATATGTAAAATCCTTATCCTTATTTCTCATATAATTTAATGATTTTGAACCAAAACGATCACAAATGTTAATTGAATTGACATTTAACTTCGTAATATGAATTCTATATTTAGGGGCGGAATACTAATTAGCCATTTCATCGAGTTGATGAAGATGAATTGAAAATGAATTATTAGTAATTTAAAGTTCTTTAATTTTAAGAACCCTATATGTATATGCCATATATTTCTCCAAAGATATAAGCAATATAATAAGAAATTAGACACTAGAAAACAAAAGCAAAAAACGTATCTGAAAAAAATTGTCATCAGTTCTTCATAACCCAGTTGGCAGTCAAATATCTATAAAAGTGGCACCGCATAGATTTACTTCAGCAGTTTGAGGATGAACCGGCCCCGGGCCCGAGGGCGTGAAAACTCATCGCCTCTTCAACGTGAAGTCTCTAACAGGAAAGTGGAATATTTTGCTCCAGATCTACGTTCCCATTCATCTTTGGTATTATAGTTTAGTATCTTATGAAGTTGTAATCATAAACTATATATATATATATATATACAGTTGGTATATTATATATCCAAAATACCATATATATAATATACTTAGCCATTACAGTATATTTTATAGATTTTTTCGCTTGTAATTATAATGATTATTAAATATAGTTACAGTACACTTAATAAAATGTTATGAGGCATAATTTTATTACCTAAAAATCTTTCAGTTAAAAAATTCATGGCATCTATCCCCTACCATTAATATATTTACTTGGTATTCAAAAATAATGTACTGTCAGAGGGCCTAGACAAGTGGCATTGGCTAGTCGAAAAGAATTTTAAATGTATGGAACTAACATATAATACTTAACCATCGTTTACGTCCATTTAAATAGAAATAGAACACAAACGCTTGCCACTTAACTATAGACTGAGTACTTTAATAGTGACCCAATGTTATCTTGAATGCTGTCTTTTAGCTGCGAAGAGCTAAAATGTCAAACGTCAAACGCATCTATTCATAAACTAGCACTGAAATAGTCATCTTTAGATGAATAACAATACCATTGTGACTTAGTGAATGTAGACAATTATGGAAAAACAGAGAGAGAGAGAGAGAGAGAGAGAGGAATATTCCGCTTAAAATATACTTCATCTGAGAAGACCTATGATGGAAAAATATGGGAGAGCACATTGCACTAACCCCAAAATATGATAAACCCATCTTAAGAGCCCAAGTTTTGAAGTTAGTATATCATGTATGAACAAATAAATCTTTAATTTAATACAGACATTGTTGATACATTAAAGACATCATTCGTTAAAACGTTTAAATCTTTTGTATTGAATAGTTTCTTGAAACATTTCTATACGCTTGTACGTATACATGTTACAGTTATAGTCCGTTTTTAGATAGAACGCGTTTTCTCTAGTTAGAACTAGTTTTTACTAAATGCCTTTGTTAAAACCAGAAATAACTAATACTCAAAATTTAATACAAGTTAAAACTAGTAACCTAACCTAACCTAACCTACATGTTATGACTCTGTGCTCTAGATCTTTTTAATAAATATCTTCAAAACTTTATCTTGTTTTTAATCCCAAATAAGTTTCACTAAAGCTAGTTTTAACTAAAGCTGGACGTGACAACTAGTTTTATCTGAAAATGAAATTTATCAGTGGTTAATTCTAGTATTGACTAGTTAATACTAGTTCTAACGAAGACCTTTGGTAAAAATCAATTCTAACTAGTGAAAACGCGTTCTATCTAAAAACGGGTTTCAACTGTAACATATACTCGTATATCTATTAGGTAGTTTGTTATTTAAGTAAATCTTTAATAGATCGCTCAAAGATAAGTTCATTGAGCGATAAACGTATTAGATCAAAGTACATGATACATAAATACGATAATATCATCGATAGACACTCAACCTACCAACAGTCAATATTTTACTAGACTATAAATAAAACAGAGTCACTTACAAAATAAACTACCAGTTAATATATAATACAAATACATTGAAACTACATTAAGACTTTCTACACATTATCCAATTACCACTGGTACTATATTTATATACATATATATATATTTATAAGTCTTAGCTGCTCTGAAACTTTACGACTACATAAATTCAGTTAACAAATGTTGAATATAAAGACCATTTGGAAGTGAATTATATCCCTCTAAGGAATGTCTTCCTAAACTTTAAGGAAAAAAAAAGTTAGCTTGATCTATATACAGGCAATGAAAAATATTCATATTGGCTGTCTACGACCTTTTCTACACCTTTTTTTTTTTTAAGCAAACGGATCTAAGAAAAAAGATCTATCATCGAATAATCACGATTTTTACCTTAACAGATTTAACATAAAAAAAATAAAAAGTGTTTATATAATGTGACTGTATTTTACATAAACACCAATATATAATGACATTTGTGAAACAGATATCTCTATAAAGAAATAGCAAGAAATTGTTGGGACACATTAAACCAACCAAGCCTTAGCAACACTCTTAGCTTTACCTGTAATTCTATGTTGGAGAATGTCTTTACAGAAGGTTAATTTGGATAAGTGTATTACCATATTAGTCCTTACTGACACTGGTTAATTAATCAATTCAAAGTGGGAAAGTTATAAATAAATAAACGTACCGTTTCAAAGTTAGATATGTACTGTTCAGTTAAATTAAAAAGTTATATCCGTCCGGTTATAAATCGAAAATGCACTTAAAATGTTCAACGCGAACCCAAAGTGCTGTCGTCCCTAATACTGTACCCGTCAACATCCAGTTGGAGATTAACGTCCGATTCAGGGTACAATACGTAAATTTAGAATTGCTTTTAGATATATACTGACAGTTGCCAAATTTTTTATTAAATAAATTTTTCAAACAATATAAGACAAAACAATGGTATTCGTGTAGGTAAAAAATGATGATTAATTCATATAATTAAATGTATAAAGAGGAATTGTTTTTGTTAAATGTAGTAAGCCAACTAAACAAATATTAAAGTTAATAAAAAGAAGATAAAAAACATCTTTAAAAAACAATAAATATCATTTAAATATGACAATATCTTCTTTCCAACAAAAACAAAAATCATCAAAATCGTTTCATAAATGACGAAGTTTTCTACAAACAAACATAAAAAGTATATAGGAGAAGCCTCCTCCTTTTTTAAAGTCGTTTAAAAAACAATGGTAATTGATGAACGTCGCAGCTTAGTAGACTTGATGACGCGCGTATGATTCACTCCGCCCACGACTTTTCTAATAAGCATACCTAATTATATTGACCGAGTGCGAAGACATACGAGTATCAAGAAATATGGGAGATACTACTACTGAAGAATATACTGGTGATATAATAGATAAATGAGAGTTTGTGTGTGTGTTCGTGTGTGTGTTTGTGTCTGCATGTGTTCGTGTGTATATGTGTGTGAATGTTTGTATGTGTGTGGGGTATGTTTTGTGTGATTGTGTGTTTGTGTTTGTAGTGTTTTTGAGTGTTCGTGTTTGTTTGTGTATGTGTGTATGAATCATATTGGTAAGTGTTGAAAGTAGGACGTATATTACTGAAGAACTACAAACAAATGTATACATACGTTGATATGGATAGTTATATTGATGTATGTATGTATATATATATATGAGTTTTCTCCTTTAATCTATTAGAGTTACAACGTACATAGTAAAATCTCCGACACAGAATTCCGCAACTCATCTTCTTAATTTCCCAAAGGATAGCAAACTATTATATTTTCCAACAAGAGACCTAAATGTATTCTTAATTAGTCCTACATATATATATATACATATATAATATCAATTTCTACACAATATTTATTCCTAAATGCAAAATAATAATACCATTTCTGGTAAAAAAAATCAAAGCAGATTAAAATTTATTCGTATATAATATTCATAAAATATTTGACCTTCACTTTACCTCTTACAAAATAACACCCACATAAAATATGATAGTTTTTTAAAAATATCCAGTTTCATAAACTGTGTTAGGACTAATATGTTTTTAATATGTTTTTTGGTTATATCATTTTTATTCTAATCTTCCAGATATTTATCTTATTTTGTGTACCTCTTTTCTTGCTTTCATTTTTTTATTTTAAAGTATGTTTGTATTCTGAGAACTTGATATAATTGTATAATTTGTAATATAATTTATTTATATCACTTTATATCAGTAGTAAAAAATACAAAATCACGTTTTGCCAGAACAAACAAACATTTATTATACGGTCATAACAATTATTTTTAAAAAATATATATCAAATTATGTAAATTAAAACATCGAAAAAAAAATTAACGTCTACTGAAAAATTGAAATATTTATTTTAATAGTTCTGTGAGTGTTATAGATATGGAAACTTCCTTCACACATTAAAATTACAAATTAACCGGTTACAATCAATTCAATGCAACACTTAGGATATACGATTATACCTATAATGTCAATTACGGTAATATTTATTGATATTTTAATTCAATTACGCAAGAACCAGTTAAAATCGTGTATTACCACGATTACCGTTAATATGTAATGAAGCTAAACAACTAACGGAATTGCATAATTATTTAATATTTTTTTTAGGGTATCTTATAACATTTTTGAGTAAGATAAATAATATAGCATCATACCGTCTTTTTATGAAACAGAATATAGTAATTTCTGTTATTAAAATGATAAATGCGAACAATGCTTTCATTACCGATATCCATCAGTAATTCTGTACTAATGTTCAAAGTATGCCGCTCTAGTGCTGTCCATGCGGACGTAGTGAGGGGCAAAGGTTAGTATTTTTTACAATACATAACGATTAAATAATATATAATACCATAGTAATAACGAGATAGGCGATTCGAGATCATGGACAAATACGCCTACTCAAAACAATCGATAGCGAATCATATTACAAACAATATAATACACACTTAATGAAAACACACACACGCGCATTATAAACCCGCACACATAGAGATTTAACATTCCAAAATTTGTTATTGAGAACTCTTAGTTCAAAACTTGTTTAATAAACACAGATATTATCATTAAATAATTCAGATAAAAAACATTAAATTATAAATAATGTCTTATTACATGGCCATAAAATCGTCATGAGCTATAATGTAACAAACATAACGACCTACAAACACATACATGCCGCAGCTTCAGTTGAGACTCAATTGAAAGACTTCCGAGATAAATCATGTCGTGTTAACGTTTTCAATGTGTGCGTAGGCAAATAATTCGCACACATTCAAAGTAAAGGTCGATAAGAATCTGTACTAGATGAGAAATGAGATCTATCAATCAAATTTAAATACATAATAGAGGTTTGTGGAAAAAGGAAAAAAATAATTATAAAGAAAGATAAAACAAATTTAGATATATATATATAGTTTTGGCAAATGGCAACCCACTGGATCTCTTGCGGTAAATTGACATTTCAGCCATATTCAGCATAGTTACAAAATCGGCATCAATTTAAGCAGACATTTCATTATCCAATTTAAGCGACGCTAAATCAACTAGCCTTCCAATATCGTATTGTTAAAAGACTGTTAGTGAGCTGGTGCTGCGATCTGATTGGTGGAGACTCTTATTGTATTTTTCGGGTCTAACTTTGCCGCCATATACCATATACATATATTTGTATATAAAGAAACTTGTATATAGCGTTTCATGTGACAGTTTCTCGAGAACAAGCAACCGTTTGACCAAATTGTTTATAGAAATTTGACACGTGGAATTAAAGAATAAGCACAATTCATCATATACGTCTTGGTATTCAAGATGGCGACTCCATGCGTTTTAATCGGCGAGGTTTAGAATACGTAATGAGAGCCGGTGCCCGTCGTCCGAGTATGGTATCACACCATAAGTGACGGCGATGAACGTGGGCTGTTCATTTTGATTTTCAGAGCGATCCTTTGGAATTCTCGATCAAAAAAATCTGATTTTGACTTGCCTAAAAAATATATTAATATTAAAAATATATTATAAAGCAAGTTGATTAATATCGAATTGATGGTTCTAGTTGTTTAAAAATTATAACTAATATATATATATATACTATAACTAAACTATATAGTGACGTTTTTGATCACGATAAAAAAAATACCCAGAGTTTATTGTGTGGTTCAATAAGATCAGAAGAAAATAAATCAGAACAAGACGCGTTTGGAACCCTCGTAATTTTAATTTCAAAAGTTGGAGATTTTCTTTACAAACGAGCTTATTTCGATATGTAAGGCTCCTGGCACTACCATTTGACATACATAAGAGATTTAATATTGATTCAAAGTGGAAAAGATATGAGTATATAAAATTATATATAAGAATAGAACGGCTCGATAGAACCTGTAAGGAGAGTGCTATTTGCTTAAATATTTCACCGGCACGTGCCACTAAAATGGGTTTCATGTATAATGTGGCGGACTTAAAAGCGGTCTCGTTTCAATATTGTATTAGAACTTTATAGGTAAAATTATTTTATATTTTATTATTATTTATTAAGCATCAAAACCACTAAAACCACTAACCGCTTTACTTAGTCGGAGATATTATAAAAATTCTAAAAACGTTTTCAGCAGACGTTTCGTAAAATATCTTTATAGATAGAAAATTAATTCCTAACATTCATTAGGGCTCCTATGCAAACATAAAATTATTAATTTAAAGATAATATCAAAGACAAATGTAAAACATCCCAAATACTCCCGACGAGTTTAACAAAATACGTAAAATTTCGTTCACAAAGGAATAACCAAATTTTTCTTCATGAAAATATAAAATATTTAAAACAAGATATTTTCGTCATTATACCTAAAGCTGTGATATAATAAAACCAAATAGATATAGAGTCAAAAGGAACAGTCAGTACCTACTCAAAAAAAAGTACTTTAAAAAAAACATTGTTTTATTGGTCTGCTCTAAACTTACAAACGATGTGTAATATTCATTTGAATATTTATTATTAATAATACAGATGTAATTTGTTTAATACGGAAGTTGAAAAAAATAGTAGTGAGTAGACGAATTGAGAAATTTCTTCCAATTTGAAGTCGGTTAAAAATAATACCAATTAAGAAAATAAAAGAGATTTTAAATGAAATAAATATGATATTTGTTTTTTTGTTAACGTCAATGTTAGCCCAGTGACGCTTAATTTATCTTACGTAGAATACAAATCAACATTTTATTTAAAAGAATACGAGTTAAAATATGGTATTATTTTTTATATTATATATTTAAATTATATTATTAAGTAGAATATGATATTAATTTGATAGTTTTATAATTAAAGCTAATAAATCAATATAAAACTATTCAATACTAGGAAGTATTCCTGTACTTGTATGTATGTATAGATAGATAGATACAATGCGGTCGTCTGGTTGTAATCTCTTATTGATTCTGAATGGTACGTAGTCCGAAATTATCTCATACTACATAAATAAACCGGCCCGACAAGAGACAATAAAAACACACATACAAACCAAATAAACACACAATTAAAAAGTCACTAACTACACCCTCGATATCGGTCTCACACAAGACTGAGTAGAGGGAACACACAAAAAAAACACACTGAACGCAATCAACACATCACACGATAGAATTCTCTTTAACACACGTGCGCCGTTCGTAAATGTCGTACTACAGGCGTGCAGCACCACGACGGCTCTGTGCTCGACTGCCGCTGCCGCTGCGACGCGCGTTACCCACGGCCACAGAGTACGACCATACTACCCGCCAGCAGTGATGCCACGCCCAGAATGTTTTGATTTCGTCGAACGGAATGTACCTTTATCTTATTATACGGACGCTTAGGATATGATTAGTTTAGGCCCTTTGTAATACGACCCTATATAAGGATTTCAATTATTTGACTGTCAATGGCAAGCGACATTTTATTCAGAAGTATATTGAAAGAATATCGGTATAATTAGGATCAAGAGTACCATACCGATATATTTTACAACGGTACCTATATATTTTACAAATTTGCATTATATTATAACTTTATTCGGTTTTATATTCAAAATAATAATATTAACTTTTCATTGAGCGCGCTACGTATGATGTGTATGGCAAATAATACAACAAAAAAAAAAAAAAACAAATTAATTTATATTCTTGCAAGTCATGCGCATACAAAATAATCAATTAAGTAAACGGAGATCCAGCCCATGTTTGCAATCTTAGTGAATAGATAAAACAAACAGACCGGCAGCTAATCAGCTGATTTCTCATAATCCAATTGAGTCTGGACCAGACGAGGAGTAAACAGGTGATTTTATCAGACACCAGACTAACCAGACCCTATAGCCAAATGGCAAGCGTTCGTTGCTGATTGTATTTAAATGTATGGACGTTAGCGAATGTATAGCGTTATCAGTACCCCGAGTACGGGTTTTGATAGTACGAAACGTTGATAGTTTTCGAGAAGTGACGAAACGAGTTCTTGATTGTGATTGGTTGTAAACCAAACTCATACATGTATTCTATTCGATTAGTGACGTCACGTGTCTAGACCCTCAGGACTTATGAACGTACAATAAAAAGTTTATATAATTTTAATAATACTTAAATAAATATGTATAGCGAATTAATCTAATAATATAAAATTATTAAATATAAAATAGTTATTTTATATATTTAAATCATGCTATTCTATCGATCAGAAAACATATTCGTTTAACTAAAATTTAGATCTATTATTTTTATATATGTGAGCAATTTTTAACTTTAAATTCGTTATTATTGAAATTCTAGAACAATGCAATAAACCATTCCAATAAATTGAATAAATATGAAAAAAAAATTGCATTCCAGTATGAGAAAAGTTTGTTGAAATAAAACCATTCGTAGAGCGTAAAACCATTCAAAAATGTACAAAACATTCTCTTGAGTAATAAACAGCTACATGGCTGCTTTTTCTCTTTCTGTCTAGGTTTTAAAAGAAGGGATAAAAAGAGTTCTCATAAATAATGTCGGAGTTACTCCAGTCGGACCGTGCATTAAAAGCTAAAATTGAAATTTCTTTTACTGGCGTTGGCTTGATATTGTACAATCTTAATACCTCCATGCATGCGCCTCGGGAGGTAACTTCAATATTTACTATACCCGGAATTATATTACATTTTTCTATGTCTATTTGTATTAGGTAAGGATTTATCCGAGTACTAATTATATAATAGTGCTGAAGTAACGAAAACTCAATATAAATTAACTAAGTTAAAATTATTGTACCTAAAATGTACTCTCTGAATATTCTATTAATATAAATCTCAGACAAATAAAATCATTTCAATTTGAAATTAATCGATACAAATCTACAATATACATTCCAAACTTATAAAGGTGTGTATCCACTACATTGGTCAAATGCTCGAAAACAACATTTCTATTGAAAACTATTACAGGAACGCGGAACGCTACAGATACACGAACATAATGTATTACCCACCTTTAAATACGTTAAGCAACTGAGACAAGTATTGTAGGACGATATCGCAATAACTTACGTAACAGACAAGCTAACATTATACTTTAATTATAGTAGAACTAATAAATAATAGAATTGACACTTCAACATTTTTTCATAGTCTTGCCCCCATTTCATTATACAATTTAAGCGACACTATTTGACCATTAAAAATAGTGACCAGACGTCTCCTCCGATCAGAGCACTAATTCACTAACAATCATTTCACTACGCGATTTCGCGACGCTCATTAAGATAGTGTAGCTTGGATTGTGTAATGAAATAGAGACTGGTATTATTATAGAACTAATAAACAATAGAAATGTCAAATTGAATTATACTTAGGGTGACTTCTTGTGGTTCTTCTAAAGTTTAGTAATAAATAATAATTCTGCAGACGTCATCTATTTTATATGATCTCAATTAGTGAGATAACCACCAACGAAGGTATTTGAACTCTGTATTCTTATTGGATTCACAGCTAAAATTCATAACTTATGTCTCCAAAGTAAAAGAATAGTCAAACGGAATTTGACAAAAGAAAATTTACGAAATTATTAAATTTAACATTCCGCTCAAATATCTACATATAAATCGGATTGTATTAAAAATAATATGAAAAGATATAAAATATCAAAGGGATGATTAAAGACTTATCTTAAATAGAAATATTTTATATACATTATTATTAAAATAATATAATAATATTAAAATTTTAGCTTAAATTATTTGTCTATTCTCGATAACTTAATAAGATATTTAATCAGAGAATCATATATATATACATATATTTCACATATTCTTGATTATCATTCATTCCAGAGGTTCATGTTACTTAGACCTGCATTCCTCAAGGTCACCGGACAGCTCCATTATCTATCACTGAACGCTCCATTGAAGATGCGTATCAACACTATTCTTGATATTGAGACCTTACATTGTCATCTGTCACGTCTTGAGGTGACGAGATTGTAAACGAATCAAACGATTTAGATGAATTACTTAATACTCATACAAAATTATAATACTCTTGTATTATAATACTTTATAAAATATAAATTAACTAAATCTCATTTAAACTAATATCTGCAATGACATTTAAAAAAATTGACTGCTACCAGAAATATTAAAAACAATAAATATTAAAATGTTGACCATGTTGATTATTATATTGTACATACATATATATATGGTAAATATATATATGCTTATATGGGCTTTATAAACGCCGTCAGTCCGCCATATTTCTAGCTAATGAGTAAGAACCCCGAAGAGATTAGAAACTAGTTAGAAAAATTCGGATACAATTAACGTAAATAGAGCCGGATATATATATATATATATTATCTCCTTTAATATTATTATAAGCTACACGTTATATGACTATGTGTGATGAATCAAATCAACAGGATGTAGGTGCTCAGGAATCGAATCGCACTCAATTATCCGCGCGCACCCTCGCTAATAAAGACAGCGACGCTCCTTGATTGGTTCAATTTTTTTATTGACTAATGATGCAATTTTATCATTTAAAAAAAAATATACAAATATTTTAAAACATAGAAATATTAACAGACTTGACGCTATATTACAAGTCTACGAAAAAAAATACCCAATAAGATTTACAATACAGACATAAAATAAAGTTACGAAAGTATATTACAATACATGTTTAATTAAAATTCAATTAATTTCAGATTGAAAAAATAAAATAAAATAAATAAATATAAAAATTGAAATCCATCACCTAAATAATAATTCAGTGAATGATTAAAAAAATAAAAAAAATATAAAAATTGAGATTCATGAGTTACAATAATTCAGTGAATGATTAAATATATATGAATCACGCCGCCCGTTAAACGGGTCGTTAACGAAACATCAAAGATATCTAGATGGTGTTATTCCGCTGGTTTAACTGTTTTTCAACATTAACATTTCAAGTTTCATTTCATTGAAATCTGTTACATCATTAAGGAAAGACGTAAAGCAGATTTTGCAATTTTTATTTTTGCATTTCTTATTCATTGTCTAAGGAATTTAAAATGCATTTTTTTCTTCTTTCTTTACATTCTTTATTTACATACTGTATAGTTTTTTTTATTGTATAATAAACTATTAAGGTCAGCTATACTTGTCTTAGTAACCGCAGCTTCCGGGTTCGATCCCCGACCGTAAAAAATATATTCATTCGAAAGACTATATTAGTTGTTGTAAAGAACCCTAGATATGTTAAAATCAATTATAGAGAACCCATTGTGGTTTAATAAATAAATTTATAGATTCAACCACAATGGCACATTATCTATATATATATATATATATATATATTCCCTATCCATTTAATACATTCGTAATCCAGCAATAACATGATTGTAGTTAGAAATGGGACAGTTCTATCCTATCATACAATTCAATTAGGATAATCCATTAAAATATTACAATTTCTCTAGTATCGTCTCATCCGCCGATAGGATATCCGATTGAAGAAAAACTTACAAAGATACACAAATAAAATATATCACAAACGAAAGTTACTTTAGAACGACAGATTTTTTTTTTTTTTTCAAACCGCTGTCTATTTAATATCGACGTGAAAACTATATAAATATTATATATCTATATGTATATAATAGTACTGTCACTAAACATATTACTCTTAAGTGATATCAAGGTTAAGATAGGGTGAGCTATAAATAAACTTTAAATCCTAAGATTAAAATTGATCCATACGTTCCATCGTACTATAGAGCACTGCAATAGTCTTGATACTAGATTGAACCTTAAGATTAAGATTGATCCATGCGTTCCATCGTACTATAGAGTACTGCAATATTCTTGATACTGGATCGTTTAATCTAGATAGTGGCATCGTATAATTTTGCTTCACTAGTAAAACTCTCATAAAAAACCAATTTAAATAACTAAGATATATTAAAAAGACAATACACGAAATGTGTTTAAAAAAAAAAATTAATTCATTAACAGAACAAAAAAATCCCATTCTCTTTTTAAACTTCGAAAAGCTAACAGACCAAAAATAAACTGTCACATTAATTTATCAACAAAAAAGAGATCCATTTCAAAGTTTAGAAAGATCTAGAATAGAAAAAAATGGTTTAAAAATAGAATTAGCTCATTTTACGTGACGATACAAATATGTACAAGATATAAGAATGTTTTCATTGCTTTCGTAATTAGGAATCATTAACACATATAACAACTCTTTAGAAAGTATTTAGGTCGGTCAGAGAATAACTTATCAAAAATTACACAGTTATGCTATCCTATGAAATGTTTTAGTTTCATGCTTTTCATTTTGCCTATCTGTAATTTCATGCCCATTTTTTGTTATTAATATTAAATAAAAAGTTAAATTAATCATGTATTACTATTACATATGAAATTTATAATTATACAAATGCGACGAAAGACATGAGCTAACAAATGCAAAGGCAATTACACATAAATGCGACAAAGACATAGTGAGCTATCAGAACTAAGGGCAATTACACACAAATGCGATAAAGGACACTGAGCTAACAAAACTGTGAAGGGCCGATAATGCAAACAAAGGTCCGCATCAAAGGATTCTGTTGTAGACCTAAATTTCGAGATGCTAATAACGATTGACAAACTCCGATAGATTAAATTAAAACGAGGTCACCGAACCCTGGTATCTAGCATTGATCGATATTTTATGAAATAGCTTAGACTTTCGTGTCTTAGAAATAAAATAGTTGAAAAAAAAAATCGAATTGAATGCATCTTATAATCAATATTCTATTTATAATCAATAATATTCTGATTTTCTGTACAAACTTATTTTGCATTATCAAAACGAAAACAAAGTGGAGGTTTATTTGAAACGTCAAATGTTTATTCATATTTTAATATCATTAATATATTTTACATATGTATATTACAATTATATGAAAGATCTTTATCATTTGACCGATAACAGAACACTATAGAATCTCAAGGTCCTAAAATTTGGCTAAGCAACTAAAGTATACTTTTACTATAATGTCGATAAATATGTTCCATTTTCAAGGTCAACTGAATTTCACACATAATAATCGAGTATAATAAAAATAAAAAACACAATTCGTAACAAACAATAATAATTCTCATTGATATGTCACCTTGACACGACGTCTAACTCCCGCGCAATCATCCAATTGACGGCTGAGCAAGATGGCCGCATGACAGTTCAGTAATCGACGAGCAGGTAATTTGCGGCTTAATAAAAGGATTTGCATAACGTGCATGTGGAATGATAAAATAAAAACATTTACATTTATTCCTTGCATATTTGCTTGTAAAACTTAATTAAATTTAGTTATTGAATTAACATACAAAAATGGGCGATTTTCTTGTCAATTGGATATACTGCAACCGCAAAACGTATGAGGAAAATATTCCGAAAATCGCTTTTTGTATAAATCCACCATTGAGGAAAATTCTATTCGTTCTGAATACATCATTTATATACTATTGTACTGTTAATTAAATCGAAACACATACACCTAGAAACAACTCTGAAACAATACAATAGGAACCCAACTCGGCATTATGAAATAACTTCAACTTGCGCTTTTATACAACAGCTCTATCCATTTATACAACGAAAAGAACTTACTATAAATTAAAAACAAAAGAAATATACAAACAATACAAAGAAATCTTTCCTAATTCCTTTAATTCAAAGAAAAGCCGTCATTGTATAACATTGATAATATAACAGCGACACTGGTAACATTGAAAACGTACTTATCTCAATATGCAAGACACCGAAACAAACATACATATCACTAAATAATCAATATCATATTTGAACACCGGAGATAGGAGGCGAATCAATAGAAGCAGCTTTAGTGGCAACTAGCGCCCTCTATCATTCAGTAGCGGAATCACTTGGAAGCATAGCGTCGTATTTGCGCGTTGTGGTTTGAATCTAAGTAAGAAGTGATTTTTCTTCGTGATACTAGAGAGCGCTACTGTGTTATGAAAAATTATGCGAGGCGATTCAAAAAGAAAAAAAAACAATGAATTCACGATAAATACTAAAGCCAACAATTTAAGCTATTTACTAAATTAATTTCATAATATCAAGTTATATACATGTATAAGACAAGATAGCATACCTAAATAATCAAAGAGTCAAAAAGAATATTCAGGTAGCCATAATACGACATTAATATCGTGTGGAACCTGTTGTCCAACAACAATAGTTTAACTTTTAAAAGTTGAATGATAGTCAGTGGCTAACATTTATCTTTAAAAAAAAAACAAACCCCAACTGAAAAAGTTTGAGGAGTAGTTGACAAGAATATATTTTCTATAAGACCCAGAAAAAAAAATGTTTTTGTACATTAACTTTCGTGAGAAATTATGTTTGTTATATAAATTTACCCGGCTATAACTTCTGTTAATTAGAAATAAATTACTGGTCCGCAAAACTTCGAACTCATGAATAAGAACCTCAAATGGGTTCAAAACTAACCGGGCAAAATTGGGATATATTCAATGTGACTACAGCCAGGAAAATATATATATACATAATATCTAAGGAAATAATTTATTAGAAAATAAACTTGTTACAGGAAAAATCCATGATGAATCAATGATTTAAATGTATCTAATTATATTCAAAGGCTAGGATATCGGTTTCCTTTATAGGTCTGAACTAGTTTTAATCTAGGTCAGCTATAATTTATATATAAACAAATTACTTCGAAATAAAAACCAATGAAATATCTACTTTCCAAATCTAGACAAATGAAAGCTCTATAACGATAGTGGTCTTTCAACTCGTACATAATGAAAAGAAAGGAGAAACGTTTTCAAACGAATTTACAAAATTGACGTTGAATAGAATAAATGATATAAAGTGTTCACACCACTACATAGCTTTGCTAAGCTATTTTAAAATCAAAATCAAAAATCTTTATTGAAAGTAATTTCTATACAAAACATTTTTTCATTGACAAAGCTACCACCAGCTCGGGAAATTAATTGCATCTTCAATTATATAATTACATTATATAGAAATACTCTAAAAAAAAATCTTGAATAATATAAGCCTATTATATTATATAAGATTTAAAAGCCTCACATAACAATATTTGATTAAATATTAAAAATATGAAATAAAAATAATTTGTGAGAATATTCATGGAATAATGCAAATGGAATTCGCGCTTCCGTAATTTTAACATCCTTAAAAAATAAACATTATTTCATTGTGAGAGTAAAACGGTTTTCATTTCCTGCATTTTATAACAACAACTTTCTATTTAAAATGTTAAAGCCATCTAAATTAATAGTAAACCTTATAATGACAAAGTTTTAATTTGAACTCTCAACAACCCCAATACATTTTGATAACAATTTCTATTAAAATATCACCCTTCACAGTAAAAAAAAAAAAAAGAGACAAACAATAAAGAAAAAATACTACAATTTAATAAAATAGGACGAGCTATCAAATTCACAATACAAAAGACAATAGCAACGCGCGGCTGCTCTATCAAATTTCACAGACGAATGCAAATCATGCGCACTCGATCGCTACATACGACCAAATAATCGCCATTACCGCATTGTCATGAATGAGACGTTCGTTCACCCTTCAGCAGACATTTCATTATACAATTTACTAAGTGCTAGGTCGACTATCGTACTATTATCGCATTGTGAAAATGCTATTAGCGAGATAGTGCTCCCATCTGATTGGTGGAGACTCTCACCTATTTTTTCGCGTCGAATGAAATGAATGATGAAATGGGACACTACGTTTTGAAGACTCGTGCGTACGATGGCGGCATGATGACGTCATAATTATGAGGAGCTACCACCATCATAAAAATCAAAGGATCGTCTCCATTCAAAGACAATAGTTACACAAAACTTGCCAAATGTATAGTTAACCTGGTCATCGACAAATTCCAAGCTACAGTTGCGCGTGCGCCGGCGAGGTGGCGTCACCGCGGAAGCAACGGACGTGCTAGGAGGTGACTAACCTCATTATCCACGTCCTATCCAAGGTTCTTATCTATACTGCTAATTGTGTACTTAAAGGAAGGACTAATCTGTATGTTCTCAATAATAAACAAATTTATTATTTGTATATAAATATACAAAATGATATAAAATACATACAAAAGAATATATATTTCTGCATTTACATATATATATTTAATATAAGGTTAGTAAAATATTTAACAAACATTTCGTAATGTATCGTTAATATATATATATATATTTAAAAGTCGCGTCGTATCTATGAATATTTATACCACCGGAAGACCGATGACATTGGTAGCGTTCGACAAGGCGGTGCACTCTAAGCTTGAGCTGGCAATACGCCATCGACGATCCCACCTCAGACGGGAATACAACGAGATCCCATACATAAGTATTGTGTTTCTTGATACAATGATACAGATAACATTTTAAAATGTTTTAAAATTACCAAATTGTATTAATAGACAATAATATAAATCGATACGGAACGATAAAACAGGGTACCAAGCCGGCGAATTCTGGGTTCATCGGGACGGTGGTCACATCTATTAGATTTGCAGAGTAGAATAATATTGAAAAGACGCCACAATATCTAAAACATGTATAGCCATGTTGAATTTATTTATTATTAGCACATATTAATGAAATAAACAAAATTAATATGAAAGTTGATAGCAAAGCCGTTAGTACAGCTCACCGAGTGTATTGCTTTCATATAGAAACTACACCTTGACCCTTGATCAGAGAGATCAGGTGGGCATCATCATTATACAATCGTTACTTACCGTCACTCACTTTATAGGAATTAATAATATATTAAGCCATCAAAAGCTTTTTTGTGAATCAATGAGTCATTATCGCTTTGTTGCGATTTAACTCGTTTCATCGTATCTACATACATCTTCCTGATGTTTTGTCATAGAAAGACCTGTACCCCTAGCACGAGTTATGATAATACGAAACGTTGAAAGTTTTCGAGCAAATACGAAACGAAATCCCAACCAATCACAACCAAGAACTCGTTTCGTGACTGCTCGAAAACTATCAACGTTTCGTACTATCAAAAATCATACTAGGGTCACTGCAACTTACTAGTAACTTCGAATACAATAACCAGCTATAATTTATATTTTTTTTTTCTATGCTGTTCCAATACTGGCTATAACGCCGTGACCGCGAACTTTAAACTATAACAGATTATTTTAAATGTTGATTTTTTATATAAAACCAAATGTATTATATTTACAAATATATTTGTGAATATTTTAGATCTATTGAATATTATTAACTCACAATATTCTATAATAAAAGTGAATTGCGAGTGAGTTGTTGAATTACGAAATATATCTCACTGGATAGTAAAATATTTGTGTTATAATAAAATTTCGGAAATTAAATTTAATATGGATTTTTAATAAAATTATATTTTTCTTGATTTCAGCGTTATATATTTTACAGTTTACAGATAGCGGAAGATAATTACAACTTAAGATGTGAAACAATTAAATATTAGCGACGTGGACTTTAAAAGGTAATGAATAAAGTTTCCGTGAATAAATTTCTTCAAAGTAGAAAGAAGTCTTTGAAACTCCGTTAACTTATGCACCATGTTTCATGCTTTGCTTTGATATCGAGATGTAAATTTGTAAAATATATATAATAAGCATTAATTTAATTAATGATTGATCAAAGTTTTAGAAAAGGTATGAAACTTAAGAATAATTATTTGTCACACACAATTTACAGAGCATTCATATATTAAAAAAGACGTTTCTCAATAAAATTTTAATAACAAAAAAAGGAGATGACTCAATATAGCATGCATCATTTTGTAATTGAAAACGTCTCATATGATTCAACGAACCATAACTGTATTACTGATTTACATAACTTTCATTAGCGATTTATAAAAGGGAATACAAAATAAAATACACGGACTATAAATGTGACTAAAAAACTTTTTTTTTTTTTAAATCGTCTATAGTAATAAATGGGTTATATCCGACAGTGAAGGTAGTTTCGATAAATGAATTAAAAACTTAAATTTGGGGCAGAGATATTTTACTTTACTTATTGGCAACTTAAATAGGGACACATTGAAGGTTTAGGCGACTCTTAAATTATTAAAAAAAAAAACTTTACAAAATAAAAAAAAAAACTTTACAAAAAAAAAAAAAAGCTACAACTCCGTGATTATTATGATTAGGTCATTATATTGTTTTAAACACAATTACTTTGACGCAATGTCGGAATCATTGCGGCCGCTGTCTGTTCCACGTTTATGCAACACTGTTGCGTTTTGCGGTCGAGTCTAATTCTTTATTGAGATATGTGAATCGTATCGAGTTCATTTCTACATACTTCTTTCATACATTCTTTTAGGTGCTTATTATAATATTAGGTACAACAAATTATAATGTTTTTTGTTTTTATTATAACGCTGTCACTAGTTTAATTATATATACTAGCGATGCATCACGGATTCGCACGGATGTAAATTATTAATAAAAAGAGATAGCACAGCAAAAAAAAATATTAGATAGGGATAGCAGAACTGTCAGACTATACACAACAATTTTTTATTGAAATTTACATACAAGACTAACAACCATTTTTCCAACTTTTTTTTTGGTAGAGTTTACAAAAAATATTTCATACAAACCCTAGTCTAACTATAACGAAAACAACAACGAAAAATAGTCAAAAGAACCTTGCTAAAGTAATACTTTTTGGTACATATATATTATATTTTATATGTAAGTATTATATATAAGTAAGTATGGTATTAAATATATACAACATCAAAATGTCATGAGAAATCCATCTGTAGTTTGAATTCAAAGTCTGCCCGCATCCTATAATAACGGTTGCACGGAGCGAGATTCCTCCCACGAGTCACGACGCTATGAGATCGTGAACTTGACCGCATGACTCATACATCTCAAATGATGCCGTACGCAGTACAATCAATTCAACGTACATCAGTTACACTAAACGATTACAGCCTATTTGTACAATTTTGATACTTTACGCGCAATCAAATACTATATTTTGTATATATTTGATAGTTAACATAAAAACATAATCATTTTATTAAATAAAAGGTTCATATTATTATCTGGTCAATTTACTTTTAAGTTAATTTGGATTTCTCTTAAATAAAAAAAATATACATCCAATATGGTGAAAGTTTGTTAATCGGTTCATAAAAGTCAACATCAAGTCGAAAACTGGTAATAGGTGCAAAAAAATATTAAAAATATCAATTATGTATTTAAAAACGCAATATTTCAAGCCACCTGACAACATTTCGAGAAACATATATTTTAAATACAGTTAATTCAAAATGGGCAGTTTAATATGTAATAAAATATATATATATGAAAACATGTATGTACGTATGTATAATGTATTTTTTTTTGCGTTCTAATCTTAGACTGTATTATACAGTTTTCAGATATACCTGAATTTTTAAGTTAAATTAAAGAACAACGTAAGAGAGCAACGAGTGAAATGGACTCATCAATTATCAACTAAACATACTTGAAAGTATAAAAAGCTACAGAAAATTACGAATTCTAATTTACCTAACAGAAAACATCAGTCACTCGGTGAAAATAAACTTCAAATTACTCATCAACCATAGCACCAGATTTGTATATAAACGTTTTGACTCAACATTGGCAACTTATTGCCGTTCAATGCTTGTAAATTTGATATTCGTTTATTCAATAAATAAGCACACTTACACTACACTTTTAATAATTTAATGAATCCTTTTTAGTTCAATTTACTTTAGCTGCTTGGTTCTTATGAAGAATTAAAAAAAAAACTAACGATCTAAATATGGACTCGTATGGTATTTGATTATGATTAATCAATGACGTCACAACATTTTGATTTATTAAATAGAGAATAGAAAACAAAATAGGATTAATTTAATGAATACTTTTTGGTTGGATTTACTTTAGCTGTCTAGTTCTTATGAAGAATTAAACATTTTATCTGAATAGCGAATAGGAAGCGATAGGGGGAGAGTACATGTATGTGTATATTATTAGTAAGTTTAATTACAGCGTGTTGTTTGTATGTGTGTGTTGTGTATGGTACTTTGTTAATTTGTAGATGACGTCACAACATATCTATTACAAAACAGACGCGTAATGAAAAATAATGGACAGGCTCGAGGCCAGTGTAATATATTTTTTAATAATGTTGATAGTATTTAACACAGAAATTAGTTCTATATTAATAGTAATATTTTCAAGGGGACTTTGCTTGTATGTTTTCCCGTGAAGCTATATTAAAGTTTGGTCGTCAATTTAGGTTATTTTTTTTACATTTCAATTTTCGTGATCTATGATGACTCTTATTTACCCGGATTTTGTCATGTCAATTATATCAAAAATTTTCACGATTTTCGAAGTCACTGCTTCTTTGAGAGCTGGTGCACGCAGTTCTCGCCACGATGGTTCAAGCTCATGAGTAAGAATGAGTTCGAAACTTGAATTAAGATGGCTTTATAAACATACCGATTCCAGACATTAATAAATCTCCATATAGCTTTGATAAGCAGAACATAAAACATAAATATATATATTTATATAACACCATACCAAAATGTTATATAACATTTGACGTAATCAAAACGTAGTAACGCAAGTGTTGTTTCTTTTTATACTCAGTCTTTATATATAGAGGAAAACACACGCTCCAAATATAACACCCAATTACATACGAGTGCCGTTTTTTAAATATTTAAGTATTTTTTTTTAGTTTATTTTAGTATTTTATATATATATATATATATATATATTCAGATGTTAAAATACACAGTATACACTCACTCACGCTTCGTCATTACGGGAGTCGCATTACGATTTAAGACACGGGGACAAGTACTCATATTTTTCACCTTATCAGCTAATATAATAATTATTATTATTTATCTATTGAATACTGAACAGATTTCATGATAAATATTCTCTGTAAATTATCCTTCAGTTCAATGTTATATTATAAATCAATCATCGCAATTAAATTAACCATTAATTACTTTGGTTGACTAAATTGGTTATTCTATGAAAACGTATGTCTATTTAGACTTTCTACAGCCCTAGTATGAGTTTTGACATTAGGAAACGTTTCAAGTTTTCGAGCAGTCACGGAACCAATCAAACGATTTGGTTAAATCAATCACAAGCAAGAACGCTTTTCGTGACTGCTCGATAACTATCAACGTTTCGTACTATCAATACTCGTACTAGGGGTACTGGTAATTGTACTATATGGATCAGATAGTAACCGTCACTTTCCTGATAAAAACACAAATTATAAATGAGATCCCATCATCAATAAAATAATAAATCTTTTAGAAAGTATCACACATTTCCCGCGTAACATTAACACATAAATAAGGACAGACAGATCTCTCTATCCTCATATGGTCATCTCGGAACGGGTCACATTTGTTAAGTTTTTGCTACCAACAAGATAAAGATTGAAATGACATTTATATTAATGTTGGTAATAATGATTTTGGCAACAGATTAAATAATATATATACAGACTACATCTTAAAATTATTTTCATGATTACTAATCGGAATTATAAAAAACAGAGAATTATATTTTCAGCAAAGCAATTAATATTAATTCTAGTTAATCCCTGTTGTGTTTAAGTGAGGCTGAGGACACAATATTTATTGAAAAATACTTCTGTCAGAATACAATTATAATTTATCATTTAGGTGTATTGTACATTTTTCCTGCTCTAATGTTATTCTGTATGACAATAATAGTTCAGTTTTACAATCATTAGGATAATAAATGTACATTATAAATGTATATTATATAATCAATATTTTTTTTATCATACAAAACAACTAAGGTTGTCACAGACACGAACATTTGACGTAAAGACAATTTTTTTTTTAAATAAATCATGGTAAAATTTAACATAACATATTTAGTAATTGATAAATAAAAATGTTCTTAGAAAGTAAATAATTATCTTTATTAATAGTTAAAGTCAAACAACTTGAACTATCGAGCCTATGTTTGAATATTTCGATCTACACTTAAAAATGTTACATAAGAATTTTATTTATTTGAAACTAGGACTACGCTCTCTGGCGTTGAATTTTAAAATGTGCTCTTTATCGAATGGCTGACCGATTTACTTATATGAGTAATTAATTTATAATCTGTAGCTGTAAAACCAATTATTGTTCAGTTTCATCAAAGAAAAAAAAACATACTGGTATCCCAGCTCAAACTTGTTAAAATATTTGAGCAACATTAATTAAAGTTCAATGACTATATAAGTATCAATAACGCATGCTTATTAAATTGAAATGAGTATGTGTGTGTGTGTGTTTGTATATACATAATGGTCACATTACGTAAAAACCGACCTCATTCTAATACATATCATATTACCATCTTTAAAGATAATCCCGAAAGCCCTACTAAAATGTCTTCGTAAATAACGTTATATGAGTCGTGTATCCTAATATACGTTCTATATGTTAAATAATCCTTCCATATTCTGATGTACATACTTACAAAAATTAAGTTATATGATTCGAAATTGTCTCGACAGATATTGATTGAATTTCATCAGAAAGTTGAAAAAAAATACAGCAAAATTGAAAAGCGGCTCGTCTAAGGCCCCACAGCTTTCTGTAAGTTGTAAGAATACTAATTTTCTGATAAGTTTGTTTTTAAAGTACAGTCAACCCTCCTATAACGCGGTGAGTGCGTACCGCGTTATATGGAAACCGCGCTATAAGAAACTCGGATTTAACCGTACAAACCAGGCTAATTCGTAGCGCGTTCTATGGAAACCGTCTACCGTGTTGTATGGAAACCGCGCTACAAGAGACTCAGAATAAGTACAAATCACATCATTCGTACCGCGTTATATGGAGACCAATAAATACAAAAGACAAGATAAATTATAAATTATTTTTATTGAATTGAAGAGTTCATATAAGGAAATGATGAAAAAAATGAAACTAAAAAACTGTTTTCCAACAAAAACAAAAGAAAGACTTTTGTAAAATGATGTAATCTTTCAACACTCATCCTCACTGTCAGATATGAGTCACCTAACTCGCCTTCTTTTAATGGGCAAAATGTCTTCCTCACTTGGTTGATCTTCACATTGGTTTTCGATTGTAGATTTTTTTTCTAACTCCACTAAAATCTCTCTATAGGGAGCTAAGCAATTTCTTAACTCTCTTTTAAACTTTGCGCTGCGCACCGTTGAATGATCAGTTTCAATGAAATGAAGTACTAATTCTTTAGCCAAATTTAGCCCTTTTTTACATCTTGTAAATCGAGGTTTGGCACCCATTCGTTTTCCTTATTTTACCAATGCATTTGAGGTGTGTGCATCAATTAATTCCATCAGTTCTTCCTCATCTAAAGTTTCTTCCCCGAGTACTAGTTCTCTTACATCCTGATGGTTTACTGCAAATTCTTCATCGTTTAAACGAGAAGCAATGTTTACTATTTCTGTAACTGGGAGTAAAATTGTAGAATCATCTTGTATTGCATTTTTCTTTAAGGTTCGAATTGTAGATTCATTCAAATTTGTTGATTTTGGACCAGACGATATTTTTTCACCGCCTTCTAAACGATTTAAGATTTGGATTTTATCTTCAAGCGATATAAACTTTCTTTTTAATCCTTTCCTTGTTTCTTTTGTGTTCGACATGATGCAAATCTAGGGTTAATAATTAATTTGTTATTATTATATTAGAACAAATGAAGAATATTACTTACAGTATTGTGTAATGTTGTCCAATTATAAACCGCAAATTAAGCAGCAAAAAGCTGAACGAATGGACGGTGCAGACAAAATTTTCGAAAGAATTGGTCATCAACGAGACGTACTGTGAAACAGCTCTGAGACGACTGAAACCGATGCCGTAAGCGGCTAAGACATAAGCAGAACGTAGTTTTTCTATAGTTCACGCGATAATGTAGTCAAAAGATCACATATATATATCTTTCATGTTACAGTTTCGTTAGACACACACAGCATGGCACGCTGTCGATGCGAAACTATTTAGTTAATAGAAGTGGAAGATAGCGCATGAGGAGCCCCACCCGTGAACCACGCTGATATAAACATATCCAGTTAAAACCATTCATTGGGTGCACGGAAAGAACTGATGGGACGTTGTTGAACGGAAACCGCGCTGTAAGAGTACCGTGTTATAGGAGGGCTGTCGCAATTTCAGCTCCGCGTTATATGGAAACCGCGTTCTGAGAGTACCGCGTTATAGGAGGGTTGACTGTACCTCCTACCTTCTAATTAAAGACCGAGACACAATTGGGTTTGATGTTCCGAAAAATGTAATTATATTTATCACGAGAATTATTAACACACATTGTGTGGATATCGGATTCAATATTATCGAAGCTGTCGTTGACAAGTGGAGGAGACAATTGTCATTTTATTTATGAATTAAACTTGACTGATGATTAAAATCTACTTTTTCTGGTGTTATTATTGAGTTCAGTTTATTAATAATAAATTAATAAATTCAAATTGAACTCTGAATTATCGTAAAAAAATCCGAAGTGACAAAGTAGATAAAGATACCTTTTTAAAAAAACATAACTATTTTTTTTTTAAATCTATGTTTACTTAATTAACATAATACTTATACAATTCTTAATTTAATACTACTATGGCTACCAAATTATATATCGACCATTTCTGTTTCTCAAATCTCATATCATTAAAAAAAAAACATTTCAACTATTCCTACAAATCGATAGGAGCCTCAATCCCCTGCCCATAAAAAAAAACTTGGAATATAATTTATAAGATGTTTTTTAATAAACATAGACAATCTTTTAAATACATATTTATTATTTGATCCATATTCAATGTAACTTGTTCGTTTCTATTATTAGAACGGGTGCAATGAACTCGCGTTATAAGATTTTGCCATCTATATCAATAAAAGGAACCTCCATTCACACGGGGACTTTTCCATTTTAATAATAATTCCCATATTTATAGTATCCTAAAAATAACATTTTTATAAATTTGATTTTGTTTATCAACTCCATCGTGTAAACAACTCACTATCGTTATAAATTCATGTATATTTATACATATGTTTTATATTAAAATCTCTCCATCACTGCCAATTTATAACCATCACGCCGATGACTCCTCTTACGCAGTTCCCGTCATAGTGTTAATTATAGCTCATGCAACGTGACATAACGAGGTGCATATATATATTTTGGAAAGAGAGTTTGGAAGATGTTCCAAAACGTCCGGAATATACTTTTTTTTATAGTAGACACGTGGCCGAGCTATTTTGATACTTACAATTTTATTTATTGTCATTTTATTAAACTGATATTATTATGTTAAAAAATTGTTGTTTTATTTGTTATGGCTAATATTTATGTACCATGTTGTATACAAATATAAACAGTTACTTTCTGTGCCCAGTAAAAACGTATTAGCTTGTTTATTAAGGGGATCTTTAATTCATTTTTAGTAAAAATATAAATAACTTTAACATAGAAACATTGAATTGAAATCATACAATGTACCTGTTATCGTAATCACATTGATATATATATTTTTATCCCATTACTTTACATAAATTAAGAGTATGTGGTAAATAACAACTTGCAAACAGAACTTCAATAGACATATTTATGACACAAAAACATAAAAAAGACAAAACACATTGTAAATAAGAGCTTAAAGCTTGTTTAAATTACTCCCATGTCAGAAAACCTGGCTGGTTAAAATCATTACACATAATTTTCATTATTAAATGTATAACATATATTTTTTGTTTTTTTTTCCTCAATGTCTACCCTACAACATTATATAAGATATTATTTATACTGATATGAGTCACCCAAAGCCTGTTTTTTCATTTACATCATGCCAAAACACGCCTTCAATAATGACATAATGAAAGCAAAATTGAAATTAATAAACACATTTTGGCTATATTATAACATAATTATATTAAAGAACAGACTTAAAATTTAAAAATATCAAAAAAAGGATAATGTAAAAGATACAAATAACTTTGTTTTAGTAACATTTTATTCAAATTTACAACTATTAGATAAAAGATAACTTTAAAGAAAATGAAATATATACCTTTTTTGTTGACGAATTTTGAAAGTTAACTAAATACACAGTCTAAGTATAAATTGACGACCAATCATGATAAAGTTAATAAATTTCAATCAAGTATTGTTTGTAATGACTCACAAGCTTTCAATACTGATTAGCAATAAAACAAAGCTTACACCTACTTGATTGTTTAATATTTTTTTCATACTAATGATATGAACAATTTTTTTGAATGCATATTCATTTAAAGTCCATAATTGTGTACATATTTATCAATCTTAAAGCAATTAACATTGACTCTGTAATAGAACTGTTTTTGACCTGCATTTGTAATTCTTGCTTAACAATCAGAGTAATGTTTTTAAATTGAATATTAAAAAATGTACATTTACATTGTATATTAAAATATTTACACTATTACACTGTACAGTTAAATCGCAAATACAAACATTCAGTTTGTAACAATAAGCTCTGTCTTAGCAATTCTGCAAAACTTAGTGTATTACTGTTCTTTAATTATTATTGATGAATGTTTATTTATTATACTTATGTTTACCCCATCATGATAGTTTTGTACGTGATTAATTTGTTAACACATTTAGTTAACTTTAAAATGGGTACCTAGTAAAAATACATATAGATGCATGTAAAAAAATACAACTTAGTGTTAAAATCAAGGTAATTGGAAATTACGTTAACTTAAAATTATTTTTTCTATGGAAAATTAATACTCATTGGTTACTACTGTGGTGTAGTTTAAAAATCAAATCTTGACTATAAACAATTGCTACTATAAGTTGATAAATAATTTGTTAATTTAGTGCATGCTACAGTGAACACTTTCTAGACTCAAGATATTCAGTATTACTAAAATGCTCTTCTTAAAATATTTCTATTTATTAAATCAGCAATTAATTTTAATTGTATTGTAATTAATTACCTGTCTTGTATGTTCTATATAAGTCAAATATTTATACTGCTTGTCTATAACAAGTTACTGCTTAAATAATTGTTGAAGTGAACATAAATTGACTGTGACTCAAATAACTGAACTGAAAATTATCATTACCTATCTGATTATAATTGATTTAGTCATTGACACCCTCTCTCAATAGTCATCTGATGACCCAACCAGGTTTTCTAACAAAACTGAGCAGTGATAGCATCGGAGCACTTACCTTGAATATGGGGCGAGGGTGCCGCGGCTGCGACGGTGGTGCCGCCGTCGTAGTCGCGGGAGCCGGCGTCGTCGTCACGTGGTCAGCTGGCAGCGACTCCGGCACCGTCTGCAGCGTTGGCCGCATAGTCGTCGACATCTTCCCTTCAATTCCAGTTTACTATACGTCTCGAGAGCACACCCTCTCCTAGCATCCTCCGAGGCCTCTCGCCGTGCCCGCACCACCGGCCCAGCACCGTCAGGCCTCACCACTTGCCGTCAAACCAATACGACACAACTACGCCCATCTAACCGCATTTTCGGCCGTAAAAATACATAACGATCTTTTAACCGATAGCTCGGACACAATATCAATACCTATTTCACTTTCACGTATATGCTAACGATCGTCGAGATGGAAAACGGAAATAGACACGCAAAAAACTATTAGAAAGCTTACAGTATCTTCTGTCACATAAACACTACCAAAGAATTCGGCGTTTCGGGTATACAATGTCGCATCAATCGATTACTTTAACGCGAACAGGTTATATAAATATTACTAAATTGTATAGTTGTCGAAGGTTTATCAATTTTATAATAAAATTACGAAAGCTATTCACTTAACTCCGCTAAAAGTCCTTAAATTCTTGAATTCACTCTCAAGATGGCGGATTTTACCTACTCCTCGTAAATGGGCACAAGGCTGACACGAAAACATCAACCGGCTCTCTATCAATCCCTTTCTTTTGGTACTATGTGAAATGAGATAGTTGTATATGAGCAACTTCAACCAAATTATAAAATACGTCGCGATACGTCACACAAAAACCTGCCAATGAAGCATGCGCAAACGTAACGAATTAAATAGAAAATCTAACTGCAATCTTGAACGCATATTTCAGTTACATTGCATTTGATTTACTTTTAATAAATTTATTACATTGAAAATGAAATAAAAACTTTCAAGTACACAATTTTATAATATAATTATTTTATATATTTAAATTTTATACATAATGATTTTCTTTAAATTGTATTATAAGCCTGGCAAGCACTTTATGAATTTTGCCTGAGCAACACTTATAAACGCCATTTTATTAAATATGGCTGCCTTGTTGTTGGCGACTGTTGGGCGCTTGTTTGCAAATTAATGTTTGTTGCTTTTTATTAACATGAGATTGGTTGATAGATCAACTATATTTTTAAAACTTAGTTTATAATTAAGTGTATTGGTGAGTGTATATCAATTATAGTGTTTATATCCATACTAAGAAATCGTTAACGTAATAACTAATGGCAACGTGAGATTTTATTGCGCGAATACAAAACCGTGTTATCTTTTGTTATCCGATGCAATTATGAATATATATGTGATGAAACCCTTTTAAATTATGAAAACTATTTCCATCTTACAAAAACATACTTGGAACTACGTAAGTAGTGACCTTAGCACATTTTCACAAAGAACAATAAAAAGTTGAAACGGCAACGCAGTGCCACGAAATACGAATTAATTCTGCGTTCCGAGGTTTCTTTCAATATCATCTTCAATGATGTGTACTCAGTAATAAAATCTGTATATTTCTGTTCATTATAAAATCTGTATATAAACATTGGTCTTAGAGTAAGGAAGCAGGCAAGCTTGTAAAACTGGTGAATGAACTTTAACATTGGTTTTTATAAATATACACCGGATGACTATTCGGTTTTGTTTTTAAAAGCGTTTGTTTGATTCATAAAAGACCAACACTTTAAATTGGATATAAACTTCATTCAACACAATAATAAATAAGATATTTTATATTTATCTTTGTAAAATACATAAACTTATCTCTTTGCCATTTGAAAAACCAAGGTTTTGAGACTGACCTCTTTTCAAGGAGGTAAATTTTAATGTGGATGGTTATAGTGCTTTTTAAATTACGAATCAAATATAATTTAGATTAAATATTATTGAGAGTAATGAATTATATAAATTTATTAAGTTTAATAGTAACTTTCAATAAGCTATAAAAGAACATTTTAATTTTATGTATTTTTATTAGTACTTTATTTTTGTGAACAATGCTTTACTATAAACATTATAAAATTATCAATCTCATATATTAATGTATAATATATATCTTCTTATGGCTATAAACAAAGATATTTTGAAATTAATAAATAAATGAAATTTTTTAATATTTTTTTCTCTATTGTACCCCTTGTTTATTTTTTTCTGTTAATCTTATTGGTTGACTGTTAAAGAGTACTTTAGTATTATGTCCACCACTTGTACCCATTTCTTTGTACAATAAAGATTAAATAAATAAATATTACACTTAAGAGTTAATGCATAGCAATTATTAAATGAATTGAAAGTAATCATAATCATCAAACCATCTAGATTTTCAATTTTTATGAATAATAAATAAAAAGAAAATTTCAATGATGTTTAAGTTTTTACATCTGGAGGCATGTCAGTGAACCTGACAAAGTGGTTAATTTATGTTTTATAGCTATAGATTTGATAGAGGGCTATACATTTATTTAAAATTCATAGACATTAAGTCTTATGGTAATTTGGGATTATCCTTTGTTTATTATATATATATTAAAATCATATTTTGGTAACATTATCATAATTAACAGTAAAAAAATTGGTTGCCTACAAATACCAATTTTTACAAGGTCTATATAAATGTAAATTTATTTAAGAGAAATCAATCCAACAATATTAAACAAAATATGGTAAAGATTCTTTGCAGCCTCCAATATGTTGTTAGGATTTAATAAATTAAAACATGAATTTCCTGTCATGCTATATATTAAAAGTTTAGTAAGTTTATGTAAAAAAATAAAAGTAAATAATTATATTAAATCACATTAAAGCCCTTTTTTATTTTAGCACTGAAATAACCATAAACTTGCTTTTATAAGAAAATCATTTATTACAGACAAGCCCTAGCAGTAAGCAGAGCATTTAGGCTGCCCAAATGACATTAGGCCCACCATTAGAATAAGAGCATAGACAATAAGACATTCAAGATGTGGCCAGCATCACAATACTCACATACAAACCACCAGGCGCAGGCCGCGTCTAAAGCCAATGAACACCAGAATCAACAGAACTTGAAAACCCTCGGAATGACCTCTGCTATTTCCATGGCGGGTATGTAACAATGTAAAATTGTAATTTATTTCAGATGGAACATTGTATTGTACTTTATATAACTGTATTAATATTAAATTATACAGGATTATATTACATTGAAATTGTTGTTGGTAGATTAGATGAGGACATGTTTTATATTACACACTATGCTTTGCTGGAAGTATGCTGTTCGCTACATTCATCATTTAGAACTATTTTACCATAAACGATTTGTTTTTATAATGCTTAGGTTTTCGCAAGTAGGTACTACACATACAATTGATTTACTTAATTTCTTTTTTACTTTTAAAATGACTAATCAGCTGACTGGCGGCCTGCTACATATCGTAACAGCCACCGAAACGACGAGTTAAACTTAAAATTTAAAATGTAAATCAGTTATATACGAGCTTAATGCGCTAAAAGTAGTTTTATTTAAAGGTATATAAAGATTTTTCCTAATTCGTCATATATTTTACACATATTTAATTTCATTAGGCCTATATATTATCAAACTACAATGATTTAAGAATGATGTATGGAGCGTTTTGAGAACACGTCCGAATATTTATTTATTTCATTTTATATTCTACATGGGGCAAGGTAATCTCATTATCTTTTATGCAGAAAGCAATAGCAAAATTAGCACTCACTAAATGTATATATTTATGATTCAGAATTAATTAGAATACTATTAAAAAAGCTGTGGCTAAATCCTGTCTGTCTGTCGCCTCATGGTATATTAACAACGTTGAATGTAAACAGGTAACAAAGTTTTGTTTTTAATAAATTATTAGACATTATTATGTCAATATTGCACACATATAACATTTATTTATTACTGTGGTTGTGTGCTCTCTGTCATTGTGACTGACACAAACCATAGATTTTCTTTTGTGCCACATTCCGTATAAATTTATATTACATTCTACAATAACAGTTCCTATTATTATCTCTCTAAGGTCCAAAACCCATCGACATAGAAAAGACAAGCGATCTAAAGGAATCCCTAGTACCGTTTGGTGTGTTCGAATCAGAGGCAGAGATGCATCATAGAATGGAAGTACTAGGATCCCTACACAGACTCGTCCGTCAGTGGATAAGAGATGAATCATTGAGGAAGAACATGCCCCCCAGCGTGGCAGATACCGTTGGAGGAAACATTTACACCTTCGGATCTTACAGACTCGGGGTGAAAATTTGACATTAGTTACTTATAGAAATTTTATTAAATATTAACAGGCCTGTTTCAATAGTAAAATTTAAACTTATTAATATTATTATTTGAATATTTACAACCTCCTCCCTCCCCCTTCCAGGTGCATCACCGCGGCGCTGACATCGACGCGCTGTGCGTGGCGCCGCGACACATCAACCGCGCAGACTACTTCGCCTCCTTCTACGAGCTGCTCAAGGAACAGCCGCAAGTATGGACGCACTCACACACACACACTACACTGCAATCGCAATCACGCACACACCCAATGACATACGTACCCTCGCTCTCACTCACATACTCATGTACTCACCTATCACACAAACTATTAGAAAACTACATTTATTTTTTATATAAAATATCATATTTATATCCATAGGTCAAAGATCTCAGAGCCGTAGAGGACGCGTTCGTGCCGGTTATTAAGATGAACTTTGACGGCATAGAAATCGATCTGTTGTTTGCGAGACTAGCTCTCAAGGAGATACCGGGTATGTAACAGAAGGAGGCTTTTGCCCAGCCATGGACTTGGCACTGAACCTTGACGAGCACAAGTGACCTCTTCCAGATTCATTTGACCTCCGTGACGACATACTGCTCAAGAATTTAGATCAGAAGTGCGTTCGTTCCCTCAACGGCTGCCGCGTCACCGACGAGATACTGCGACTGGTTCCAGAAATCAACAACTTTCGTCTCACCTTACGAGCTATCAAGCTGTGGGCCAAGCGTAAGTTTTAGCTTACATTTTATATTGATTTTGGTTCGGAATATTTTAAAGATATATTTAGAATATTCCGTTTTCTGGAAACATTTACCTATTAAGTATGTTGGCTATGTTATGAAGTAAATATTAAGTATGAACCTCAGATATCTTTTTACGTTTATGGCGCACATACAGAAATCAAAATAAATTAGGATAAGGTAGTAAATATAATATTCTCTTTTATTTTAATTCACAAATGCTGTAAACTCACGTTGTCTTTACTTTACATACGATTTTTCCCATCAGAGACATATCAAACATATGTAACATAATATTATTGAGCAAAACGAGCTCGAGGCTTGTTCCGTCCCATGGTATGTGGACCATTCATACCATCGTCCATTATCTATTTTTGCAAGTTGTGGTTACACCCAGATGTACCCCGAGAGCATTCCTATCGTTCATGCCCTACTGGCAGCAAACCACAGCATTCAGCTGTTCTCTACCCGAACTTTAAATAGTGAATGGAAATCATCAATACGAGAAAGACTCAAACCCGCGACATCTGAGATAATAGATTTTTAATTTTGTATTTATTTAAATTCTACCGGTAGTTAAAGTTTTAAGGTTCATAACTGCAGACAAATTTAGACTCACTTGATTCATGTATATTTTTTTTGTTTTTTATAGTAAGTGAGAATAGAATAGAATATTTGACACCTTTGACATCAAGTAATATAAACTTGACATAGACAGTATCAATAAATAATGAAGTAATGTGCGTAATGTATTTCTAATTAGTTTACTGTATTGGAAAATGCATCAGCAGCAGTTCTCTTCCATAAAAACTGTGCCAAATTTCATACTCCTCTGCCCGCATATATTTCATAACCCCCCCTCCCCCCTCAGGGCACGGCATCTACTCCAACACGCTGGGATACCTGGGCGGCGTATCGTGGGCCATGCTGGTGGCGCGCACGTGCCAGCTGTACCCCAACGCGCTGCCGGCCACGCTGCTGCACAAGTTCTTCCTGGTCTTCAGCCAGTGGAAGTGGCCGCAGCCCGTGCTGCTCAAGCCGCCCGACTCCGTGAACCTCGGCTTCCCCGTGTGGGACCCCAGGGTGAGGAACCGGCGGTGCTGGGATATTGTCTTACCTAGCCCGGACTGTATGAATAGATGAGGAGTGTTCGTGAAGAATCAGTTCCGCATCCCACTACTTATATATAGAAGCTTTTGCACATCTATATTTCTGTCTTCTAAGATATACATGTATCTTTGTGGTGCTTTTTAACACAGACAACATCCGAACATATATAAGTAATAAGTAAACTGAAAGAAAATATTATCATAGAGATACAGCCAAGACCAGGCAGTTCAGAGACCAGCTATGGTATGGATGACTTGAATGATCATCTACAATTTTGAGAATTCCTGATCGTGTAATAGTTAAAACTATAAAAGCTAAACATGTATTTAGATATGAAACATATTTTAATGATCTGTCCTGTATGTTAACTAATAATTTATTTCCAGGTGAATATGTCCGACCGGTACCACCTCATGCCCATCATCACTCCCGCGTACCCGCAACAGAACTCTACGTTCAACGTGTCGGCGTCGACGCGGACAGTCATTATGGAGGAGTTCAGACTCGGTTAGTAAACAAATCCTGACTCTCTATATTTATTTACGAGGACCATTTTCCGCTGGAATTATTAAGTTAACATGTTCCATATCAATCAGCAACAACCAAAAACATTTACCTAGTTATGACTTTACTTTATGACGTTAGGTAAATGTTTTTGGTTGTTGCTGATTGATATTATATATGTATAAATAAAATTCAATGAAAAAATTAAATTCCTTTAGGTTACAGTCCGCTAATATGTCGTTAAACGCCTTTATTAATTTAACATTCTATCTAACGTAATTATCTTTGTTGGAACTTATTTAAAACTACTAGATTAAGTTTAAAATACATTCTTATTTCCAGGCCTAGCAATAACCGACGAGATAATGTTAGGCAAGTGTGGCTGGGAGCGTCTGTTCGAGGCGGCCAACTTTTTTTCCCGCTACAAGCACTTCATAGTGCTGTTGGCGTCCTCCGCCAGCGCGCTCGACCAGCTGCCGTGGTGCGGGCTCGTCGAGAGCAAGATACGACACCTCATCAGTTAGTACATGACTCACGCACGTAAACATACACACACACACACACACACACACACACACACACACACACACACACACACACACACACACACACACACACACACACACACACTCGCTCATTAACTATCGTTAATACACAGAATAAGGGAGACCATCTTAAATTATACAAATTGTTAAACAGAAAATTTCAAAGACATTAATACATCAATAAAAAATTTCACATCCTCAATGAAACTGTCAGGTTTCCCAAATGTATATATAGCATATATGAAACCTCACATCATCGCATATGTATGCATATTTATAAATAAGAAAATATGCTAGAATAAATATTTTTGTTAGATATTGATATAATAAACAGTTTGTCATTCTTTGTTATAACGTCGCTAAAGCCTCAAAAAATATTTATTTCACTTTTCCTTTCCAGCAACATTGGAAAGAAATCAGCACATAACAATAGCGCATGTGAACCCAGAGTGCTACAACTCCGTGCCTCTGAACACTAATGACGGGCAACCGCTAGCTCTGCCGCCAGGTATTATTTAATTTTACATATCAGACTTTCACAGATTATCATTAAGAATTGTTGTAAAGTTACTTATTAATATGTTATACCTTTATTGACATATTCAATCAATTTACTTGCAATTTTAATTTGCAATACTTTCATCCGGACCGGATGTGTATGGTAAGGAAAGTCCGCTTTGTTGGGGCTTTGTTATATGAAATATATATTAATATATTAACTACTGTAGGAACGCCAGTTCCGGCTGAAGAAGGTGCTCCGACTGAGGTGAACAAAAACGATAAAGTAAGTAATTATACTTGAGATGGACCAGAAGGTGGGGTTCAGGAATGCTAATATATCATAAATAATAATTTAATTGAAAAAAAAAAATCTTAAATAATTTCTTAATACTTAGCAAAAGTTTTAATTATTAATATTGGGTTGCAATTATTGTTTTGAGTAATAGTTAATTATAAATATTTTTTTTATAGATTAACTGCCGGTTTTTGAAAAGATAATTAAAGTAAAAATATTTTACAGAACTATCACGACTTCAACCAATAATAAAGGTTAACATTGTATTTGACAACACATAGGTTATTAATTCTGATATATGTAATAACAAATATGTTTTTGTAAACCGGGTGTATTTACGTATACGGTTTTTTAACTCATAGAACAAGTATTATAATATATTTTTTTTAGGGTGAAATTGTAGCGAATGTGTGTTCAATGTGGTTCATTGGTCTGGTGTTTGATAAGACCAACGTGAACGTGGACTTAACGTATGACATATCGTCGTTCACTAAAGCGGTCCACTATCAGGCGGAAAATACCAACGTGTTGCGGGAAGGAATGACTATTGAGGTACTATTTGTATTTTAATTTAAAAAAAAGATTTATTGTTCTAAATATTCGGTCAATACAGCAAGTCGTTTTAATTCATTCATAATTACAATACAAGCTAGACACCTAGAATGCTACACGCCTAGACAGTTATTTAGTTATAACATGTACACACATGTCGGCAGGCGCGCCACGTGCGTCGCAAGCAGCTGCACCAGTACCTGTCCCCGTCGCTGCTGCGGCGCGAGCGCGGCGTCAAACGCAAGCTCGACGCTCACACGCTCGCCGTGACCAAGAAGACCAAGCGACTGTCCGAGAGCAGCGTGAGTGATGACATTAGTGTGGACCGGCTTTATATTGTGCCTGAGATTTCCTACCCGGCAGTTGTAGATTATGATTGGCGGGCCTAATTCTGTGGCCGGGACTTCTACCCAGCAATGTTACCTTACTTATGGGTCCAGTTTTATGTTATGACTGGACCTTTATCCCGAGTTAATACTTTGTAATTAATATACATTTAAAATGAATATAAAATGCCCATTCCAGACCGAAGAGGTCAGCGTATTGTCGTACAACGACGACTCAAACTCTTCCAACGTGTACGAAGTTAACCTTCAGAACGGCACGGGTCACGGCCCGGAGCAGAAGCCCGCAGACAAGCTGGCGAGCGAGCGTCCCTCCACGTCCAACAGCATCGCGTGCACGTAGCAGTACGAGGAGTGGCGCCGACGGTTCATATACGGAACCGCCCACGCCAACAGAGTCAAGCGCGTCTAGACGTTTAGTGTTAGTGTTAAGTGACAAGTGTCGTAGTGTAAGAACTGTTTAGTGATGTGATGGATTATCGGAATTAATTATTGGTAAGTTGGTGGTTTTGGATATGTTTAGATTTAATAGCAACTTATTTTTGAAGGTTGGTATTATGGTATATGTTTTTGAATTCACCGTGTTATGCCTGGTTTAAATTATCTTATTTCAGATCGTCGGTTCACTGCAGACACGTGAGTTGGTTCAAACAATAGTTAGGACTTAATGGCGTTAGTGAGGAAACTATTTAAACTTCGCACGCTATAGACTTATAAATAATATATTGTAAATGTATTTTATCTTATATGGCGGAGATATATTTGGAAAGAAATTTTTTATAATTATGTATATCTAGTATTGTCTCCATTGTCGTCAAATACCATTTATATAACACATTTTATAAGATATTGTAGAAGTCATATTCACAAGATGTAAATAGCTTTCTTGCAAACGCCCGTGTAGTACAAAGTGGAAGAAACTATATGTGAATTATACAAAATAATTCAATCTCGTGTTACTCAATTATTTTTCTTTTGTCCCCAAACCAACCATTAAAAAATATATATTATGTATACTAAAATTTCTTCTACTTACCAGTTTTTTCACACTATTCCAAATATATTGAAATTTCATATATATTTAATAAAATTGAAGTATTATGCATCATTCTTTTTGGATTTGTTTGTTGCTTCCCAAATTATCCATAATATTGAATTTGATTGTTTTCTACAACGTTTTTTTATGCTTTGGAGTTTCTTGTAAACAATCAGGTTTATATTTTTATTATGTATTGATGTAGTTAGCTCCCTTTAATTTCGTTTATTTATTTATAATAACTATTTAAAATTATTTAGTCCATTTAAGAATATGAAAATGTTGATTTGTAGGAGATGACATTTTCTGTAAACATTTGTTTTTACGTATTAATTATATTTAATTTTATTATTGGATTACTATATTATATTATTATTCATTACATCATTTTTTAAATGGCACATAGTTGCTACACATAAAAATAATCTCTTGTATTATAATTTTAACAATGCTCCAAAAAGAGTAGATGCCAACTCATAAAGTAGAACAAAGTGTGTGTTTGTTGGAATAATGAGAATAAAACTGTCTTCATATATTGTGATTTTCTTTATTCTACACTATTATAATGTTCTTATCATCCTACCACAACTTAAACTAAATAATAGATATATGGAACTAGCATCTTCACCTCTTTTTCAATACATTTATATAATTATAATACATTAAAGAAAATATTTTCAACAATCTCCGTTTGTAAAATTTTAGCAATACAATCATATGAAACAATCAGTGTTCAAGAATAATGGAGAGGAATAAAAATATACAAAAGTATATTATATATGATTACCATTTTTTTTATAAATTAGATACACTACTAAAGAGTGAGTTAAAAGAATAGTATAATTTCAATATAGTTAAAATGAATGTTTAATAAGTGGGCTTATTAAATAAGGATACCATTTTTAATATAATAAAACTTTTAAAATGAATCAAGTCACTTAAAAGTAAATCAAATCAGGAAGGATTTGGATTGCATTCACTAAGCTATTGTTGGCAATGAAAATAATATAATATTTGTGTAAGGACACTAGAGAGAACCTAAGAAAAAAGTTTAAATACAAACATTTTTATGGTCACTCTCCAAATGTATGCTGAGAACTTTGTTTTTTATATTATGCCAACAAACTACATAAGTACCAACATACTATAATTTGATATTATTCTAGCAATATTAAAAAAAATCTTATCTGTTAATTGATTATAATTCTTGTCTCTATACTGGATACACAACTACGTTTTTTTTATTTTTTTAAGTATGATTTCTACATAAACAGTTTGATAAGATTATTTTTATCATAATGTAATTTGAAACCTATTTAGTGTTTTCTAAAAAGACAAGTTTGAAGACCAAAGAACTGTTTTTCACACAAAAATAACTGCTGTAAAAACAATGTTAGTTGGAATGCTTATAAATAGTTGTTTTTTTTGCAAGGGTGGGATGCTTTGAATTTAGTCATGTCAAATGTAAACTCATTTAAATCTGATTACATATTGCTCACAGTAAGTATTCTGATCAAATAATAACTTTTTTATTTTGATGTCTCATTTATTATATCTGAAATTTTGTAGTGTTTGGGATGATTAAAAACATTATAAATTGGTGTTAAATTTTAATAACAAATCACATTATGGAAGGCACAAGTATATATAAATAAACACAATTCCACATAGATATTAAGAATCTTTGGTTCTTTCTGAGAACTTTCTTGATGTGTAAGTTGTACATATTAATAGCCAATTCATTATAATTATATATACAAAAATATGATTGAAAAATTTAATAAAAAAAAAAGAAATAAAATATATATACAAGGGCTTAATGTGGTTTTATTAATTTTACCTCTATTTTACTTTCTAATTCATTTACAATAATGATGAGTAATATATTTTTTCTAAGGTTTTGGACATCACATGATTTTGTACTTTATGACGAGTCACTGGAATAAAAAATATATATATTTAATGTAAGCTGTAAGTTAAATTAATTAAAAATAAATAGAATGAAACATTTGTTATATATTTGATAATATCTAATTAAGAAAGAAAGAACGACATAACACAATAAAGAAGAAAGACAACCATAATATTTAATTTTAAATTATAGAAGCTAAGTTACAAAAATAAATAGTACAATACCCATTTATTAGCTTGAGTTGGCTGGCTCTGAGTCTGCAGCTCCAATAATTCATTCTGTATAGATACACTTAGCTCTTGTATAGGAACAGGCTCCGTTTTCCAAAATACCTTTTGATACTTGCTAGTACGATTTCGACGCTTATGCGCTTTCAAATGCACCTGTTAAAACAAAGTAACTTGGCAGACTTGAAAGATCGTGTGAAGTTGATGCTAAGAAATACTTTTCAATATTTACCACTATCATTAGGTGGAAATAAAATCGTATACAGTAATAAAAAAAAATATAACCAGTGAATTTGAATCAAGCGTGCATATTTTGAGTTAAATGCTTACAAGAATATTTCGAAGTACCTTCTTAACGTGCGTGTTGACCATGGAGCGCAGGTGAAACAGGGCGGGGCACAGCGGGCAGCGCCGCGCCGGCGCCGTGTGCGCGCACACCGCGTGCTGGTTGCGACGATTCAGCGACACGAACCCGCGACCGCACACCTGTACACACAAATACACATGCATGTTCTCATGATTATATATACATATTATTTATATACAAAAAACCTATAAATGGACAGGTGTTATATTTACTAGTAGGGAAAAAGTCATTGATGAGTGGTATATTATGAAAGATCCGTGAAGCAATATTTATTAATGTGTCTAGTTTTTTTTTGATTATTGTGCTATTTAATTATTTTTTTTTAATTTCAGTGTAACCATAATTTATACAAAAATATACTTTCTGTGAACATATCTGGTTGTAATGTGTTATTTACGGAAAAATATGTCAACTCACTTCACAAACATATGGTCTCTCGTTAGTATGTAATCTCTCATGCCACAATAAGGCTCTCTCGTCCACAAAGTCGCGGTCACAGGTGGGACAAGTGTATTTGCGCCTTTTCTTTGGTTCCTGTTTTGTCTTGCCAGGATTTTTTCTGTAATCATTTATGACTTCATATCTAATAATATGATAAAGATATATATATGTATATATGAATGTAAAACTCACTTTATATCGTTATTGACTTCATGCTTCTTTATGTGAGTTTCAAAGCTAAGTTCTCCCTTATACATCTTGCCACAATAGAAACATGTATACTTTTTCACATGCTTTTTATCTTTATGTTCCTTTAAGTCATTCTCACTAACAAGCATCAGCCCGCACACTTCACAAATGTGGAGACCATCAGACTGACTTTTGTTCTTCATTTCCTCATGCCATTTGAAGTGTTTTATTATTGTGTTGCGTTTTTTAAACACCATGTTGCATATAGCGCATGTGTGTATGCCTGTGTGTGTTTGTAAGTGATTATTGAATTCCTCTTCATCTTCTATTATTGCTTTGCAGATCTAGGGAAAATATTTACTGTTTGGTATTATTCATGTAGGCATGCATGTAAATTGGACTATTGCAAAAAGGGTACCATATTCCTAAACACAAAAGTAAAAATAATTATTAAAAAATAATTAAATAAAAAATAAAAAATAATTACTCTTATTAACGGTTCCGTAAGATATAATAGTTTATTTAAGCTTATACTTATTATTTTGCAAAATATTCACTTGAATAAAAAAGTACCTTAGAAAACTTTGCTTGTTTTTTTTAAATCATATTAAAAGCTGTTTATACTAAAAATACCAATATTGTATATGAAGAGCTACTTTTAAAAATGTGGTCTTATTAATTGGATTATGTTATATTGTTATTTATGACGGTTCATGTAGGACATCTTTAATTAAGGAACCATGAGCATTGGTCCATAAATGTTTAAGCAATGACATGTGACATGGACAACAGATGTAAGGAGGGAAAGAACAAAATTAAAAAGTAAAGTAATTTGGAATTACATCTATCATAGAAAAACATCTAAATAATTAGAATATATGTGTAGGTAAAAAAATAAATTGAATTTTAAAAACCAAATATTAATAGTATGTATTACCTTGCATACAAAGAGATCTATACCATGTTCTTCTTTCATATGCTCTTTCAACTTCCTCACAAACCTATACCTGACTGGACATCGGCTACAAATTTTATATTCCATTGGTTCTCGTTTTCTTTTCCTTTTCTTACTAACTTTTGTTTCTGGTAAATTATCAAACATTAAATTAATCTCATTCTCTCTGTCAACTGTGATTAATGAGCCATCTCTCTGTGGTTTAAAGAATGTGGGCTCTCCATCTTCATCCATGACAATTACTATGTTACCTTCATAACTTTCATCTGATTTTACATTGTTGTCTATCTTTATTCTTTGGTCATCACTATGTTTGTCATTTTCAGGATGAACACTCTTAAATGGAAATTTGCTAATATCAAAATCATAATCCATATCAACACTGACAATAGGCAGTGGTATACAGAGTGAATCAGCTATATTATCTTCTGGGCAGTTGAATGAATTAATATGGTTATCTAATTCATTAACATAGAATTCAAGAATTTCATTACTTCTTTGTGTAAGAAGGTAAAATTTGTAAGCCTCTGAGGCAGTGATAAAACAGCTGGAACACACTCTGTAGTTGTCAACATGGGAAATCTGCAATAATGTTAATAGTTATAATAAAAAATAACCTATTACTACTTATTGTATATTATTATAATTTATTAGTATTAGTGGGTATTGTTAAGTTACCATACCTTAATTTGACAAACCGTTTGCAGTACATCGGCAATGCAGTATTCATTATTCTCTTTACAAACACTTGTGAATATATCCTCGTAAAGATCTTCCAAAGGTAGTAAACATATTCGACACAAGTTTTCTGCAAGCGTACCATTTACAATATGTTTTACGAGATTTTGTAAATTGATTGTCTTTGCCATTTTATCCTGAAAACTAGTCTATTTAATTTACACAATTTGATTAACATTTTCCTTAGTACCTTAGTTTGAAATCCAAAATCACAACAAATTTGATTTTACCTCTTTAATACTACTGATGCGTTCTTGAAACTCGATTTTGCGGTTCATTCACTATTTTTAGACGCCATGTTGAAATTTGTATATACTTTTGGATTTCCCTTCTTTTTGAACATATGCAAAAAAAATGTTATATAAATTAATATAATAAATTAGAAATATCATATATAGACAAAAAATGTGTTCCAATGGTAAATAACTAGAAAAATCGATAAACATGACTATATATTTCAAAATACCGATAATATATTATGCAACCTGTATCTATACCTGCCTTAAGATTTTTAAATACATATTTAGTAATTTATTTGGTTTTATGTTATTACAACGGACATCCCGACAACACTTCTTTTTTTTTACAGAAATTTTGATATTTCGTATGTGGGTTTTCGTTTATGGCTATTCTTTGTAGAGTAGGATACTTTTTACAATTAATGAAGTCTCAAAGGAAAGTATCGTTAGTAATGCTGCCTTTAAATGTAGTCTTAATAATACTAATGAAACTGGATCTATAAAGATTTTCTAAAAATAAATATATTGTCTAGTACCACTATTTCATCTGCAAAGTTGGTTTAGATGAAATAGTTCGGCTAGTATGAATTGCTACATATTATTGTAATGGTACTAAGAAGTTCTTAATCACGTCTAATAATGGACCATCACGTATGAAAAAAAAAGTGAAAAATTCTGGTTACAAGGGTACGATAATCTGTCTTTAAACTTTGTCTATTCTATTACGGTGCTATTTTTGTCTGTGGTATAAGAGTAAAATAAAAAAAATGAATTAAAAAGTACTTGTCAAAAATATTACAACTTTTGGCATAATTGATGTCATATTTGTAATAAAATATTTACCTTTACTATTTTGATGTAATTATTTACTATGTTATATTACATTGTGAGTTTATTATACAAGTGTTTTTGCATTCATTACTATCCACTGATCCACAATTTTGTAATCGCTTAAAGATATTGTACGCAATTATAAACGTCGAAATACCGTCAGTGTTCAATTTCAATGGATAATTGGCCTGTAGCGATAACTAAATCATATTTGGCTCATTGCTGGTACGATGCAATGTTTGTGGTTACTTACTTTATATAAATGCATGAGAAAGTATTGTTTCAATTCAATATATGCTTAAAGAATTAATTTTGTTTAGTTCGTCATTAACATAACATTTGTATAAAAATAAGCTGTTTTAATGCTTGTGTTTTAGGAACAATGAAGGAATAGGGATCTTAAAGTAGGACTATAAGAAACTCATTCTTATATGATTTAACAATGGAGGGCCAAACCTCACCAGACCCAGAGAATGTGGATGAACAGATAGACACTGATACAGATGTTAAAGAGGAAGTAAGCCATATAGTTCTTGATATTAAATCAGAAACTTATGATGCTAATCTAAATACTGAGGAACCGGTGAATTTGTATGATGAAACAGAAGTTGATATTAAAAGAGAATTCAGTCCAAATTTTGAACAAGTAGAAATAGCACCTGATAAAGAATTAATTTCTGAAAACCTAGATTACGAGGAACCATTGCATTATGACAGTATTAAGAGTGAAGGTGATGATGAAAAAATGGATGGCTATGATAATATAGATGAGGAAAGCTTAGACAGTGATGAGGCTCAAGCACTAAATAATGTAGAAGCCTGCTTGCAAGATGAAAATGGTATAAAAAATGAATATGTGGTAAGGAACACTATTTTGTTACTATAAAAAAAAATTACTATAAATTTTATTCAACAGTTTGAAACACTCAGTTAGTTAGCTGGAATAATGTAGTTCATAAGTCATAGCTAACCAAGTAGTATATCTTATAATTTATTTAAATCCCATTAAATACAAGAAAGTTTAGCTTCTTTTGAATGATTTACAAAAGATCATTTGTGTAATGATGCTGATGATGTATTTTTATTAGAAAAACATCTGTATAATAATCCAATCAGAAACCTATAAGATTATTAAAAAAAATTCAAGGTCAACATACAATACCAATTTCAAATGAACAGGATATCAAAACACTTTATTATGAATGTATATATAGGTACCAGTATATTCATAAGCATGGTGTAAGGAGCTGGCTTTGACTTTTTGTGGTTTCAATATATTTTTTATTAATTGTTTAAGTATGTTAAAACTGGTTTGTGTTTTTAGAATTATAGTCATTAATCAATAGTTTCTTTTGTATTTTCAATTTATGGAAATATATACTTACTTAATAAATTTTGGTATTATGTTCACCTGTGTCAATAGATGGTAATGACTAGCTAGATTTCTGCATTACGATTATGATTTAAAATAATTGGTCTCTTCATGCCATCTTAAATCATATTAAATCAAATATAATATTTGATTTCTCTATAAAATGTTAATGCAGTTCATATTAACATAGTTACTTAATTTCAGGAATCCATTAAAGAAGAAACCGAAATCAAAGAAGAAGTGGGTATAACAGTCACAGAAACAAATTTAATATCAAATAAAGTCATTAACACAACATCTACTATAACCAATGTACAGGATGGTCTAATACAGTCACAAACAACTAAAACACTGGTAATGGAAATACACCCCATGGTCCAGGGAGCCAACGTCCCATACACACGAATAGAAGAAGAGATACTACCAACAAAATATAATGAATATGAAGAATCCTTTCAACTCAATTCCATAACAGGAGATGTTCTCTCGTTGGAACAAGAGGCATATGGGTTGCTAAAAGCTGATCATTATCACTCAGATGAAAAACGGTTTAATTGCTTGAAGTGTGATAAAGGGTATAATAAGTCCAGAGGGCTTAGAGACCATATGAAGGTGCATAGTTCCATAGAGAAACGTGCAATGGGTATTATAAAGGGACTTAAAACGAGAATGGAAAATATGAAACGGAAAATATGTGATGACATTAAATTGGAAATTGATTCAGATATGGATTATTCATATGAAAAAAAAGCGCGCTCGGATAGCTATTCAGATATAAATGAAACAGATTCGAAGAAAGATGGCTATGGGTGTACATGTGGTGAAGTTTACAAACGTAAGAGTAGAATGGTGACATGTTTGAGGTCTCACGACATTTACGATGACTCTAATTGTTTCTCGTGTATGTCTTGCACCAAGCAGTTCAAGGACAAACAAGAATTAAATTTACACAGAAAAAGGTTACATAGAAAACGGTTTTCGTGCAAATTTTGTCCAACCGATTACGAATCAGGAAAAGAATTGTTTAAGCATCTACAAATACATCAAAAAGTTCAACTAATGGAGTACAAAGTTATATATGAAGTAGTTAAGGGAAAACAGAAGTTACAATGTTTTATGTGCTCGAAATCTTTTTCCGACTTGTCAGAATTGAAATGTCACATTATGGACGACCATAAAGAGCCATATGAGTGTCAAGCTTGCGAGAGTTCATTTACAAGAATAATAGATTTCTGTAATCACACGAAAACTTTTCATCCAGAGGTAGAAGGACAGTCTGTGCTGGATGTTCTGGAAGCATTTTCTGAATTGGTTCAAGCTTGGAAATGCGAAGAGTGCGACCTACAGTTCTACGAAGCTGATAAATTTGCGAAACATCAAGTGGAATCACACGGTCCAGACTCGAGAGCCAAGAATCAGTTCCAATGTGACGACTGTCGTAGAGTTTTTGTTAGCCAAAAAGGTTTAACCTCGCATAGGCGCATACACCACAATACACCCACGATTGAAGAGACGGAAGCTATTCAGCAGGGAGTCATGTGCGTTGAATGTAGAAAGATCTGCAAGGACATGAACGCTCTGACGTCACACATGCGTTTACATTCACCTGAAAGAAAATATCCCTGCAAATTCTGTGATTTTAGATTCGCTTCTCCTGAAAAACGAAAAGCTCACGCAGAATTGCACACAGGTGATATGAAATACGTATGCTTTATATGCGAGTATCAATGCAGTTCAGAGAACAGATTGAAACATCATAAAATGTCCATTAAACACGCTAACATGAAGGAATATCTATTAACTGGACAACCAGTCATTGAAGAATCTTCATCTAAAAGCAATTCAAAAGAAGATAAATATAAAAAGAGAAAAGACAAGTCTTCTTCAGAAGATGAATCAGAAGCAACTTGTGATGTTTGTGGCGAAGAGTTTTCGAGTGAGGAGATAATGTTGGAACACAAACAAACTCACCCTTTCATTGAGTTTCCCAATGAAGACACGCCAACTAGAATATTCTTTAAGTAGATTTTTCTTGCCGGTAAAGATAAAATATATATTAATAGCCTTGAGGGCAAATATTTTATTTTATAAATATAGTAGTTTCTTATTTATTGAATTCTTAGTTGGAGAGATAGATTTAGACAAGAGTTATATAACAATCACACAAAATTAAGAGTCACAAATAGTTTGGTTTTATTATCCTTTTTTTTATAGAATTATTGTTAATTGTTAAAACGTTTGAGGGATGGTGAGGTTGCCTGTGTTATTTAGCTAGTCTGTTAAATGTTAGGTTACATATTTGTTAGCACATAAGTGGCCGGGCTTTAATTTCGTTTAATATTTTTCAAACATCTCAAATTCTACGTTTTATATTTTAAATGATGTTCGTTTTGGTTTCAAGTCACTTTTGTGCCAGCCTGTATCAGTGCCTGATATTATAAGTTATATTTAGAGGCTGGGTGTCGATAAAGTATGAATAAAACGCGTAAATATTAAAATTGTATTTTATTTATCACAAATAAAATAATCCTTCGGAAATGTGCATTAGAAAATATTTGTTTAAATTATTGTTGAAAAACAATAAGTCAGACATTTTAACTAAATATAACAATATTTTAGTTATAAATCAATCCTGTTTCTAAAAGTGAGTAAATTATTACAAAACACTGGTAATAATTTAATGTTAGTTCTCTACAAAAAATGTAACAAAAACTATAATTTATATATATACTACAAGGAACCTATTTAATGAACATATATACATATATAGTAATTATTTAATTTAAAATACTTTATTTGGGACAACACTTTCAGTATAAGTTACTTTGATTTCATAAATTCCATTAGTTCCAAAGACAGTTAATATATTTTCTACAATGACTTTATTATGTAATGATACTATAAAATACTTTTCACTTAAACAACAAAGTGAACACTTAAATTCTTACTTAAATTAAAAGCTGCGATGTTTTGGCGGTGTTAGAAATTTTCGAATAAAATTTTATACAACTGAAGAAAAACTAAAATTGTATTTACTGTAAAACATTTGTTCTGGACAACTAACTATAAAACCTTTTTTCCAAAAATAAAAAACATTCTAAATTTAAATCTCCCGCCAAAACTTCACCAGCCAATATTTTATTAACAGTTCACTCATTCATTAATAAGTGAATTGTATTTCCCACTCCTTGGCCATGGCGGCTGCTGGCTTCCGTACTACGAGCACATCGTTACCCCGATGTAAAGTCATCTGTAAGGGGGTAGTTTTACCCTCCTGGATCAATTTAGCTGATTTGGGGGGGTTTTTAATACCCGCTATCACGATGCGCTCCACCCAGGAGCGGGTGGGGTAGTGCGCCTTATCGTCTATGAATCTGTAAGAATAATGTTGCATAAAATAACCAATGGTTATAATAAAATATATTTAATATATATATTTTATGTAAAAGAACACTTTTTATTCAGAATAATTGAAAGATAATTGCCGTTAAAATGGTAAAAGTAATCCTATAGCTGGAGTTAATTTTTTAAAACATCCATAAATCTATCAATGCTCTTGGTAAATATCTTCCTCAGTCTGGTAATACTTACGCGTACTTCATGACATCTGGCTGATAGGAGATTCTACCGTATATGTACTTATTTGACTTGTACTCGAAGGTCTCTCCGTCGTCGATGTACAGCGTGCCGGTGGCCTTGTTCTGAGATACAATATCGTATTGAATGTTTGTTTATTTTTTTGTTTTCATTATATATTTAAGTTTAAGAGTTGGTTACTAACAAATATCTAGATACGAGAACGAATCTGGATTTTGTATTCGGGCAATATATTGTTCGTATAACCAACTTTTTAGATTTTTTTTTTTTACAAATTCATTCATTTTATTTCTCAGCAGTGTTGACAAAACTCACACATATGCGTCGTATACACATGCGTCTCACACTATCTTTTACTCACCGACACACACATCTTCCGATGTCTTAGTATATACTCACACTCACTAACACACACACACACACACACAAACCTGTGCGTCGAGCGCCACCACCAGCGTGTATGGGTCTTCCGCCATGAGCGCGGAGGAACGACGGACACGCTCCTTGCGAGGGACGATGGTACCACCACGCTGGTACACGGGAATCTGTAGGGAATTGTTACAGCTAATTAGATATTGATATAGACAATTTTTGGTTATTGTTATTGGATAAACAAAACGACAGTAAGAGTCAAGACTAAATGGGTGATCGTTATTGAGCTAGTTTAATAGCTACGGCTGGACTGCGTAGACAAATTTGTAGTTCGATTTAGTACTCATAGCTTATATATAAATAGAAATACCGTTACGGTGTCCAAATGAAAAATGTGTATCTATAAGAGCATACCTTAGCAATATTAACTTCGATGGACACGTAACCGTTTCCAGGATACGCCTGGTACGAGTCTGTATCGTACCAGATGGTCCGGGATTCTTTTCCCGGGAAGTAAACTTTCACACTTGTCACTCCTTGCTCTAACACCGGTCGGACTAACAGTCTGTCGCCTGAAATGTAATTGTATGTTATATGATTCATTCATATTATTTAATTTAAAAAATAAATAATAATAAATATTGCTTAAAATGGCTACACCTGCATATAAATTAAAGACAATTACAAAAATAATAATTACATTATCATATTTATTTGAATGTTATTAAAAATCAAACAAACATAAAACAAATATAAACTTCTAAAGAGACATGGTGTCTCTTATAACCGTAATTAATGTTGCAATATATTTAAAAACATCACCATAAAGCTAACAAGAGTAAAATACTCCAAAATGAAATAAAAAAGTACACTGTAATAATAGGTCATTATAAATGTTAAAAAGAACAAACCCAGAAGGTATGTGTTGTCGATGGTGAATGTTTGTTCCTCTTGAGGGAACTCCTGGAACAGCGGCCTCATGACGGGGAGCCCGTCGATGGAGTGCTCGTAGAACAGAGTGTACCTTAGGTGTGGATGTTCGTTTAGAGATCGTTCTTTTTTAAGTTATTTAAAATATATTTATGTTCAGTTTGTGGATGTGTGTGTGAGCGAGTTCACAACTATGGGCAAGACTGTAATTGTGTGTGTTTGTGTGAATGATCAACACATGTTGAGCTTGAACGTGTGTGTAATTGCATGTGTAGATGAGAGTGTGTGTGTGTGTGTGTGCTCACCACAGGTCGAGCAGTGCATATCGTCTCCTGAGTGCGTCCCTGATCCGCGCGGTGGTGGCGGGCGGGTACAGCCAGGGCTCCCTGCGCTTGGTCTCTATGTGTGAGTGCGCGCGGGCGAAGGCCTGGAACGCAGCCGCCTAAACGAGACAAGTGGACGTTAAGTTTTAGAATCAGCAAAAATGCTCTCTAAGGTTACTAATCGTGATCGGAGTCATACCTGGTACCAGCGAGTCATCAGCTCCGCCTCGGGGTATTTGAAGAACCCGCCGATGTCGGAGCCGCAGTGGCTGACGCCGGCCGATCCCAGCGAAATACACATGCGCACTGACGCCTCTAAGAAGCCCCACTCCGCGAAGTTGTCTCCCGTCCATACCGCCGCGTACCTGACGCACACATTTATTGTATATATATGATAGACATGTAGTTTTAATATATATCGGCGCAAAAACGAATTGTACGACTAATGAAATCGGCAAGTCATCGTGCAGGTGATTCAAACTTTGTAAACAACTGATTAGTGATATTTGCCCCACTCCCTCGACTACGCTGTGTATAAAAGCGAGGCACAAGGAAGTGAAAGATTCGATTCGTTTGTTACCGTTCATACGGAAAACAACTGTGTAAAATTACTTTATTTAAAATAAATATATAATAATAATAAGTTTGAGTTTACTGTATTGGTTTATTTCTATTATGTGACTATATATATTTTTTTATTTTGTATTTTTTTAATTGGTGTGCAATAAAGAATATACATTATTATATCTTACCGTTGCGTCCCGGCGAAGGTAGACCTCGTAAGTACAAATGGTCTGTACTGCCCGTCCACTCGCTCCAACATGCCCTGGTGGGTGCCCTTGATGTGGAATAGACCGTACTCGTTGTGGACGTGTCTGTGTACAAATTATATATATAATAAAAAATGTAAAAGGGAAACAAAATGATAGCTCAGTTAGCAGAGTGATGGCGACGGACTGCCAGAGGCCGACAATTTTAATCTTGCATGTGTTGAATTATATAGAATAATTATTAAAAAATATCCTAACCTATGTTCCCAGTAAGAGGCGAGACCCTCTTGGCCGTCCTCATGCGGCTTGTAATGACGACAGTCTTTTGGCATTGTTATTTCAGGACCATTGAATACCTGAAAATTATTTCAGCCATGAAAAAATGAATAAATATTGATGAATGATTATAAATAAAAGTATAATAATTTATGAATTAATTATATTACAATGATCTTAATATCTGTATGTGTAGTTTCGATTTCAGAGGCGCTAGACAAGTGCAAACGCTCGTTCTCTATTCTACTTAAAAGTACAATAGAGAAGGACGAAAGCGACAGTATAACGTACTCTTATGTCAAATATATACATCTGTCATTCTATCTGACAAGTATTCCTTCTGAAAAATAACAACTGAACTCACGCTGGGTTCATTCATGTCATTCCATATATGTACATCCTTGCTAGTGCCGGGGAAGTTACTGAACTGATAACGTTTTACATAGTAGTCGAAGACTACAGGATTGAAGAAGTCCAGATATGATGATGAACCGGGCCAGCACCAACCTGTAACAAACACATATTGAACCAATGCTGCTATAGTGTCGTTTCTGCTGCAGAGATCTTGGTTAAGAATTGCAATAGGTGTCTCATATATGATACTAGATAACAAAGTCAGTTCTACTATTTTTAAAATAATTAAAAGGTCAATCACCTTATGCATATATATGTAAACCCTTATAATAACTTAAAGGTCACGGACAAAGTCCTCCCCCCTCATAATTCAATACCTCGAAACGTCTAGTTAATATCAAGTTATTGACACCTACCTTCGTAATCATTCCCGTCCTTGTTCTTAACGTACAGTCCCAGTTCAGTAGCGTCCTCGTGTAAGAAGTATCCAGCTTCCCTCTTGATGTGAGGGTCAATGATCGCCACCAGCTTACGTCCCTTAGCCGTGAGGTTAGCTACCATTTCTGAAGGATGAGCAAACTTTTCTGGATCCCATGTGAAGTATCTGAATATAAAGGTGTACTGTGTAAATTTATAGATAGAGCCTTTGATTTTTTACAAAATATTTATATTTTTTTCTATAAGTATAGAAGGTTAAATTCATCGACACGGGGAGGATTCGAACCGGCGAAATTGGGAAACCATATCGTCGCTCTACCAATTGAGCTATCGTGTTCACAACCCGTTTCGATGAATATAGCATTCCATATCCCATGCAAAAGGTATAATCAACAGCTCAACATATACTGGTCCTCTTACTTCTTGCGGTCAGTGTACTCGATGTCCAGCCAGATGACGTCAGCTGGTATGTCGTGTATGTCGAAGCCTTCGTCCACGGCACGGACCTCGTTCTCGTCGGCGTAGTTCCAACGAGACTGGTGGTAGGCCAGCGAGAATTTCTGTGGACAAAAATATTATTAAAATAAATATTTATTTGATAACATTATAAATAACTTGTTTATTTTTATATGTGATTACAATTTTCTGTGTATTTTAACAACAATCTTTGACGTCGCTGAATTCCAACTGACCTATTTTACACACTGCATTGAAATGTTTCTAGGAAGTATTCTAAATCAAGTTACTATGTAATATGTATGCATTGATTTCAACGGTGCTGTATAATTTAATATGAATCCTCGATCTCCGGCAATACCTCTGCTCCAAGGTTGTACCGGCTTGATATTATTTCAAGTGATTTATTGCAATATTTGGTAATTACATACAATTTACAAAATAATTATTTACCTGCCCTTATCCCCAATATTTGGAGTCACCTCAGTGGATATTTGTTAAAAAAAATATTTACAAAACAGTTATCAATGAAATTATATTATAAAGAATTAACGAGTCTAGTTTTTCAATAGTAATGCGATGACAAATAAAAAGTATTATTATATTTGTAATATAGCAGTAGTCGCTACTCACGGGTGGCAGCGGGGCCGCCCCGGTCAGCCTGCTGTACTGTCTGAACACGTCCGCCGGCTTGTCACCCAGCAACACGAAGACATCCACCACGCCAGACTCACTCATGAACCTGCAGACAACACCGCTTATGACCATGATGGATATGGGGATTATTCATTAAAGACACGTTGTTTTACTGACGTTGACTATACATGGATATTTAAAAAAAAATATATTTTACTGTAATGAAAAATAAACTCACTACAGCGATTCAGAAGGAAGATATTATTAACAATATATATTATTTCGTTATTTACAAATATTTCATTTATTGTCATTGGACACCCCCCCCCCACCCCTATCCCCCTCACCGTGCGTCCACTCGCGCCGTGCGTCCCCCCGTGACGAGGTTGACGAGTGACCCCACGACGCTCTCGTCCGCGTAGTTCACGACGTCCACCCACGTCTCCGCAGAGTTGTGCCAGAACACGCCCGCGCTGTGCTTCTTGCTATACGAAACAGAACTTGTTCAATGTGACTTCGTGGTTTTTTTTTTCTATACAGCAAAGAAAAAAAGCTGTCTACTTTATATAATGATTAATTTACTTTATTCTAAGGTTTTGAATTTGTATTTAGTGATTAAGAATTGTACATTTAGTGTTAAGATAAAGATAGCTTCATAATTCCATCGTTTTACGGAAAATTCTGAGTTACTCCTATATAATACTGTTTTTACTTAAAATGTATGAAACGTCAAGCCGTAACACTTAGATTGCACACATCGTCTGTACTATCTAATTTATAGGAATAAATTATTAACTTAATGTTGTAAGGTTTTTTTTTTAACTTTGAATACTCTTATATCATTCAAAGGTTCTTGAAGTTCACACGTTTCATGTACATAATATACCAAAGTGTCCTGTTAGTATGGTCCCTACCAATGAAGTATAATTCTCACCAGTGCGAATACATAACCGGTATAGCGCCGTAGATTGCCATGCGACTGTCGAGTTCGTACTCGAACACGTCCAGGTTGTACAGACGGTAGGGGTCGCCGGATGTTGTGGTCTTCAAGTAGAAGCTGTCTGTGTGTTCTGGGATACCTGGTGATGGATTAGTCAGAAAATGAATTAAGATTTTTCCATTTCCTATTAACATTTGAAGAGAAACCAGTATTTTGACAAGCGTTTTTCCATAATTTAAATTGTATTCTAAAAGAAATGAATGTAATTTGTTTATTAACTGTGTAAATGAAAAAAAAAAAGGATCAAGGTATCTATAGCCCGCCGAAACTAAATTGGCAACATCCTGTCACTACGTTGTGTTGTTAATTTGAGTAACGTGACATGTAGGAGAAAATGCCAAATAGGTATTGTCAAGCCAAGTGATTTTGATACTTTTAACATAGTTTTAGCTCAAAGTGTGTATAGAATTTTAGTGACAAATAAATGTATATAAAATAAGTAGTAGCTAACATAAGTAATAATATTATTTGTCTTCATTATCAGAATTATTATATATCAGTTTGTATAATAAACAAAAATACTACAAAATATTGAGGTATGAAAATTGGATATGTATCTTAAAAATATCGATACCACCACCAGGTCAGAGGCTCAAAAAATACTTACCATATACTTGATCTGCTTCCGGGAAGGACACGTCAAGGGAAACAGCTTCATTGCCTCGTGGTTTGCTGTCGTGATGGGATTTAAAATTCTCCCCCCAGGTTCCTTCTTCCTCCTTAAATATTAAGTTTTTGTTGAGGAAACGAAAACACAGTTTTAAGTTTAAATTTATCTAGTTAGTAAACTGACAGTTATTATTATTATTTTTTTAAATTATTTCATATGATTAGTTTTCTGAGCATAAAAACAATTGTCTCTAATATAAAATATATGGTCTTCTTCAGAAGTATAGAAAAAGCTTATATATAGAAGCTTCTTTATTGCACACCAAATAATAATTAAATACAAAAGTAGGTGCAAAAAGCGTTCTTATCGATTTTATAAATTAAATTACTTTTGTTTCACTAACAATTTATTCAAGGTTAATTGCCAAGGAAGAGAACCAAATAACAAAAGTAGAAAGAAGTAAATGTAGGCAATATAAATTTTGGCTATATATCGCCGTTCTTTTTATAGGTTGGTATAAAAGATGTTACAACTGACTGCCAAATTTATAGAAGTATTTCTGTATGCCTAGTACGAGTATTGATAGTACGAAACGTTGATAGTTTTCGAGCAGTCAAGAAAACAAGTTCTTAGTTATGAATGATTTGACTGCTCGAAAACTATCAACGTTTCCTTCTATAATAACCTATTCTAAGGGTACTGAACTAGAGCCCGGAACGTGTGAACGACCTTCTATAGAGCATGTGGACGTAAAAAAAAAATAAAACAAGCGAAAATTAAATTAGAAAAAAATATATCAAAAGCAATAAATTGTTAAGAAGAAAAACGTATATATAGACCTTTAACCTAACATTTGGTTAGAAGCATCAATTATTGAATGTTTATGAGTGACGAATGTGAGTCGAACCTGTGACCTCACGTAGACTATTAACGAGAATAAACATTCGATAATTACATCGTTAGCTTAAAAACTGAGATTACAAAACAAAATAGACCTTCTCGATATTATATAAAGTTCAAAACTACATTTCCGTTATATATGACACTAAAAGCGTTGAAAAGAAAAGTAAACCTTATTGTAACAATTAATAAAGTTCATAATTGATTGTTTCACAAGAAACAGTAATTAAAACGAGCCACTTTATGTTCAAACAAAGGATTATTCAGCTAATAGCCTTAGTGGTTTGTGGTATTTGATAAACTTTAATTATTTAGTATATAAATAACTTAGTTATATAAAATTATATTTTATTGTGAATATGTAAACAAGATTTCAATACTAATATGTAGATTAATATCATGGAATTATCCAAAAGAAATGAGAAAATTACTTACCACAGAATTTAATATATAATTTTTAGTGCAATTTATAAACAGTCAAAAAAAATGTATTATTTTTAAATATTCGTTACAATGTTTAATTTCACATAAATATAACAAAAAAAAAATACAATTTTATTTAATAGATAGCAAAAAAAAAAGATTAAAGTAAATAATGGTTTAGGTTTAAAAGTACTTACTTTTAAAACTGAGCCATTATAAATTCAATTCAAGTACATTTATATTCTGGACTTCGAACTAACAATTAATATATTTTCTATATTGATATTGTGAAAAGAAACATTTCAAGACGAGGAGGACTAGAACCTGTCATCTTGAATGCCGGAAGCAACCGGAACGGAAATATTTATATTAAAAAAAAAAAACTATTTTTTTATAGTAAATTAACAAATAATATTTATAGACAAATAAAAATATAAATTCTTTCATAATTCAGATGTTTCCAAACCCTACAAAGTTCATACATTTTTTTTATTTTCCAAAAAAAAAATTACATGTACTGTCGCGGAACGTTACTAGTTTCTAGCACTTGAGATACAGCTGCAATCAGTCACGTAGAGATAAAACGGTTGTTGACATTAACCCACATATCTATTAAGAATCAAATGCATGGGCTGTACGAATTGCTTTCATTATTCTATCTAAGGCGCACAATTTACCCCAAAAAACATAAATTAAAAGTCTCCACCAATCAGATTAGAGCACTAGCTCACTAGCGTTGTCACAATACGATATTAGTACGCTAGTTGATCTAGCACTTAGTAAATTGGGTAATGAAATGGAAAAGGTCGTAAATATAATCTCAAGCTATTTTTTTGTAACTACATTATTCTTATCAACAACAAAATTGCGAAGTACTTTAATCGGAATGCAAAAAAAATGTGACAGTTAAAGATATTTTTTTTTATGTCAAACGCACATAATAAAATCTTGGCCTTTGACTCATGTTGAAAATATTATTGTAAAATAATCGACAACTAGAAATTAAATTTGTTATAAAATATGCAGGTAAACTAATAGTTGTATATTTTTTAACTTAATGTTTTTATACAATTAACCAATTTCAATCAAATTTAGGAGATCTCATAATCAATATTATTGCATGCAATTGCATATTTACAAAGATGCTGTGCGACAAAACACAAAAGGATAAAAGAATAGTGTTGTACAAAGGCTCTTTATCTATTCCTCATTAGAAAAAAAGATTACAAATCAAACAAAGGATATGTCAAAACCATAAGCTAATGTCTTGATGGATCAGTGGTCAGTGACCCCAACAGCTGAGACAATGGCCATAGTTTGACTACCACAAGGATCATGTAAATACAATTAATAATTGTTAAGTTTTTTTGCTGTACTTTATAAGCGTTATTTGTATGTTTGTCAAAGGTCAAGTTGAGCGAGGCTAGAGTGAAACATCTATCCATATGTACATGTTAATATTGCATATTACCCTTCTCTTATTTTGAAGTAGTTGGGTAATAAATAAAACCTTAAAATACGAAACTAACTCACTTCAATGGCTCCAGCTTCATCATCATCACCAATCTTCTCCCTCTTTGCCCTCAAAGCTTCTACCAGTAGCTGATTTTTATCATTTAGTATCACAACAGGCTCTCCGTTTTTATTAAAGAACTCGAATTTCAATGGTTCTGCCGTGATGACAACTTTGTGACCTTGGTTGTTAATGAGAGTCAGTTTTCCATTCTCATTTGATACCAATTTTAGACTGAAAGGTAGATGATCTCAACATATATTTTCATAAAATAATCAGCAACTGAATACATTTATAATTGTTAAGGCCATATTTTATGTCCTCTACATACTAAACCCAACTCACCTATCCCCCTTGGGTTCTCCATCAAGGGCCAGCTGTGTCCTATATCGAGGATACAAAGGATCCGCCTCATCCAATTCCACTCGGAAAGTTCCATCTACAAGAGCTGTTAGCTTGAGTGTGTAGCGCCACTGAAAAATATTTAGATATTTTAGACTTTTACTATAAATATTTGTAATATTTTATAGTAAAAGTTATGTGTAATATATATCATAAAGAGAATAAATGAATTTATGAATATATAGAACTGTAAATTATCAAGGCAGGCTGGTATGGGAACCCAAACTTAGAAACCTCTGGAATTCTTGTGACCCGTCAAATGGAATGATTAAAATGATTAAGGTTTTATTTAAAAAATAATAAATTTATATTGCCATATATATTTTAAAGACAATTTTAAACAGAAGCATTAAAGATAAACCACTTTATCATTTTCCGACACATTTTAACTTATTGTTGAAGCTTGTTGAAGCTTCTGCAAGCTGACATATCAATTAAAACCATCACACCCTAATTTATAATGCCATATTAACTACATCTATCTTTTCTTAGGTCTTCATTCTCTTTCTAAAAGCTCACAGTCATACTAATGACTTTTCTTCTCTCAAATTCTTTATCTATTTTCAATGTACACTATTTTGTCTCTATAACATTATATAAGAAAAACTCTATTCAATATTCAAATTTGGATAAATGGAGGCAACATTTTAAAAGGTAAAACAGCATTTTATAAGATATGTTAATTACTCTTAGCAAGTAAGGAGAAACATAACACCAATGACACAAAACATAGCTATGTTTAAATAATATAAATATCAATAAGATATCAAAATGAATAGGAATCATACCTTAGACAATTCTCTCAAACAATCTAGCACTCAGTACATGTAAGGAATAACATACTATAAAATGCAAACAAATTTTTCAGGATATTTAGAAGTTATTTAGAAATAATAAAATATGTATATAATAATTTGTGTATTAATTCTTGTTTGTTGTTTATAATATATAGAATAAATAAATTTCCTCTCAATAAGAATTAATATTATATTAATTTTGTACTAGCAAAAACAGATTTGTATAGACTTCCCTTGTAACTTACCAGTACATTTTGTTTCTGGCCGTCGCTGTCTTGAGTAACGACCTCCGCTGCCAAGACATTTCCGTGTACCATTACAGTATCTAAATTCAAGGCATACTGTGATTTTTCAGGCTTGAAGGAACGAAGCCGTTTACAGAAACCCGACTGTTCGCAGGTCTTGAAGTTATTTCTATCAACGCCCAAGCTTCCAATAATCGACAGCGCGACTACCAGAAGAAGACTTAGTGTCTTCATACTAAAAAAAAATAGAACCTTAACATTTTTACTTTACAAACAAAAGAGGCTTTTAAATTAACACAAAGACCGGTGTCGAGATGGAAAAACGACACTATTTTGGCACTTACCTGACGAAAGTCGATTAAATCCCTATGGTAATTACTTGTAGATTTTATAAGGATTTATTTTTTATAAAATCATTGCCGACTAGTAACGATATATCTTAAATAATTGGTTTTTATTCAACCTAACGCACGCCTGCGTTACGTGGAGGAATTTCGTTTGACAATTTTCATATCACAAAAAGCACACTGTGTTGCCATTATTCATTTATTATTTTCTGGTGTTATGCAAATAAATGGAGGATGGACAAGCCGCATGTAATATTTATTATGGAAATATGAAGTCATTGGTAATATTTAATCTGAAACAAACAAAAAATTATAATACTATCATATAAACCAATATGAAAAAAAATATATGAATTAATGGAGTTTGATGAATTATGGATACAGAAATATTTTAAAGTGTGCATATGTCTAGATGTCAAATTTTATCCTAAATGACAACATTGTGAAATGTGAATCGGAATTTTGAATTTGAATAAACATTATGCTATTGTTGGTATCGCGGCAAATCTCACTCAGTATTCACATAAGTATCGCGTTAAAATTCAATCAAACGCGACATTATTCTGTCCTTAAAATGAGTTCTGCGTCAAATTGGAAAGATGAAAAAGAAAGAATTTTTGCTTTACCTATAGATGAAAAAAGAAAGTTATATAAATCCGAAGATTTCATAGCGATTGCTAAGGTTAACTCTTGGGGCGAATATGTTAGAAAAAACAAAAGTCTAGAAGATAAGAAACCCACGAATGAAGACCTAAATGAGTTTCGTAAAATTAAATTGGATCCGAACCAAAATCATATCACAGAGAAAATTTCTATTTTCAAAGGCGACATAACAAAGTTGGAGGTAATTTAAAATAATTCTTTATAAATAAAATTGGCACTTTACCCTAACTATCATTAATTTATAGATAGATGCAATAGTAAATGCCGCTAATTCACGTCTAATTGCTGGCGGTGGCGTTGACGGTGCTATTCATCGTGCTGCCGGACCTCTACTTCAGGTTTGGGAACAGTTTAATATTGTGTCGATAAATACAAAAATATTTATAAAACTTTCTAACTAATGTTTATTTTGTGGTTTACAGGCGGAATGCAACACTCTAGGAGGATGTCCTACTGGAGAGGCACGGATCACATGTGGTTATAACTTACCTGCAAAATGTAAGTTATTCTTAGAAATATTGATATGCTTACAATGTGTTTAACAATCAAAATACTTAATTGTGTATTAAAATAATTTGTAATATTTTTTTCCTCTTAATAGTTGCTATATATAAATATCTTTTTTAGATGTTATACACACTGTTGGTCCTCAAAATGGCTCTGCACCAAACCTCCAATCATGTTATGAAAAGAGTTTTGCTCTACAACGACAATATGAGCTAAGGACTATTGCTTTTCCATGCATTTCAACTGGTATATATGGTTTTCCTAATCGATTGGCTGCTCACATAGCTCTAAGAACAGCCCGGAAATTTCTAGAACAAAACAAGGAAGTCAACAGGATTATTTTCTGTACTTTTATGCCCATTGATATAGATATATATGAAACTTTGATGCAAATATATTTTCCGATTCACGAATGGAATTATGGTGAGGATTAATCTGTGTTTTTATGGATTATAAAACTTTTTATTGTTATTAAAATTTATAGCATTATGTAAAATTAATATACAGATTCATATTACAATAGTAGTTTTACTGCTATGTATATGTACATATTCCACAAATTTACTAACCGTTGCACTAGTAACTTGGCACTCAAATTTTCATAACAAATACCCTGCAGTTTCTGGTTGTCATTAATCTCACAAGGCTCTCAAATTGTCACAACAAATTCTATGCCCTAACTGGTAGGTCGAGTCTGATTATCAGGGCGATATGACTTTCATGAAGTCAGCCCACAGCACATAAGACAAATTATAGATGCTTCTTTTATTTATTAGTTAGTTTAATACTCTTACTGCTGTTTCTCATCTTTATCTTCATCATCCATCTATTCTGCTTAAAATAATTTAAAAATATTTTTAAAAACCTTTAAACCCCCTAGAGAAATAATTTCAAGTTAAATCTGCAGTTAGAGCACACCACAGTGTCTTTCAATTCTTTTCCAAAAAAAAACCTTCCTTTGTTTATATGTTTTAATACGCATATTTAGTCGCGAAATAATGGCTACATAAAACAATTTTGATAGTTTGGATTTTATTGGTTTTTCAAACATTATACTTTTAATAATTCAAATTATTTTATTTTTTTATGTTAAATATTGTTTTATTATATGATATCACTATTGTTTGTGACTTGAAGGTCCAAACGTTGAAGGCTACTACTAGATCTCCTAGACTAAAAAGGCTAGGTTAGCCTAGCTTAGGCTTGTTTTGACAGTTTTGATAAGATCTTTCCATCAGACTTGACGGAGTAACCTGTAGGTATACTGTTGGATGGATGCTATTGGATCCCCGAGACGAATTGGACTAGGTGCGCCGAGTTTAGGTTTGTTTTGTTACGTTGGACGTCGGACTTGAAGGAGTGACCTGAGACTCTGATAAGAATACGGCAATAACAATTACGTATTCTTTTATGAAACTATTTTTTTTTCGTTTACGTATTCTTGAATGAAATGAAAACGTTTCTCGTTTACGTATTCTTGTACGAAACGGAAACTTTTTTCGTCCTTACGAACAATATATTTACTAAAAAAATGTGTGAAATATTAACATATCATATTTTTTATAATTTATCTAGACAATACAGAATATTGTAATATTGTATTGTATCAATTAAAGTAAACAAGAATTACAAACTGACCAGGAATAGGTATATAGTTAATTTGTACGCAGTAGAAGTGGGAGCGAGAGGTATAATAGCGGAATCTCTCTATAACCTACTAAAAGATCGTGGCCTCTCTAGAACTATCATCAGTTCATTTCAAGAACGTACTTCAAAGGCGGCATTGGTAGGTTCATTCCAAATTTGGTTAGGTAGGGAGACGAGCGCAACCAGTTGAGGTGAGCGTGAATGCGTATTTAAAAGGGGTCCCATAAACCTACACCTGGGTCGTAAGTCCCAGGAGCTGTTTGCACTCCTCTCCCTGCAACGCGATGGGCCCGGCACCCTCACGGTGAATCCATGGAATGCTAAGAAGCTTCGTCTCTTATCAAGTTAAGTTTCATAAAATGTTTTGTATTCGTACAGCGATTTTTATCAACAGAAATTTCGCCTAAAAGAAATACAGGACCACTCAAGACAACGGTTTTAGACCGACTTTTATGACTCTGTGCACCGATTGAGGTGGTGTTTTCAATTTTAGAATTATTTATAGAGAGAGTATTGTTGTCGTAAATGAGTTCGAAGTTATTCTGTTTTTTTCATTTTTTTTCACTACAGATACCCAAGTAGATTCAGCTTCAGATCCTGAACAAATCGTTTGTATAATTGAAGAACTGGTCAACATTGCTAAACAATTTAATTTAGAGGTAGATGATCTTCGTCGTCTATATAAGACAAATGACTGACGTGGCGTGTACGAGACAATGCTTGTGGGAGATGTTATATTGAAAATTAAAATATATTATTTTAGGTACTTTGCAATACGTTCTAATTTTTATATTTATATGCCGAATGAAGAATTTATTTTCAAATCGTTGAAATCTTATACATAACTACCATATTAAATCCGATTTTGTTGCAGAGTGTCTACCTACATCGTCTTGGAACGTATGCTTAAAATCATATGTTATCAATAAATTTAATGAATTTTTTAATTCTTCTACATGGATGTACTGTTGTGAAACAGTAATAAAACGTCCAGGTAGTTGCACAGGCAACTAGTCTGCCATTTTATTAACGCAATGTGTCTATCTATTTAAATCTCTGTATCTGTATCTCTGTATGTCTATTTAAAATATAAAAAAACTGTGACTAATTAGAATTATAAAGCAATTAAAATTATTCTTTGATAAACCAGTCAGTCAGAAAATTATTTTTACGAATTATATACCCGGCAGAAGAAGAATTAAATAACACAAAATTATAAAAATGTGCATATATAAAACCAAACTGTGGAAAACTGACTGAATGACTAGCTCAACGGTAACATTAATATTCCTTCCAATAAGATTTGCTTTCATTTCACTCTAACTTGGTTTCGTAAAGTGGATAAAAGCTGCGGATGAACGATTGTCTTTACCTCAGTGTATTTTTGTCCTTCTCTGCTGCTTCCCCATATCTCAAGGTTTTGCTTTTACAATACCTCATAGACAGATTTGGAGATAACATTAGCCAATGTTACTACTATTTACAATTAGGAGAGCTGAATTTAAATATGGTATTTCATTTTGAAATAATAATTATTATAATTTACTTTATTGTATGGTTTTTTTGTAGATTACAACACCGAAGCCGTCGTAGACTAGTAGTTACTAGACGTGACCTATCATTATTTTATATTTAAACTGTGGTGTCAGACGTCAGTTTAGAGATGTCGACTGTCGAGTTTATGTTGTAGAAATTAATGAATATGTCGACGTTTTTGTGTTACAATTATGTGAATAATGAGATGAAAGTGTAAATAAATGTTATTTTAGTGTTCACTAGTGATTATGGCGCATAGTGGTGGTGTTTTAAGTTCAGATATATCTCGAAGAAATCCTCAAGATGAATACGAGCTCATTCAAAGGATTGGTTCGGGCACTTACGGAGATGTGTACAAGGTAGGGGACCTTTCTAACTCTATTTTTTCTCATTATCAGTACATTCTTGGTGTTAAATATCACTTCGTGGGTGATTCACTGTACTCATTGGCCATTTGTAACGGTGTTTGGTTGACTACTAGCATACAATATAAATTGATATGCCAAACTGGTATGTGCCAGGAATTTCGTAATAAATTGGAATTAAATACTTGCTCTTGTTATGATTTTAACAAATTCCACGCGATCGGCCCAGTAGATCCTTGAAAGTAAAATATGATATTATAATTTTATGGAGCACATCAAGTATTTAACGAAAGATTCTTTGTTATTAATTTTGTCAAGAGAGTTCTTGACAAAATTTTGGTTTGAGCTTAAATTTAGTGCTTAAATTAATAATAGAAAAATAACAAAGTTAAGAAAATAAAATCACACTGTCAAATTACCTATAACTTTGCTTGCCATTACAGAAATATTAAAAAAAACGAATAAAAAAAATTACACCAAAAATAAACCCATATCAAGCCCCTACAAAGATCACTCTAATCAAAAGTGGATTGCATAATTCTTTTGTGATACAGATAAAATATATAAAATAAATAATATGATGAGTTTGAAAAATATATAGATATAAATATATATATATATATATAGAAAAATATATATATATAGTTTAAAATATATTTTACAATTCATTAAGTAAAATTATTGGTATAAAATGTATTATAATTAAAATGGTGACCTATAAGAGCTATCTCTTTTGCTACTTTTACCTGTAAAAGTTGGTTCCACTGTAAGTTTAATAAAAGAACTAAATTCTTAATCAGTATTCCAAACTATTGCCATTTTTTTTATAATATATATGATGGTTTATTCCAATTGGTATCTTGTTTATTTTTAAACCGCCATCTCTGTTATTGTTAAACTATGAAGTCACTTGTATTCTCAGAATTTTGTGAGACACCAAATTATTAAGAGTGGTACATAAAATAATTCTTAAACAAAGTATGTATAATAATTTTGAATGAGTAAATATTATTAACTTGTGATTTACAACTTGCCTATTTATGCATATTATTAGATTGTAAGTAAAGTATAAATCCAAAATTCTGTAAATAATCTCACAAATATTTTTAAATTTCGATTCTATTCCATCCTGTGGAATTTAGATTTCTGTTCAAATATCAACATACTTTTTCTAGCAGGTTAATGTAATTACTAGAAAAGTGGCCAATAAGCAAACTAAAAGCATATATTACTGTATATATAAAGTAATCAATTACTTTTAAATTACTATTTTACTTAACTTTACTTAAGATACTCATAGTTTATATTCAGGTCGGCAATTATCTACAATTATATTAAAAAAATAACAAGCAACAAGACACCTTAAAATTTTACTATTATTATACCAAAATACTATTTCCTTCAAACAATTGTGAGTTGTTTACTACAGTTAATAAATGTGACCATCAAATAGATAGACCTAGTATTTTCTAGACCAAAGTCGATTCAATTGTGCCTAATAAAGTGCACTGCTCAATCACTATTGATACGGAGTCTTATGAGACGGATATGTAACATAGATATTGTGCAGAGATGATGAAAATATTTGTGTGTTTGTGTTTAAGGGCCCTAATTAGTAATTTTCTTAACCGTTTTTACGGTTAATAATTTGCTGACAATCTCACATATGTAATACAAATGTTCTACTGTAAATTTATGTGTTCTGGTTCCTATTGACTGCTATGAAGTTTTGTCTAAATCTTGGTGAAATCTTAGATATTATGTAATCCCACAATGACAAAGTATTGTATTTAATACTCTGCATTTTTTGCTTTTCATATCTGAAAAAAAAACTAAATATGATTTTAATGAAAACAGTTGGCATCATCTCTTAAGTAATTATATTATAATAAAGTTAATCAAAATATATATAATATCTTTCAGCAAAGACACTTTTTATAGCCAGTTTGTCCAGATTTATAATTAAATAACAATACATAAATATGCTAGAATTAACTCAATGTTTGTGGTCACAGAGTGTAACTAACTATCCACGATCATCTGACTCATCTATGAATTACCATCTTCATCGTAGTCATAATTATTTGTGAGGTCAAACTTGTTTCAGAAACTTAAAGATAAAAACTTCAAAAAGTTTTTGATCCTTTTAAAAAATAAGGAGCTTCTTATAAGTGTGGGTTTGGTATTAACAATACAAAAATATTGTTTTAAAAATGTTCACCAATTAAGGTTAAATATATTTTTTTAACTATATTTATTTTATTAAGTACTTATCTATAATATGTAATTTAAGATGTACAAGATATTTTCTGGTGTTAAATATTAATTTATTTGTTAACTTTTTATTGATACCTCTTTTAAAGGCGAGTAAGATAAAATTTTGTCTGATTGTTTTGATATCAATATCAAGTAGATTACTACTTGTAAGAAAACTTTATTATAGGGTTTTTGTTATATGATAATTCAAATACATAGTTAAATAATTCAAGCTAAAATTAAAATGTGTCATATATATTTTTTGTCCACATGTAAAGTTAATTGGATATTAAGATGTATATAGTAAAAGTTTTCTTTCCTTTTTCTATAATAATGTTAGGAGTATAAAAACTTTTGTTTGTGACTATGATAGGTAGCATTGATATTATTAAGAGTACCTTACTTTATCTGTCAACCAAATAACAACAAATAAAATAATGGTGGACTGATTATAATCCAAGCCAGGTGACAATTTTATATCTGGCTCACAAAACAGTTTCAAGGTAGGACACATTTCCCCATTACATGAAACTAATTTAGTGACAAAGAGTGCAGTCGTACCAACCTGGCGGGGCATCCTATTCTACTAAACATTCAGAATAATATACCTTCAATCCTATAATTATGACCAGCCCGTCTGATTAAGGGCTAGTTATAATTATAGAATCAGTACCAACTGCCCAATCTTTTCAAATTTAAGTAATAAATGGTAATTTCAATGTCGCTTTTATAATTACGTTATTATTATTAATTGGAATGGTTACGTAAAATTATATGTTACCTATTTGTATTAGTCTCGTTGCGTGTAATACACACCTGTCACAATAGACTGCGATACACATTTTTTTTCCATTGTTTCAATTCAACCACTGAAATGTGGAAGGAAATATTTAAAAAAAATAAGCGTGAATGTCCTTATATTTTTGGTGATATTACAAAGGGATGAAGAAATAAATTAAAACAGTATTTTATTTAAAAAAACATACAAACACAAGCAGACGTAGCGGTGTTCTTGAAATTATATCCCGGTTTATATTCACGGCCGCAAAATATATTTCTGTCATAAATACTTATGTTTGTCAGGGTCTGGTCTGTAAACAAAATACCGAAACAGCTCTTATACGTATCTTATAAGAATTTTTATATACAACCATCCAAATCTGTAGTGCAGTTTGATGGGTTACGCTCCATCTTTTTCACGGGTAGAAAGGTTCCCTGTGCCCAGCTGATGCTAATATGACTACTTCCACTATTACGGTTCATGATGCTACCGACACTTTGACGTAGAATCACAAATCATTAATAAGACATTAATAACATTAATAAGAAAAAAGACTAATAAAAGTAACGAGAACCTAAGGATATAGCTAGGTATGCCAATTGCTCAGTGAGCGCAGTGGTCGGCGCACAGCGAAGGTCAAGGTTTGTGACCGTGACGTGCATTCCGGTTATAATGACTTGCGTTCGTCAACAGCTCTGAATTGTCTTAGATTGTGTAATTTTTTTTTTATTAATGACCGGAAACCGCCAATGGAATATTTTCTATTAAATGTATGTCAATCTCGAGATTTCGAATTCCGCCAGCATCCAGTCAATCGTGGAAGCTACACTTGAATTGAATATCAAAGTATGTTAGTAAACTACGAGGGAGGTCTTTAATTCCACGGATTTAAGGGAAAGTAAAGTAACTTCAGTCTAAATAAATGTAATTCACTTAGGAGAGATTATATTTTAAAAAAATGTTTCCATCATTTTTAAATTATCTTCTAATTAATTTGGACTTTGGATCTTCTCTCTTATTTTAACGTCAGAATTAGAGTAATGTACGTCATTGATCCTTGAATTTATCGGAGCTTGAAGGTTTGTCACATTTGTGATTTTTAAAGTTTGCAATTTAAATTCTCATTATCACCCACACATTGATATACTGTATATTATAAACGCTCTTACTCGTAGTGCTGTCTTGAACGTTAGGAACGAACGATGCTAAAAGTCTCATAAAGCTGCAATTTCTATTTAAAAACACATAGATTATGAAAGATTATGAAAATTCATGTTACCCGTCCTTATCAAATCGGTCATAAACAGCACTTTTTAAATTTAATCCGAAACTATATAGACTAAACTATCAACGTTCCGTAACGTCAAAACTACTACGGTTCAGTGTCACGTGTTAACGATAAATAAACTTAAATTGTGTATCCATTAATATTTATTTTAATCCTTATTCAGATATTGTTTAATCGTAGAGTGATTCTTACAATACAGTAATTATTTAATGATACAACTATTTGTAATTCAAACAACGGTGTTGCGTGTAAGTTACAAGAATGTGTCTTCAAGAGTGAAAATTGTGCTGAAATGCAATATTTGATGAATATTCATTTTACTATCAAATTTGTCTCCATTTATTATTTATTTAACACGAAAAAATATATAAGAAGAATTTTACATGGATTCGTATAAAAGCACTGCTTATTTCAAAATGAAATCTCTTCAATCAGACCTGTGGAAGGAGAACTTAAAAATAGTGCTCACCATATTAGTAATATGGAAAAAGAAAATAATTATGACAAGCTATTACAAAAAATGACAACATTCTTAACTAAAAAAATATAAATAACTCTGAATAAAATAATAATTAATAGGTAAAAAAAAACAAACTAAATATAAATCTATATTTAAAGATTGCTATAACTTGTTTAAAAAAAAAAGATACGGATTATCTACATCAATCTTAGAACTAGTAACTACCTATAACCTATACCTAAGTATTTAGTTATTTTTAAAGTACTTATCCATGTAATTTCCTATCCGGTTTCGTGATGGTTGGAATGCAACACATAAAATAAAAATAATATTACCATTTTTCAGATGATCAAAACATACATATATATATATTATATATTTCTATGTAATAAAAACGACATTTTATATAAAAATAAAGTACCACAATCGTACTAGACATTTTTTTGTCATCTAGACAAGGTTTTTTAATTAAAACGTCGAGATAGGAGTTTCGGTTCGACGACCGATCCACTCAGACGGTGATTAAAAGCGCTCACCCTGATTTATAACAACCTGTGTCACTTCACTATTATGTAAAGTGCGGTAGATTATGACTAGGAGGAGGGGGAGGTGGGGGGGGGTTAAGTTAGGTTAGATGAGGGGTGAAGGGGAGGAGGAGGTGTCGGATTATTCGCTCATATAACATACTTAATGTTATAAAGTTATTTTACGTTTTAATTAAGTTGAAGTTTTTTTTATTGCTATGGTTCTAGTTGTTAGTAAATAAATATTAATAAATATTGACGTTTTTGAAACAGTGACCACATTAAAGACACACGTGATCACTGTTAATGATTCAAAGTGGACAGATTTATAAAATATTACCATTTTTTTTTTGTGATTTAGAATTATGACTTGACTTAAAAAAAAACTTGATAAGCCGTCTGAGTTTCTCTCGCCAGCTCTTCTCAGGTCAGTGACAATTAATTAGCTTTAATTAAGAAGCTTTGACAATGAAAAAATATTTTATATAAAACTGAATGTCAATAAAAAATAATGATTTTACTTTAAGTAATTAAAATATAATAAAAATCTGTGGACTCTAGTAAAACTCTGATAAAATAATTTGCATTCGTAACAATTTTAGTTACTCACGTAAGAGTAAAAAAAAAGTATAGCCGATATATATAAAACGAATCTACATCAGACAGCGAAGCCGCATGAGAGTATGTACTTGTGAAAAAAGTATATACATATATGTATATAATGCTTATTGTACAATTAAGTATATAATATATACATACACTAACCGTTGCCAGCGACTTCGTCAGCTCCTACCTAGAGACACAAATAATAAACCATATAATATAAAATTGATAAAATTCCATACATTTTTATACATTCCTCAATATATAGATGTTATATTGTACTTGGTAGCTAGGTAGTCAATAACTAGAGTAGCGCTGCTTTAAAACTCTATACCAGATATTCCAGTTACTCTATGACAAGGAGACATCAACAAACAACGCTTGCGCCTGTCCAGTAGATTTTGCGTAATAATGGACAACAGACGGACGGACAAAAATTTCAATCTGATGTTCATATCTTCAAAATAAACTATTTTTTCCGCGGATTTATAGCTAGTATATAACAAAAAAAGATATCAAAATGCGTTCAGTAGTTTTTACATGAAAGCCGCACAATAAATTTTAAACTATGAGCGAACATTAGTCATCCCATGACCACGGCTGATGAAATTCGGACGAAACGTCGGGAAATAAAAAGATATTTCACCTTAATTGATTTTTATCGCGAAGTAGACCCGATATTAGTTTAAAAAGCCGCACAATAGACAGACAGACAAAAATTTCTGGCCCGTGTTACTTGTATTACGACACCTATAGATATTTTTTTAGTTTTTATTTAAGGTACAGAATTTAACTCTTCTACAGTTTTTATTATATGTATAGATTAGTTCTGAATTTTAAATACAATTAGTAAAGACTGTGCTTTACAGGAGAGGGCATTAATTCTAATTGTTTCCTTATATTTGACAATATTCTTTGATAACTCATGACGTAGCTTGTAAAACATATAATTATTTATAATAAGAATAAATACATACGATTTTATGTACGTTTATGTGTGAAGTAATTGGTTTGTTTCTGTTCGTACGACATAAAAGACATCAACGGATTTATTATTGGTCCCATTTCATTATACGATCTGAGCCGCTCTATCTCAACTGGCGTAAATCGTATCGCATAGTGAAATGGCGGTTAGTGAGTTAGCGCTTCTCTCTGATTGGTGGAGACGCCTCTTAGTTACTTTTCAAGGTCAAATCGTATATTTTAGATCGTGTAATGAAATGTGTCCATAAAGCGTTTTGGGATTACAGAAGCCTACGGTTAGGTTTAAATGCGCGTCTGTCGGAGTGTCCTCGTCGTTTCACAGAAATAAACCAGTGTATATCCCGCTTTACTCATACTGCTTTTTATACAATAGGAGCCATGTCATACAGCATGCCTATGACAAATAGAAAAACATTGAATAAATCAAAATGTTTTTCTAACGGAGGCTCTACGTCTACTGTATTGAATGGTTAGGAATTATTCAATCATATTTAATTCTTATATCATTAACCGTAAGGTCGTATGTTTAAACTCATAATAAAAGGTTTAGTTATTCAAGTCTTAATTTCGATACGAAGCTTTACTTGAATTCTAATTTGTTCTCACATATCAATCGTGTCTTGAATAGTCAATACAATGTTCCTTTATTTTATTAGTTAAAATATTATCCATGTAGTTTCTGCTGGTTCCTCTCCTTGGACCTTTGGAACCGTGCAGAGAGATTCAAACCTCGTAAGAATAGGTCCAAAGGAATCTCAATATATTTTAAGTTATCAAGAGTTTATGTTAGGAATAAGTAAAGGTAATATAATAATATAAAGGCATATTTTAGAAATAAATTGCCATCTATGCTCCAATTTTGACTTACGAATCATGTTGGCTCACACAAATGATACGCGTAGAGTATAAGAGACATGTGATTAAGTACTTTTTATATGGAAAGACATATTACTTTTAATTACACTATTTTTAATGTTATCGAGCTTCTATTGATTTAAAAAAAATGAATATATTTTCGAATAACCATTTCCATATTTGTATAAATATTTGATTATTTCAAAGTATTATAAACTTGGCTTAACGCCGACATATTTTTCAGTATACAATCATCCTGTGTATATTAAACGAGCACATGTCAAAACGACACACACAATGCAAAACAAAATAATGTTTTTAATACGCTATGCCAGTATCTACAAATGACTCTATGTTAACACATTGTCGGTTCGAAATATAATGGAATATATTATTTAGTAACATTAACTAAAATATTATATTTATATATATTTTTAACTTATCTTTATAAACATAGGAGCCAATTATTTTTTTAATGGGTTTTGTTTGATTTTTATTTATAGGACAAGGGCGTGAACCTACGACCCGATATAACATATCTGAAGTTTCAAATTATATGATAAAATAGTCATCTACCGTTTCTTGATTGTTAATGTTTTAATTTATATGTTTTAATTGCTGAACGATAAAATTGTTAAAAAAAATCGTTGAAAAATAATAATTTTCTGCTAAATTGTTTCAATAAATTCAAGAAACAAACTATGTATGTTAATTTTCATTTTACGCCTTAATTGTGAATCATTGTAACGTTTCCCATGTCTATGTAGAGACACGAGTTCTGAGATGACGTAAACACCAACGAAAAACAAAATACACATGCGCATGCGCAACTTGCGCACCACATGTAGGTGCTCTCACTATTGACAGTTATATATATATATTAAAAAAATAACATTTAATCCAGTACAATCCTTAATGGCTTTTCAGTATGTATTTTATAATATTTACACAAATAGATACAGATACATATTTGAATATGTGTTAAGTCGCGATTGATGGCCGCAATAATAACGATTACTGCAATGACAAAAAAAGAATAGAAATGAGGGTAGATTGATTTCTTCACACTATTAATAAACAACTACCCGCAAAAAGCAACTGGGATCATGGTACAAGAAAATTAAAATATTGACATACAAATGATAAGTAAATACATGATAAATATGCCATAAAAGCAATAATTACAGTAGGCAGTTATATATATACAAAATAAGATTCTGAAGTTGATAAAAACGTTAAACGAAATTAAACAACAGTGGGCGGACGTCTTATTGTTGAAACGTGTACTTAATGAATGATTCAGAGATTATAAACACTTGGTCTTATAAGTTTGAAAGGATATATATTTTTTAAATATATAACTATCTAAAGCCTTGTTGTCTTATATCTGATTATTATTTTTATATTTAAATTTTCTTTAACCGTGACGCCTGTTACATATGTATTTACACGGCGATATTTACGTTCATTGTACAAGAATTCGAAATTCACTTAAACACAACCGGGTAAAGATATATATTCATTGATATTACATTTAAATTTATTTTTAATGAATATAATTTTTGGGTTGAAAAGTTATTGATGGTATATAATTCTCTATGTCTATAAAATCTTAAAGGACAGACAAACAAACTTACGTTTTATTTATATATATAATCGTTGTACAATGGTGCTAATTCAATTATATAATTGTAAATATTTTACAGACAATTCCTAAACAATGAAGCATTGTAAGCAGAGAAAAAAGTTAATTCCAATGTCGAGTACATACCAACAAACACAAACATACTTGTACATATTAGAAAAGGCATATATGTTAATTCAAAACAGACAGACACCTCTAAATTATTGATTAAAAATACATTTAATTTGCTCTTAACTGAAATTATATTTTGTTATGACGATAAGTACGTACGTATAATAAATATTAAGTATAGTCTAAGTTATCCAGTCTCACTTTCACGCTTTGTCATTCGACCTTGCCTGGGCATCGAACCTGCTCCATTGACAGCCTAGCCGGGTCGACCTACGCAGCAATGTGTATATTATTCAGATGTCTATAATGTTTATTTATATCAAATTATTTATTTCCTGACTGAACATAACTCCACTACTGCTCCTTGATAATTATTTATGATTCTTTTACTTGAATATAAACATGTTATGATATGATATGATATGATACTATTCTAAAAGTATTGTTAAAAATGTAACGCATGGAAGCCCAGTATGTAAGCCCGTTCCCGAACACGGATTATATATTTATAATCGCAGTTGTCGTGACTCCGACTATTGTGCCGGTGGTCGTGGGTTCGATCCCAACACTAGAAAAACGTTTGTAATTAAAAATAAATTTCGTATATGTAATCTCTGTATCTATTTACGAAACACAAATAGTTTGTACGTTTATCAGTTATTCACTATCCATAGTACAAGCTTTGCTTAGTTTGGGACTAGATTGTGTCTTATTGCCCAAATATTTACTAATTATTTTATTTATAATTTGATAATATTTCCTTCAATATTAGTTCTATTGGAGAGAGATTTAATAATTTAGAAAAAAAAAAAATCTATAACGAATCTTCTATAACGGATGGTAAGAATTGACGGGCAGTTAAGGTTTGTTTAAACATTTATCTAATTATTATATATATGTATATATATATATATATATATATATATATATATATATTCTATATATAAATATAATATAAATATAATAATATATATATATATATATATTCTTTTCCTCTCTGTTTCGTGTATATAGAGACCTTTATATATAAGGATATTTTATACTATACGCGTATTACTTTTTGTTTTTTAAACATGTCGGTGTGAACCTTGTATCTGAAAGGAGATAGAGCTCTATAAATAGCTTGCCATAGAGCTTGATATATCTTGGTTGTGGTTGGATTGTACACTTTTTTATGTTTTTTTTTAATGTTTTTTACTTAGAGGTTTTAGTTAAAGTTCTTATTTCTGATTATATTTAATGTCCGCTACCGTATTTTTTCATTATTAGTATTTTTTTATTAACGTAGATGCAAAGAAATTGACGAAACTTGATTCTCATATTACCCAGATAGAACGTATGGAACTTTCTAGACTAAATCCTAAATCTTATTCCAGAGCCTACAATTATCAAAGAATATATCAAGAACTCAAAATGCTCCTTAGTATATATATACAAAAACTTATGTGCTCAAAGTATTCTTATATACTTGGAGTTGTTTTCATGACAATACTGGACAGCTGGACCGATGATAAAGAAACTCTACCCCGCTCATTAAAAGTTACCAGACAATGAAAGTTTAATTAACGAGAGCACGTGTATCTATGACAGTGGTTTTACAGTAGCTTCTGATGTCATAACCAGTCTATGTTAACCTCTTAAACTAAATAGGCATCGTGTTATTGTTATATATATATATGTTGTTATTATTGTTGTTTATAATTCTATTATCAAATGTGACTGTTTGTTTGTTACATTTGTATTTCTCAATAATATTATATCTATCACTATACGTTTTTTTTTTCCTCTGAAATCCATTTCTATATAATATATTTCGAAACGGATATCTTGCTGGTAGGGCTTTTTTTTCTGAGCCAGAGGTTGAAATAAATTTACGAAATTATCTTTATTTTTAGTAGATTCTCTTAAAAGTAACGTGCACAGTAAAAAAAGTGATTTAATAAAATGTTTCTGAAGTGCTCCTCTTAGGGTATAGGCAAAACAGACCGTTTCAAATAATTGCATAGATGTCAACTTGTCAAGAACAGACAAACAGATAAACTACGTGATTTATAAAATATAGTATCGAAAATAATAACAATTTATACAATCCAGCTATTAAAATATAATGCTTCATATAAAGAATGGTTAAGAAATCCAATAAAATGTCTTGTACATACATGCATGTGTATTGATTAAACACACGCACACATACATATAAATACACATATACTACGCACATGTATAGACATATGTGTATTAAACACGCATATAAATAGACATACATACACACACACGTATAGACATATGTTGTATTAAACTAAAATAAGCTTGTGTTTTTGTGTTCGCCATCATGGCGCTTATGATACAATTGACTCTACTTGTAAGGTACTAAAGGGGGAGAGGGGGTTTCTAGTTCTATGGGGGAAGAACCAGCAAGGAAACTGAATTGCAATTGCAAATTGCATCTCTGATGTAAAACTCCAGACACCGGTTAAATGATGAAAATATTATTTAATGAAAGCGTCAGAGCCACTGAGGGATACAATGACCTACGCTAGGGTTACCAAGCTTATTGTATTTATTTGTATAAAAGTATTTTTTTACTTTTACACCTTACACCGTCAGGGCTTGTAACTCTTACACTGTATAGGTGTAAACCTTTACATTGTGTAAATTGAGGTTGTACGTACAATAATGAGATATGAAGGTTTAATTAATAATTGCGGTAATATTTTCGATTGAAAATAAATATACAATTTATATATTTGAACTACTCGCTTCCGGGTTTTATTTACATTTACTCTATTATTATTATTATTAATAGAAACCTAGTTAATATAATCATGGCGGAAACCTAGTTTTAATAATAGATAATGAACGACTTACACTACTACAAGCACAATATTTAAAATACATTTTATTCATTTAATATACCAACAAATTAACTGTACTAAAATATTTAACGTGATTTTAAAAAAAGGACAAAAGGAATGTCATCAGGAACCCTGTCTCTGGAACATCACTTGACGTATCCGGTGAGGGATATGATATTAAGAGTGCGTCTAGAATCTAGATCAATTGTGTGAAGATTTTTTTTTTTTAACTAAAAATAAGTTACCTTCAAGTTCAACCTATAACACATATGATATATATCTGAAAATATCTATAAACATGTATAGCCATGTCAAGCTCATCTTTCTTTTTTAATGAATATATAATGAGAAATAAATCTATAACCGGAAAGAGACGTAACGGTATCCCAGAGGTCGTGGGTTCGAATCTCTGCCCATATTTATTTTTCATTCTCTATTTATTTAAAATATCTATGATAGAATTAATAATCTTATCACTACATAAGCATCATGTATTTTATTAATTTTAGTTTAAAGTTAGTTAATTAATGTTTAAACGGACGTTGTTATCAATTCTAAAATTATAAAGTATATTTTGACCTAATTTTCATGATTAATAGGACTGAAAAATTTTCACATGTTTATTAAAAGTGTGAAAAGTTACAATGAGCTAATCAATAATACTTAAAGTTTTACGATTTCAGCTCACGATTTTATAACACTAACTGTTGCCAGCGATTTCATCAGCTGGTTAAATAATATCATAATAATACAAAATATCCATACATAATTAGATTTATTTGAATTATATACCTGACAAATTATAATTTTTGTTATTAGGATTTTTTTTAAGCTGAAAGAATGTAATATGTTGACTGGGCTAATAAATAATCACACCGAATTACATCAGAATCTGTTTAGTATTTTTTTTGCAATGTGCCAGAACAAACAAACTTACAGATTTTAACTATTTTTTTTAAATATTTAATGACAAACTCGTATATCCAAAGACCAAACCAATAATTATATCTTATTAAAAAAAGAATAAATTTGGTTGTTTGGTTCAATATACAATCACAACAAACTACATCAGAATTTGTCTAGTACTTTCTGTCCCAAACAAAGATGGTTTTTTAAATCAAGGAGACAGATGTACGTTTATAATTATTAATTATACATCGTATCCAACTCTATTAACTTATTATAATTTAAGTTTTATAAAGTTCGCTATATGTATATATAAAGTATAAAGGGTAAGCATTTCCTTTGTTCTTTATTTCTAGACTTTAGACACGCTCAGTAATTTGTCTGCGTGTGTCGTTCAGTTAAATTTAACAGTTAGACTATTTTCGATGTTGTTACTTTAACATAAGGTCTAAAATAGTATAAAAATAATATGTTACGTGGTTAGTAATTTACATATAAATTTGGTAAGCCATGTTGTACGTGTTTTTAATTTTTATGTGAGGAATACTTTTAAAATATTTTTTATATCAGAATTTGGATTTAATTTGATCACTAAAGAATTTTATTGTTGACAACCCTGTAAAGGGCTGCAACCCTGGATTGGTCTAGACGAGATGAAGCCAGACTATAATCTGACAAGTAGATTGAACTTAAAATCTAGACATTCACAAAAGGCTTTCAGTACTCCTAGTACGAGTTTTGACGTTACGAAACGTTGATAGTTTTCGTTCGGTCACGAATCGAGTTGGTGACTCTGATTGGTTATTATTTGTAGTAAATCAATCAGAATCAAGAACTCATTTCATGATTGCTCGAAGACTATCAACGTTTCGTAACGTCAAAACTCTTATTGGGGGTACTGTCAAAACCGCATTCGACTTTTCGAACAACCAATCGAGAATCAAGGAGGTCACTGACCCAGCCGGTTTCACTAATTAGCTCGTAGGTCCGAAATCAAGAACTCGTTGCCGTTATTAATTTACGTGCTGAAATTATAATATATACATATATATTTTATTGTTGGTATTACGTAGGAAAATTTATAGCTATACATATATTTTTTTACAATGGTATTTAAAGATAGTATTCGAACGTACACTAATGTTCCCGTTATCGCATACTAGAGTTTTTTGTGTAAATTTTGTACAATTTTAAGCTATTTTTGATTATTCTGTTTATACAAGCAGATGGTCAATATTTCCCAATATTATTATCTTTTTTTATTGTATTAGAGGCAAGTTTGCAATTGTTCACCGTAGCCAGTATCATCTGCAAATATGCCTTCCTCAATGGTGGTATGGCATATGCAATATACAATTTTATTGTATGAAAGGGCAGGGGGAGATCTTGGGAAATCTCTCAATCGTAGGATAACAAGTGATAAGTTTTCTCAGCGTCACTTACACAACTTAAATATATTTTGACATGCGAGATACTTATTGCTAGACAGCAATTAAGAGCATCTAGAATATAGATAGATACAATTTTAGTATTAAGAAAGTATTTTTCTAACTCTGGGCTAATACTAGAGTATTTATATTATATATAAATGAGGCGAAGGACTCCTCTACATCGCAAGTCCTGGTATTTTTTTGTATTTATAAAATCGATCTATATATAGATAGATATAATCTTTATTGCACCCACAAAAAAATAATAATAGAACGGTGCAAAGGCGGTTTTTTTGCTAAAGCAACCTTTTTGGAGAAAGGAATAGTTAACGCGGGTTAAGTACAAAAAGAAAATTTAATAATAAGAATAAAACTACTACTTCTATATTACTAATATTACTATACTTTCAATACAATAACTATTCATGCAGTAAGACATTTAAATTATAAAAATGTATTTGTAAATTGATTTAGTTGACACTGAAAATTAAAACTGTTTTCGTCATTCGATTTTTAAAATAATAGGAAATAATTCTGATTATAGACAAAGAAGTGGATGGTTTCAAAGTTAATGGTTCAATACAAACTCCTAAAAAAAGAAATAAAAGGATATCATCTTTTATCAGTGCTATACTTAAAGTTATTAAGATTATTACTGATAATATTTACTTCTTTCTGCTTTCTGTACACATGATAACAAAGATAGAGTTAATTTTATTGAAAAATCAACCTTTAAGGGTTAGTTTTTTTGTAGGCTGGTTGCAAACACTAGTTTTATATATATTGATATTTCTCATAGTTTTGAACAATATGATAAATCAGTACCACGATGCTCCACCCTGAGCATCGCCGCAAGATCGCTAGTTTATCGCTGTTCTATCGGTTGCATGGTAGAGTGTTCTGGACAGTTGCAGGATTTAGTATCAGCTTCTGATTTTAATATCGGACAACTAGACTTGCTGATAGACGACAACGCTATGATGGTCATTCGGTAGACATTCCACGATTCCATCCATATGAATGAATAAATGTCGTAACAAATAATATCTTTCCATTCCAGGCAAAAAGACTCAACGGGACGGGTGAGCTTGCTGCCATCAAGGTGATCAAGCTGGAGCCGGGTGATGACTTTGCCATCATCCAACAAGAGATACTGATGATGAAGGACTGCAGGCATCCCAATATTGTAGCGTATTATGGATCGTATTTGAGAAGAGATAAACTCTGGATTTCTATGGAGTACTGTGGTGGGGGGAGCTTACAGGTAATTTTGATAAATATATAAGCTTTTTTTTGCATACAGACTAAAAAACATATACAATCGGAGTTTAAACAATAAAAATATGCAAGGGCGGTCTTTTTGATATGAGCCAAATTTTGTTTAGTTTTCTGTCTAGATGGTATTTTATTCTGAAAAACGTTCAATTTGCTATATTGTAAAAATATGTTTATTAAATTTATACTAATATATAAAGCAGAAGTTTGTTTGTTTATTTCAACGCGCTAATCTCAGGAATTACTGGACCGATTTGAAAAATTATTTCAGTATAAAATAGTCCGTTTATCGAAGACTATAGGCATAAAACATCACGCTAAGATAAATAAGGGAGGAGCAGCAATAAAAAATGTTGCGAAAACGGCAAAATTTAAAGCTTTCCTTGCGTGCGCTGAGTAAACGGTGAAAGTTACGTAAAAATAAACTACTACAAAATTGTTTCCCTCTAAAGTTCTAAAAGAAAGTCCGCGACAGTATATATCTAGCTTTTAAGATTAACCCACTATAACCATTTTTATGGTTACTAAGCTTGTATACTTAGCTTATGTACTATACTTATGTATTTAGCTTATGTACTAATCTTATGTACGCGTCTTATTTACTAAGATTATGTACTTAGATTTTGTACAGCCGTCAAATATTCTTGACTTTTTTGTCCATTTACTTTAACACTCTTCTTTAACAGATTGTTATTTTTTTTAATTTATTAAAAAATATTATTAATATGTATTTTACGTACATAGGTTCAGATTTTTTTTATGCCATTTACATGGATATCAAAAGAAATATTATTATAAACGAATCTTAAACTTATTTTTCATATTTGTTTCAGGATATATACCACGTGACTGGTCCGCTATCCGAATTACAGATCGCCTACATGTGTAAAGAAACGTTGTTGGGTCTCTCCTACTTGCATAGTATGGGGAAAATGCATAGGTGAGGTTGGCTTTATCTGTTAGTATTGTTATATTTTGTATAATTTACAGAGAATGCCTTCAAATCCGTGCTTCGTTTTGTATTTACGTATCTATCTAGGATATTATATTAGTGTTTAAGATTTTCCAAATACCCGCAAAATACTTAAAAAATTACCGGTATGTATGTCACAACAAACTCCGTGTCCGTATGTCTGAACTTTGGAAGATATGTTATAAATAATCTGTGGGAAATTTATACCTAGAAATATTTAAACTTGTTTCTGTTTCAAAATAATTACTTTTAAAAAATGTCAGTGTAGTCAGTCCATGAGTAATCTACCACCAGCTTGGAATGGCGAGAGGAGCCTGCCAGAAACTCAACAGTTTAAAACAATTTAACAATGCTTGATGTATACATTGTTTAGATGTTTGTCCGTCAATGAAGCAAGGAGTACTGAATTTTGCACAGGAAAATGGAAAAGGATATAATAAACTGCTTTATAATTCTTTATAAAATCTTCTTCACACGCGAGGAAAGTCGCGCACAAAAGCTAGTATAACATCTATTTCCCATTCCAGAGATATAAAGGGCGCAAACATCCTTCTAACAGAGTGCGGTGATGTGAAGTTAGCAGACTTTGGCGTGTCTGCACAAATCACGGCCACCATCAACAAGAGGAAGAGCTTCATTGGAACCCCGTATTGGATGGCCCCTGAGGTATGGACTGTTACTACTCAAGGATCAGATCTAAGAGCTGATTAAGTTAACTTAAGAACTTCGGATAAAACGCCTTGCTGTGGAGGCCATTCGGACTAATGCGTCTCCTGTGGCACTGTACTATCACGGTTCCTTCCCTTGGGTGGGTATCCAGTTGGATTCCAGATGGTCCATATCCATTATCCATCCATCCATGTCCTTTAGGTTCAAGAGGTCATCATTTATGGTGTCTGCGATACTCAGAAATACAAGATGATTTTGTAGGATTATAATAAAAATAGTAACAAATAAATTTCAACGAAAAAAAATCATATAAACTTAAGTATCATAGGAAGGTAGTTTAAAAAAATGCCCCTGAGTGCATCTAAACTATGTTTTAAGAAATATTTATAAGAAATTATAATTTCCTGTACCAATCGTGTTGTGAGTCAGTCAGTGGTGAGTTATTGGTATATGTAATATGTTCCAGGTGGCAGCGGTGGAGAGGAAGGGTGGCTACAACCAGCTGTGTGATATCTGGGCCTGTGGCATTACAGCGATAGGTCTGTTAGAAAATTATTATCTACAAAACTTTGAAAATTTTACTAATTGCTTGTCATAAGTGTTTTTCTTAAATTGTACTGATTCCATATATTTTATCTATACTGAAAGTAAATCTTATCTAATAAACGAAGCGTTGAAAATATGTATTGTTTTTTATTGTATACAAAATATGCTTTTGCCGAAATTCTATATTGTTTAATATAAGTCCATAAACAGAAATACTATTCTTGAAATCCTAAATAGGTGTGTGGCTGAAAATATTTATATTAGGAAATATTTAAAAAGTAATTTGTTTTCCACAGAACTAGCAGAACTCCAGCCTCCAATGTTCGAACTACACCCAATGCGGGTGTTGTTTCTGATGTCCAAGTCAGGATTCAAACCCCCCCAGCTGAAGGAGAGGGAGCGGTGGTCCCAGCTGTTCCACGGGTTCCTCAAACTCGCGCTCACTAAGAATCCCAAAAAACGACCGACCGCTGAGAAACTCTTACAAGTAAAATTATTGTATTATTATATATTTTAGTTTGTCTTAATAACAATGGAGTAACTTATATTTTTTATTATATATTTTTTCTATTCAGATAATTTTTCATGACATTTTTTAAACAGTTAAGTGGTATTCTAGCTGTTTAAAAATTCTTTACACAAAATAAATGTTGGTTTATTGACTAAAATTAAATCTGAAACATTTAATCCGACAAAACATTGTTACTTATTAATAAAGAACAATAGGTGAATAATATGTTATTAAGCTATAAAATAACATATATTTCGAATATTAAATATGAAATACAATTCTGGTCAACTCAAAAGTCGTACGATCTATAATGGTCGCTAATGTAAGTCCTATGGTGTTGCAGCACGGCTTCTTCCACCAAGACATGTGTCGTCGCCTGGCGCTGGAACTGCTGCACAAGTACTCCGACCCGCCCAACTGCAATCAGGACCTGGACGACGACGGGGTGAGTGCTGTAGGGAGACACTCCAGCTGGTCATCCAGCTGGGGGTAAGTGCTATTGCTTAACATTTAACACCTGATAGTACAAAACTGTAGGGGGATGGTCCAGTTGGGGGTAAGTGGTTACCTCCATTAATCTGCAATTCTGACCTTTCAATTAAATCAGCAGACAGTAGGAACCTAATATAAACAGTGTGGAAAAAATAAACTCCAAAATAAACTTTGATTTTCTAATAAGACTGGTACTTTCTAGCACAAAAACTAGAATTTCTAAAACTTCACGTTCTAAAATTCAATCAAACCTGTCAAATGCTTTAGCTACAAATTTAACAACTGCTAATTTATGTGTTTTGTTTGAAAAATATTTTATATTTATATATTTAAGTGCTACGATTAATTTGACAAGTAAATATTGAATATCTATATCTGCATTTTCATTTAATGTAATGTTTCTTTTCCTTGCTTCATATCTTCCATTGAGTTCATCGCTTGAATTCTTCTTCTTCTGAATTCATCACACAAATATGGAAGTGGAATTTAGACCAACCATCATAGCACGCAATAATACCACCAGACTATTAAAGAGATTCTACATCTAGATGTAGATATAGATATAGATGAGTTAATAATATAACTTATATCCAGGGAGTCTCCGACGTGCCGCAGCGTATAGCGTCACGACAGACTCGACGAGACCGACCCACGCACTTGAGACTGGATCATGCGCTCAGGTAGGGGACAGTCATATTAGTAATGGTAGTTAATGGGAAAAGGGGGGGGGGGCTAATAGTAGTATTGGAGAAGAAGTTTAAGAGTAGTGGTGCCATTTTCTCCCCTCCAAGAACTGTCTGTGAGGTGTGGTTTTGATTGGACACTTTTTTATGTGTGAGATTTATACCTGGCCGATTTTAGGTATTGATTTTTTTTCATAAATAAATAATGAAAAGATCATCAACAGTTCAAAGTTCCTTTAATTATTGAATAAAATGAAACATTTTACAAACATTGTTGTTCAGACAAGAGACAGACCACAGACAATCTTCTGTGGTGTTAACTGAGCGATATTGTCAATATTGAAAAATATAGCGTTATATATACATTGTACATTTTTCATTTCATTATTATATATCTATTTTATGAAAACATGTCCAACTATGGTTGTTAAGTATATATTTTTTAATGTTCTCACAGGTCACCGGATCCTGAGCGTCGTTCGGGTGTGTACGACGAGTCCCCCATCGTGGAGCTGGACCCAGTGGAGGAGCTGAAGGCTGACTTCAGCGCCGAGGGAGGCACCATCAAGAGAACTGGTGAGTTCACGGGATCAATAGTTTGAAGACTTAATTATAGTCGAAAAGTCTAATATCTATACTGCCGCCTAGAGGCCTCAGGAGGTTTTACGGTCAAAGAGAACGCAGTCATTTTTAGACTTTATATCCTGACATATAAACATAAGTTATATACAAGTTCTTGAGCTATAGGTCCACAAACGACAGACGGACAGACATTTTATAAGTTATATAATTTGTGATGAAAGCATATGTTTATTAAACCCTTTTTTTTCCAGCGTACCACAGACAGTCAAGTGAAGATTGGAGTGTAGCCTCTCTGATGAGTTGTCCAAAACACAACCCTCTGTCCCAGGATCTTACCACGGATACAATGCCGACTAGCGAAAAGTAAGTAAATAAGTACCCTCAAATAAGTTACCTTCGAAAATAAAATCCTTCAAAATAAATACCTTCAGAAATAATTTACCCTCGTTTTATACCCTCAATATTGTGTATTATTTTATATATTTATGTTATAGCAAGTGGTGTCGGGTCGTCACGGGTGATGATATTATGAGAATGAGTTTGAGGTATATTAGGTTATTACCAAGATTTCTATTTTATTTTCCCTTATTTTTTTTTTAACCGGTTGCGGTTTCTCTCTAACAGGTCTGTGAAGGTTTGCGAGATGTTTTTTTTTTTTTTGGTGTGCCGACGGATACACAACTAGGTGTTCTTTATAGGCTTCTGAGAAATAACTGCAGATTAATTTTCTTTATGTCTATTAACTTTACTTCTTACTATTTCTTACTCTTGCTTCATCATTCTTACTCATTTATACGACTTTGTGTTAGTTCTAATAAATAAAAAAAAACATTTCTTTTTTCTTCGTGTCTTTGTTTCTTAGTTTATATAGATGCAGTTATTTCTTCATTATCTGTATGGCGATGTCGAGTGTATGCACAAAATGTGTAGACAACACGTTTTTAAATGTTTTCTTGCATGGATTTTTGTGTTGTATGGCTTATTCATACAGTACATACAACATGACATACAATTTTGTTTTAAGGATCTGTATGCAACATATTTTTTTTATTTAAAAAATATACATTCGATTACTTTACAGCAAATTGTAAAAAAACACACTGCATTCATTTTATATTAAAAACTATATTAATCGTATATAATGATTAATATGTTTGGTTTTTTTTTACTTTATAGTTATTTTTCACCTGTGTTAACTTACCACAGATAAAATATAGATGACTTAGATACATTTAGTAAAAAGTAAGAAATATATTTCTAAGACAACACTTCAGGTACAAAGTTGAAATACGAATTGCCATTCAACTTTGAACCGTACCACACTTACAATAAGAATGTTTGTATTATATTTCTCTTGTTCTAGGAGCCTCTTGCAATATATTGATGAAGAATTAATGCTCAGGTAAAATAATGCATGTTTGTATAAAGGAATAATAAACTAAGGAATAATAATCTCTATTTTTGTGGTCGTAAGATACGTATTTGGTTGACAAAATTTTCTTCGCTCTAAGAGCCCGATTGGTTTAATGTACTAATAAATTTTATATTGGTCCGTTTATTATTCCAATATGTATTTTAGTTTTTTATATCTAGTCTAAATTAGACCTTATCCTCGCATAAAGTGTTTGCATGAGGGGTCTTGTTATTTTGGTTGACAGTTTTTTGTTTACGCAGCCGTTGTAGCATGTTGCATTTGTTTAGTTTTGCTCTTTAAGGTATTATTATTTGTTATAAATACTGTATTGAAAGATAATCCACAATGTTGTCACCACCACTTGTTATTAAAATTAATAAAAATCCCAAGTATCTAACAGCACCGATCCAAGCTTCCACCTGCTTCTACTAAACTACCATTAAATTAAAAAAAAATGCTTATAATTCTAATTTTAACAGGGCAACACTACCTCTGACGGCGGAAAATGCGTCCATAGCTCAAGCTAATTCCGGCCTGTCGATACACGACCAACATCTCTCGCAGTGTATACAATTGAAGCAGAATTTTCTCAACAATTCCACCACAAATGTCTATCAGAGCATTGCTTCCAATTTCCAATCTCCTATCGGAAGTTCATCTATATCTATAGATGATCCGTTAGTTAGGAAACATGAGCTGGATATGCTGTACGTGGATCAACAGGACGATTTGAACCACTCGCAGTTCAGGAACGCTAATTGTGAGTGCGGCTTGTGCCCTAAGCCGGAGACTAGAGAGAACAACACGCTGAGCGACTTACAGAGGTCGGTGTCGAAATGCGCTTGCGATGCTTGCAATTCTAACGGAGATATTCTCAGTTATTACAAGCATTGCTCGAATCAGAATACCGATTCCGGTATAGTTTATTGCGATATATGCAAGAAGCAGAAGATATCAGTATCCAATTTCCGAGCTCTGCAGATCGCTAATCGATTGAGAATATCGGATTCTGATAAAATCGAGAACGGCGAGACATCGGATGACGACCTGTGCAGGAAAATCGATATCAGTCTCAACATGGACGATTCTAAACCATACGAACATAGGAAAAGGCACAACAGGCATCATTCTGATTCAGCGGCGGCTGGAATCGATTTGAGTCAGTTCTGTCAGTGCGAATTGGAAAACAATACTAAAAGGAAAACTTCGTCAGTCGATGAGATATTCAAAATGGTGGAGGAAAATGGTAAGGAACTGGAAGTTCCGGATGAGGAATCGAAGACTAGTCAGAGGCAACGGAGTCTGTCCGATAGTCAGAGAGACAAAGCCAAAGTAGAAAATGAGGGTAAGTTTTATACATATATCTATATATACACATACGTAGATATTTGACGTACGTATGTGACTGTACACGGGACTTAAAATGTATTATTTTCAAACATATATTCATTCATACTATTACTTCATGTTTTTTATAATACTTTCGTAGTTTTTGAAGAGATATATTTTTTTAATAAATATGGAATGAAAAATTTACCAATACGGGTAAGGATTCGAACCCGCAACCTCTGGAAAACCATCCCGTCGCTATACTAATTGAGCAACCGTATCGCTGCCAGCAGACTCATCAACATACTTATTTCTTGTATCCAATTAATTATTCCCTCTTGTTTCTTATCTACAAGTTCTGTGATATCTTTCATATCGTCTATAAAATACTTTCACAAACGCAATAATAGTATTAAGGGCCATTTCCAATACGTATACATACTGGTCGAGAGCTACGTAAGTGTAAATGGGGCTACAGGACGTGTGTTCCGCAGCGCCCCCCACGCCCCCCGTGCCACCGCGGCGCTCCCGGCGTACCCGCACGCCCCCGCGCCCCGCGCCCAACGGCCTCCCGCCCACGCCCAAGGTGCACATGGGCGCCTGCTTCTCTAAGGTGAGTTGAACCCGCTACCGGATCCGCCGCTGTGGCGACTGAGCTATAATGTCCCTAAACGTTTTGATGGTTTATTTGTTGTAATTGTGGAAATATTTGTTTTTTTTAATTTATTATAAAAGCATATAGGTGGATGTTATTTATGTTTGTTTATTATACAACTTTTTAATTGTAAATTAAAAGTTAAGTATACATCAGTATAATTAATTGGTGCAGACTTATTTACATGACATTATTTTAGAGAAGGAATATGTTTTTAAAGCCATATGAATTATATATTTTCAATCAGGTGTTCAACGGTTGTCCTTTGAGGATAAATTGCACGGCGTCGTGGATACACCCTGATACTAGAGATCAACACGTCCTTATAGGTAAGGATTTTTAGAGCTTTTCGCGGAAGTGAATATATATATATATATATTCGCTGTTTTGTTTGTAAAGATAATTAATATATAAAGTGACTAGCAGTGTTAGCTGTTTTGCGTCCTCCAGTAACGAGTGGCTGAAAGTCACAGAAACCTTAATTTTTTCCTGGAAATAAAGTCTATGTCATTACTTCAAATCCATCCAGCACTTTATTCACTTAAGCCTGTAATTATTAACCAAAACAGTTTCAAATTATATGTTATATACGAGACGCTTAGAAAACAATACATTTTTGTAGGCGCCGAAGAGGGTATTTACACACTGAACCTCAACGAACTTCACGAAACCGCGATGGATCAGCTGTGTCCGAGAAGAACTATATGGATGCATGTCATTAAAGACGTCCTTATGTCTCTCTCTGGTATGTATATAATAATATATATATATGTATATATATATATATATATATACATATTTTTATATATATATATATATATATACATATATATATATATATATATATACAAACGCTTTTTTAAGTTACTTGTTAACATAAAAAAGAATTAATATATTTTTTGATATACATTAAATGTATACTGTATTCAATTTTAATTGTATGAAAAAAGTTTTTTGTAGTTTACTAACGATAACATCCAAATAACAACCAATGACTGCTCGAAATTCGAATAATACCAACCGTTCGTACTACGAGTATATAAACTCGTACTGGAGGTACTGCTCTCTTAGGCTATTCTCCCTCATTCCACTCCACGTGCGATCTCCCCCAGGTAAGACCCCGTCGCTGTACCGCCACGAGCTGCTGTCTCTGTCGGGCAGCGGGCGGGGCGGCGCGCGCTCCTTACGGGTGGTGCCGTCGCGCCTGCTGCCACGGCGGTTCGCGCCCACCACCCGCGTGCCCGACACCAGGGGTGAGCACCACACACACACATTACAAGGGAAGGGGAATACAAGATAGCACACAGTTACACAACTAACTAAATTAATAAATTTTATATACAAAGTACAAATAATAAGATAAGATTTTTTTTTAAATAAAATACTGTATTATTCTTAGAAAAACACATTTTGTATCATGGCCTAACTACAATTATAATCACAATGTAATAGATTTTCGAGAAGTGTTTAAAACTGATAATTTAGATATGGCTTCGGTTTTTTATACTAGCGGAATTTTTCAACACGACTCCATCTGACCTTTTGGGGCATTCAACGTAGCGTCCACGATGAGTTCACGGATCTCTTAATTCTTTCACTCAAAGACTTCTAAGCTAATCTGGCTCGTATCGCTCATGGCAAGCAAAGCAGATTCACATTACATATATAAGGCGAAATTAATAATCGATCCTGATCCAATTCTTGCCTCTACAGATTGAAATATAAACATTTGAATTATCACTATAAGCGAAAAACTTGTAAATTAAGTTTGTATCTTTCAATCCATAGCGGTATATCTGCGATAGTATATCGTGTGTGTGTGTCTGTGTGTAGGCTGCACGCGGTGCGCCGTGGCCCGCAGTCCGTACAACGGGTACAAGTACCTGTGCGGCGCCACGCCGGCCGGGCTCTTCCTCATGCAGTGGTACGATCCGCTCAGGAAGTTCATGCTGCTGAAGGTTGGTATGGTGTTGAGAAATTTACTGAAGGTTCTGTAAAGGTAGCTTTGATAATAGATATGAAATTGAATTGGAATCCAGGCACGGTTGCTTTGATGATGGATGAATAATTGAGTGGGACTGGAAGACTGTTTGAATAATTGAGTTTGACTCCAGTGAAGGTTGTTTTGATTATGGACGTAGAATTGTGTGTGACTCCAGTGAAGGTTGTTTTGATTATGGACGTAGAATTGTGTGTGACTCCAGTGAAGGTTGTTTTGATTATGGACGTAGAATTGTGTGTGACTCCAGTGAAGGTTGTTTTGATTATGGACGTAGAATTGTGTGTGACTCCAGTGAAGGTGAGGAATTTCTAATCTAGTAAACGTTAAAGTTTACGATGTGCGAATTGTACATAGTGGCTGTCATTTCTTTGGTTAAACTATTTTTAGTCCGGATATATTTAAAAATATATCACAGAAACATCATAGCATAATAAACATTTCAGAATATAGAATGTGTTCTGCCATCACCATTACTGGCCTTCGAGCTGGTGATAACACCGGAGCTGGAGTACCCCTTGCTGTGTGTCGGGGTCACGAGGAAGCCGCTGAGATTGAACCTTGTCAATATTAACTCTGGTAGGTTTAAAATATATATATAACTTTCGTTATGACTACCCCATATTAAAAAAAAAAAGTACTTACGTAACACTTGGGACACTGTTACCTTATTTAAATAAACGGATAATATCATAAAAAAATGCTTCTTACTTGATTAAAGTATAATAAAATAGTAAAGTATATTAATAAAATAATAAACGAAAATAAATATTATGACCCAGTCGATCTATTAATATAATAATGACCCAATCGACTTGTGATTAAACTGACCCATCCCCAACCTCCCCCCCCCCCCCTCCTTTAAAGGCGCCAGTTGGTTCAACTCGGAGGAGCTGGCGCTGGTGCCGGGCGGCTCCAACACGGTGGTGCCGCGGCCGGAGAGACTGCACACGCTGCGGGCCGTCAGACAACTCAACAAGGACTCGGTACAGACATACATATAGTATTTATGTTATTTATTTACCATCTGTTTTTTAAAAAAATACATTGCTGTTTCTTTAATTTAACAAATTTAAATATTTTTTGTGACCTTGGTTTATTTTATTCTTTAACAATTAAACAAAATATCTAATGGATTTATTATTAGTCTGTATAGTAAATTATTTATTATTTACACAAAATAACCTTTCCCGTTATTTCAGGTACTGGTGTGTCATGAAAATGTAGTGGACATTATACCAGTGCTGCCGTTCGAGAGGAGACACGACGAGAGACGCAGGAGCAAACTACTGTCCAGGATACAGTTCGACTTTAATATAGATAGTATACGTGAGTTATAATAGTGACCAGAACATTTTTAATATGATTTCAATGCTAAATGTATTATTCCAATTAGCAAAGAAACAGTTACCCAATTATTTTAGATTATTTCGTGTAATAGATTTATATCAAAGCTAGCTGCTAGACAAATTTCCATATTAAATAATAATTGTAAATATTCGCAGTGTGTCTAGCTGATTCTGTGCTAGCGTTCCACCGCCACGGCGTCCAGGGACGCTCCTTACGTAATTCTGACGTCACGCAAGAGATCACCGACGCCTCCCGGGCCTACCGCCTGCTGGGACACGACAAGTACGTACATACAAGTATTTGAATTTCCCATCTTTGAAGGTGTCCGTGATCTGACCATGACCTTCATCTTCGAAAATAGGCAGATGGTCTGCTCGTTTGTTATAAATCCCGAAAAAAAAACAATTTATACAATTTAATAACGTTACAAGAATATATTACTTCATTAATTGACAAATATATTTTTGTTACAGAGTGGTAGTACTGGAATCGCATTTACTACAAAATAATACGTTGTCGGGCGAAGACGGCAACGATCTGTACATTCTCGCCGGCCATGAGGCTTCTTACTGATTGTAGGAATACAAAAAAATGTTTTTAAACATTGTCTTTGAGAGTAGAATTATTATAGTAAGTGCTGCTTACTGTAGCCAATATGGTGAGTCATGGTGGGTCATACCACAATGACCCCACGAACCAGTTACAGAAGTTAATAAATGGTATAAAAACTTGTGATGTAATATAAATCAAAATATATGGCTTTATTATATATCCTAAAGGAACTGTTTTTGTTGAATGAACCGTTTAGTTTATGGTTCTATAGTATCAGTGATTTGACAATAGATTTTGGTCTTTATTGAAACTGAGTTAGGTTAAATTTCGATTGCAGCTTTTAATCCAGAAAAAATATTGCTTTATTCTAACAAAATTCAATAATATTAGGCACTTTTAATGTCTAAACTTATTTTTATTTAACGTCAATGAAAATTTCAAACAAATCTTTAAATATGATGTCGACTTCATCTCCGTTGTGACTTAGTGAACCTGATCACTGCCATTTTGAAATCCTTTGTGGATGTGAAATTGAAAAAGCAATAAATAATAATTAGTATTTTGGTGTCCATCTTTTGTTACATTAGAATTAGTATGTGAAATAAAATACCGTTGTAGTATTTTTCTTATGTACTATAATATGAATTTGAACCTGTGACCTCGGAACAAGCTATGTACAGCTTGTTAAATTAAATCACCAGCCGCTTTTAAGAGAACTGATTTGTTAGCACAAAGAATGTTGTTTGCAATACTATGATGGATGGTCTTTTGTTATTTGTAACAATGCAGGATTAATATATAAAATCTATATTAATGTACTAATATGAAATGTAAACGTTAAATATATGAAGTTCAAATGCGTTAGAAAATATAAAAAAGACATTTCTTTATAATAATTAGATTAAAAAGTAAACGCTTGCTTATGTATTTTTGTAAATAATTACAATTATTCCATTTAGCTTTAGTCAATTGTAATATATCAATAGTGTAGATTAATTTTATTGTATTTAATTTTTAGCTCAACCTCATTTCTGAGTGATAATGGACTGTTAATTTATTTTTTATTTGTCTAGTTCCGGAATTCCGTTTAGTGACTTTGAAAATGAATTTCATCTTTGGTAATTTACCGCTTGAATTAAAAGTGTTTGATGTTTTCAATTTCCCCATGTATCTTTTATAATACATCATTTCATTATAAAAAGATACATGTAACAGATAAGTCTGGGCACTTATTAAATTTCTATTTTATCCCATACACCCATTTTTACACATTGGGATGTTATATACTGTTTATTTATTTAATGAATTGTAACACTGAATAATCCCATTTATTTATACCCCTGAAATAAACTTTTATTTTTTATTTTATTTCCTTTTATTTCTTCCAAAATAGTACAAAAGCTACTTTTTTTTAACATTTTCTTAAAATAGAGGAATTGTTAAGAAAATCTTTAATGTATTGTAGAGAAACACATGTATTAGATTTCTAATTCTTAAAAAATAAAATTTTTGTATAGAAATATCAATTGGATAGAATTTACTGCTCAATAATGTACTTACTTTTCTAGTCTTTCTTGTAACATTGTCTCTTGAAGATTTGCCAAAATATAAACAGGCAAGAGGACTGAGAATGGCTGTACTAAATCAGTGATAGATTGTAACAAATATAGTTGTCGAGATTAAAAATCTAGATATATTTTAGATTTCGAAATAATAGATTTAAGAAAATAAAACACCAATCTATAGTTGATATGAACAGGAGATAATTTCGTAGTTAGCTACAGGATTTCAAATTTAACTAAAAAGTATTTATAAACATGATTGACAAATTAAACAAAAAATACATAAAATATGAAGATAATCCAAGCATGAAATGCAATTAAAAAATTTTGAGCTTCATCTTAGTAATTTTATCTTTGTAGAAATTTACATAGATCTTAAAATTTGATAGAATTTAGTCTATTTATTCTCTCTTAAATAAAAAAGTTAAAAATTTAAATTGTAATCAAATGAAATAAATAAGGTGTTTTGGAGATAATTCAAGATATAAGTATATTTTCGTTAATGAAGCTAGTTTTGGATTCTTGGGAGTGTATATAAATTGATGGTTTAAGTGAGGGTGGCATTTCGATTTGATGTTCGAGATCTAACAAATTTTATTCCTGAATAAAGTAATAAAAACACAATTGATGTTTTATTTATCTCATAATTCTTACACCATAGAATAACAACTAAAGTGAAATATTATATCTATTTCATAAACCTTATATAAAAAGACTAAGTCTATATCACATTATTCATCTTCAATCATTTCAACATCTTCACTTTCATCCTTTTTCTTGCCAGAAGCCAGTTTTTTTGCTGATGCTACCTGTTTGTATAAATCTAATGCCTCTTTTAATGGTTCTACAAATCTATCAAATTCGATGTCTGCCATCGCTTCTAAAACATCCTGACCAGTTAATGCTTTTCTTTTGTTATTCTTGACAATATTAGTAGCAGCAGAGGTTACATATAATACGAAAACTGATGCGGCTTTTGCTAGCCCGGTTCTGGCTTCCTTTGATATGGCTACTCCGTCTGGTAAAGCCTCTTTCACAATTCTAGTGACGACAGTCAGCGGGAGGTTGAGGTCTTCGAGTTTTTCGGCCATAATGTTAATATTATATGTTATTTAGTGAGAGACGTTGAACGTTCACAATACACATATTTCGATGTACACGAATCAACCGCCAATTCGAAAATGACATATGTCATAAGTCGTTTGTCATTTGACATTATAGTTGTTGTTTATAAAAAGGCAGACAAAGGTTGTCAAAAAAAGAGATGTGACAATTTCTTACCTTATAGTTTAGTACCATCAAATAAAATTAAAATAATAATCCTATTATCTGAACTGTTTATAATAAAATATATATGTATAGAGCTATTTTATTGACTTGCATAGTACAAAATAGTCATCAAATAATGCTATAGCAAATAGTTGAAAAAGTTCTATATTTTGTTTGATTGAGTTTAGTTAGTACAAAAAAAACATATCAGGTCACTGAATTGGCGAGTAGCGAAATAAAGTTTCTGTATAATATTTATTTTTCTGATTTACTTCAACCAAATGGTTTTTCTCGAAAACTACATTAATACATTAAGTTTTTATCTATTCTTATTTTAATTAATATATTTTTAAGAAGTATTTTTTTTTTAAATTTAAAAGATTATTACAATAAGAAGTTGTGTTTATGAAATCTCAATCTACAGTCTGTTATAACTGAAAATATGTTTACATATATTGCGCAAACTCGTCAACCGCGCCATTTTAACCAAGAATCAAGATAATTCAGTGCGGCAAAGACTGTGGGACAGGGAGGCGCCCTGACGCATCGTAATATCGATCTCATTCATTTGAGAGTGTGTTATTGTGATGTTTTTTATTAAACGTAACTAATAGTACATTGTTTTTAAATTGTATTGCACTGTCTGTTTGTGTGGTTTTATGTTCTTTTTGTTAATGTTTATGGTATGCTGGAAACATTTATTTGTGTTATTTTGAGCATATTAACTGTGAGGTGAGTACGTAAATCTTTTTTTTATTTTGTGATGTTTTATTTAATATAATAATTACTTATAAAATACAATTTACATTATTAAATTGATATAATAACAAAGCATGTAATATTGATAAGATATTTACCTAATAAAAATCATAATAAAACTCCTATCATTTTACTACCTTTCTATTCACATAACATATTAAAGAATTTTCATAGTGGATTTCTCAATCGCGACAAATTGAATAGTTTTCTAATGATTCTGAAGATTCCTTTACGCTCGGCTGTGATGTTACATAGTTTATATGTATTTATATAATAATTGAATATTACAATTGCTAAGTTATCGTAAAATGTTTAAAAAAGTCCCATTTACATTTAAAGTCAAAAAACATTTAAATGTTTAGTTTGGAAAACATTTTACATACATATACTGTACATATACTGTGTGTATAAAACAATGTACAGTAAAAAGATTTAATTAAAAAAAATATAGATTTAGGTACTTTATCGCAATATTGATTACTATGTGATATAATAAATATGTAATTAAAACAACTTTAAAATTATTACTATTCGTTTAATATTCTGATGAAAGACAAAGTTTATAATACACGACGAGATAATTATTCCAAGGTGAGAGGTCAAGGCTTATTAAAACAAAATAGATTATATAGCAACCTAGGTTTTTAATTTTAAAATCTGCAATAATAAAAAAGAAACATAACTAAACTCTAATAAGAATTAAAAAAAAAAATGTTGCGTCTTTCTTTAAATCATAAAAAACATGATTTATGCCTCTTAGACTAGAAGATTAGGTAAAAAACCGCATAGTACAGAGCAAATAGTGCTGCTACATTCAAAATAACCATTGGACCTCTTATATCAGAAAACAAGTCTGACAGGTTTTTAACCAGCGCGTAAGGAAGTCGAGGTTGTCACTACCAGATTTTGTCCATTTTGATAAGTTTGATCTTACGACAAATTGAGTTTGTAAGTCCTGATGATATCGAATATATAAATAGCAACATGTTATATTTGCTTGTAAATCTTAATAATAATAAATACATTTTCGGACATTTAGACAAAGTAATTAGCACACGAAGTAAAGCTCGTACTATACAACTAATAGACATACTATAATAAACAATTTTTTTTCATAAATACATACAATACATATAAACCACACCCATCTTGGGAAATTACAAGTTTTTGTGACAAAAAATTTGTAGTGTTCGATCGACACAAGTCACAGCGGCACTAATGACGATATAACGATAATTTAAAAAATCCAACAATAAATGGATTGTTGGTATTTTAATTAGAATTAGTAAGAACTTAAAACTTTTAGAACAGAGGCAACCCTGTTGATAAAACTGTAACCACTCATATTAAATCAAGTCAAATTATAAGTAATTACGACGTACTCTACTTTAAAAATATTATATTATAGGTATTATTCATACACACTAAAATAAATGTTTATGTGTGCGTGTCGTAGAGCGAATGACATTCAAAATTTCAATTGACTTGTTAGTGAACTATGCGACCATTGCATTATACAATTTAAGCGACTCAAAAAATGCATGACATTCTTTAAAAGCATTTTATACTATACTAATGCTGTATTACTAATTTGTATAATTGTTGGTCATTGATAAGTATTATATTAAATATACTTTTATTGTCCCATTGCTATATATTTGTGATTTTTATTACTAAATATATGTGTATTTATTTATATTTCGTCCTTTCCTGTACTAAGGTTAGATTGTAGAGAATACCTGTTTGTTAGCATTTAGATAAATAAATAAATTGTAAAAAAAAAATGTTAGCATTTAGTTCCTGGTTTTTTTGACAATTTTGTATAAATCGGTGCAATAAAGAATGAAAATAAATTAAATATATTCCAGGGATGGAAGCTGTCAATTTAACGGATCGGTACTGTATTGTCGTTTATTCATTATTCATAATTAATTCCTTAAAAAATTAAAAATATTTTTTTCGTACAATGTTTCAAAATAATAAAATTGTGCTATAGTTACGTCAAGTATATATATTTAATAATTATATATTATTTGTGATGACGTTTAAGGCACCATTATTTGCACAAAGAAACTGTCAAGTAATATCTTCTTTAATTTGTAAAATAATTTTCAATTACTACTCGTAATTAAGCGTCCATTTACTCACACTCACAATATAAAAAAATGTATTTTTTTAATTCAAACTATCAATTTGCGTTTTTTTTTTGTTAATGGTATTATTAATCAAAAACATCTTTCCGTCACGGTTCTTACTAATAATTAGTAACGCTTGTAAAAAATATATCTTTTTAAATGTAAACATAGATTAAAAGAATCAAAGTGGTTTTAACTTCAGAATTTCAAACCGCTTTAGAAGTAAAAGAGCTTTTTGAAATTCAAAACGTCCGGAAATTGTCCAAATTGAACTAGCCGTTAGTTACGATTTCGTTACCAATAAGAACTATCTTTATTAATAAAGTTATAGCAAAGAAACATTAGAAGACATTCTTTGGCTAAATATTATTTAGTTTTGTCGGGTCTTTTAGAGTTATATTCGTAATTGTTTCGCTATATTTATTTTTTTATTTAAAAGCTATCTATAGTTTAAATCAATCTCGGACTATAGATCGATTATTAATTTCGGCAAATAAATCGACAGCAGCTGCAATATTGACTTCATTATATTTTACCGGAGTCTAACAAATTATATTGTTTACAAAATTACTATTTATTCAGATAATTATATGAGTAAGTAAGTAAAAGGCTATAAATAAAAAACTATAAATTATGGGCAATTGATTGTTTTAAGTGCAAGGGTTATGTTATTTTTATGAAAAGATACATTTTACATTATTTATGGTTTGAAAATTATATTGTGTTTTTATAAGTATATTGTGGTTTAATAAATTGTAAAATAATGTAAAGAAAAAGTATATTTACCATTATTTTATGGAGTTTTACGAATTAAGTAAAGATGAAAATATTATATCCCGATCTTTGTTCACAAAGGTCATACCGTATTTTAATTTATCAGACCTAACTAAAATTTACCTCTTCTAAGTAACCTGGATGTATAGGTATGTTTTTTTTTTTATATTTTTGTTTCTTAATTATTATGTCAGAATTTACGTAGATTTATGAAAATATTTATAAGTACCCTACAAAACATGTATACGTAGGTATGTATACAAAGGAATCCCTATTTCTCTTGGTCACGACTTACGGCAACTACCGGACCGATGTCTATTATTCGTTTTGCTTGTTATTTTCAGGATAAGTTTCTTATGAAAGACAAAAATAAAAAAGATATGCGAAAAAATTCGAAAATAAAAAAAAATCAACCATATTATTTGATCACAATATAAAAATACTCGACTGAGTTTGTTGTGTTGTTCTTCACAGACCAGGACGCGCTTGGAACACTCATAGCTTTACTTTTAATTAAGACAGTGTAAAGTAAGTCAAAATGGGTCCTGACACTACCATTTGATGAACACAATTGATCACTGGCATTGTTTCAAAATGGAAAAGATAAATAAATAAATATCGTCTAAAACACATCTATTGTTGCACATTATTTTAAATAATTATCTACATATTTTTTTATTATAATAATAATAATAGCCTTTTATTCAGATCTACAATTTCATTACAAAATACACTTATTTAATCTAATATTCTAATATTTGCCGTTTATTCACTTTTTGTAGATTTGTTTGCCAATCGGCAAAGGCCTCCTCCAACCTTTTCCATTCTTTTCTTTCCTGCGCGACTCTGTTCCACGTCACTCCTGCTACTTCCCTAATATCATCATCCCACCTTTTCTGTGGTCTGCCTCTTTTCCTCTTACCTTCTCTAGGATACCATCCTGTTATTTTCTTACTCCATTTATCATGGCCTCTTATCACATGTCCTGCCCATCTCCATTTGAGCCTTTTTATTTTCAACGTTATGTCTATGGTTTTTGTTTTGTTCCTAATGAAGTAGTTTCTCAGTTTGTCTGATTTTTTAACACTCAACATGCTTCTTTCCATAGCATATTGGCATGTTGCGAGTTTGCTTGTCATTTTCTGGGTTAGTGCCCATGATTGGCAGCCATACATAAGGACTGGTAGTACGCAGGTGTTAAACAATTTACTTTTTAGGTTTATGTGAAGTTGTTTATTTTTCATAGCCTCCTTCAGGCTCCAGTATCTTTTCCAGCCATTCGTGATTCTCCTCTCAGCTTCCTTGATCATAGGTTCTTTTTGAGTAATTAGCTGTCCCAGGTATACGTATTCGTCTGTGTAACTGATTTCTGTGTTTTTTAATTGTATCGTACATTTGGTTCCGTTTGTCATCACTCTGGTCTTTTCTGGATTATAAACAACTGGAAAAAGACCGAAATTATTAAAAAAAAAAAAAAAATAAATAAAATAAAATAAAATAAAAAGAACCTGAAGGAAATCTATATTTTTTTATTATACCAATACTAATTCATCATTCATAGTAAGACAGGACGTATGTCACCTACATTATAAATTTGTATCAAGTATTCAAATAGTACCAAGAATATGATTTTTAAGATTATTTTCTGATAAAAGACGCAAATGAGACCCCAAGTCGAGAGACAGCTCACAGCTAAGTCCACTTCACTTCGTTCAAAGGCGAGCTATTCACATCAACGACCCGGAGATCATCCAGCTCAAACAATGGCCCACAAAGTCAAAGAACAGTTGTGTTCTAAGGAATTGGAAGCTCTGATAACGACGACACCATTCCACCAACTTATCTTCAGACGAGAGAATTATCATTCCATCAGTGGTATATATATACCAGTCTTTAATAGCTTAGTTTTCTTGTTCATTCTTGCTTCAAAGGCGGTAGGTACGGAAGAATCTTCCCTGTGATATTATAGGGTCAGTAGAAGTAGAAACTGTAACGGTACTATTATTCAATGGAACTTGACCGATCTCTAGCACTTAAACTATTTATTCTAAATAACTTGGAGAAGAAATATAAAACCTTACACAGAAATAATTCAATTGAAAACTTGAGAAGACTTTGTACTGACTAACGGTTTGTTAATGAATACAAAATATGTAAATTAACACCGACCTTGTCTTGGATGAGTAACTCCTTGTTTGTTAGCATTATGTAATAATCGTATCTAAGCTTTAAATGTCTGTAGAAACCCCGAGTATCAGTTTTGACGTTTCGAAACGTCGATAGTTTTCGAGCAGTCACGAAGAGTCTTTGGTTATGGTTGTTAGTAAACCAATCACAACCAAGAACTGGTTTTGTAACTGCACGTAAACTGTCAACGTTTTTTAACGTCATAACTCGTAGTACTGGTGCTGTACAAATCAAATAAAATATGCGTAGGTGTATGAAAGTAACATCAAAGTAAGTGTAGTCTGATATTGTTTTTAGAATTACAAATAATAATTAGGTATCCAACTACATATTTAGTTGGAAATTCATGAGTCGTATATACTTACGATTTACGAAGAAAATATTATACGTGACAAGGTCCTATTATTAATAAAAATTAAAGTGATACTTACTGGAACCACGAAATATCAAATTTCAAAAGTTCAAAAACTTTATTACCCAAACAGCATATCTTATTAATACCAAGTATAATAACACGAATTAAAATTAATTTACAGAAATAGTTGATTTCGATACAATCAGAATTTAAGGTAAAGGATAACAACCTTTCGTTTTTTTGTGATGACGCCATTTTGTGTATGATGTCAGAGAGCGCGTAATCCCTGAGGTGGGGCGCTTGGCCTTGGCAGAGGTTGTTGCTAAAAGACATAGGTAATACAATGCTTCTTGCTTACAACTATGGCATACTTACAATTTGCTATAAATATTAAGTATTCATTAAAAATATGAGTACTTATTATAACTTATTTGTAACATACAATTTCTTGTAATATTATTATAATGTTTTGTGTGATTTTTACAAATATATTTCAACTTATCTGTGACATATAGTTTTTAGTAATTTATTTCTATATTTATATAATTGATAAACATTTTTAGAATTTGTCGTGGGAACAAATGTGGGAATAAATACCACATAATATATTTTATTCGTTATCGTTAACATGTTATGTCCTTGTCAAGGAGTGAGATAACAACTGCAATGGAAATTAAGTTAACTAATTTTTTTTTTGTTATGACTCTGCTGTTAGCCCTGTTGGCTGTTACAGCGTCACCGGAGGAGTGGGTGGGTACTCACCCTGGGAAATACGTTAACTAATGCTATTAACTACTGAACATATTCCCCTTCCCCTTTTTTCCCTTCCCCTTTTCTAATGACCTTTATTCCTTAATGGGTCATAAGGGGAAGTCACACATGAAAGAGGTATATGAAATTTAGTTTTATTACAAATTTGAATAATAAAAGGTAACTTTACTAGTCTGCTAAGCAATTTTCTATATTATATTTTATGACAATTGTAATTTATGAGTCGTGTTAGAGCTGTTATTCGTACTAACTTGCCATTTTATGATTATCTATTAGGGTTCCGTATTTCATATGATTCTGAATTCATAAATGTAATTTTCCACATTGGGCAGATTATATGCCAAAAAAACTGCTTGTTTTACAAACTATTGAGCTTACCTATACTTATAAACGACTCACAGCTTATTCTATTTAGATTTATGATCTAACAAAAAAGACACTACGTTACAACACAAGGAGTCAGAATTGCGAAAATATTATACATATGACATTTCATAAAAAACATACTTGACTGCTTTTTTTTGCTCATATAAAATAGTATATTTTCTTTGAACATATTTCATTGAAGAAAAATAATTTTTAACGTATAATAGATTGAAATCTTAAAAATTACACTCTCAAAATATATAAAGCGACATTTTAGAAAACAGAAACTTAATTTAATACTTATTTTAGAGTCAATACCTATAAAAATATTATTTCATAATAAAATGTAATTCTAAAGGAAACTGCTTTGCAGTGGTCATAAAATTTCCTGACGTTTCCGCATGGCGGTTATACTTGCCAATCGCCATGTTTATAGAAAGCTTCTCCTTAAATGTTTTAAATTTAGATGGCGCTGCTGGAACTAAATGGTTAGGTATGTCTTAGTACAGTAACTTACTAGCGCCATAACTTCGTTTATTTTGATGGACTATTTGAAGATCTATATCTACTCCTTGTCTACACCCTTGAGATTTAATGTCATAGTATTTTTTTTTTTTTGGAAATTGATGGTGCTTTTGATTCAAATTTTAGATATGTGCAAATGTGTTGCCACCTTTAAGATGTATTTTCGTACCTAAATGATCTCTAATGGATCAAGCTGATATAGGTATTTGGTATTATACATTTGTTACCAACCAGATCACCTGAGACTCGATATTTATCTCGTTATCAAACCGCTGCATTCCACATCTTATACCAAATAAGAAATCACGATAAAAGTATTATCTAAAAGTAAAGTAAAGTATATTCTTGAAAACATTATATTGAAAATATTATATAACATTAACCTATATTTTTCTATTTTTAGTAAACTTATCCGTATTAGGATTTGTGTGACTTATCATTTAAAATACATTTTTCGTTGAATTTGTATGTGTGTATAAGTTACACAAATATACTATGAGTGTTTGTTTGTTTGCACACACAAATATACTAATTTTAACGAATTATAGATATTTACATATATGTGAAAATAGATCTCAAGTGAAAATGTAAATAGGTGTATCTCATTCATAATAGCGTGAAGGTTGAATATTTTAGAGTTAAATGATTCATTATTAACAACGCTGCATCATTGTTTACTTGAGGCAATAACTTTGGTAATTGTTTGATTTTTGTGAGAATTATTCATACATTAACGTATAAATCATGATCAGTAAAGCAAGAATGTTTTCTGCGTGTTCTCTGAAATTTGAACAACTTTTTTTTTATGTTTAAAAATAGAACAATTGCACTAGAGACGCTGGAAGTTTAGAAACAGAATTATTTAACATAAAGTTTATCCCAGACAATCACCTGTAGATGAGAATAAAACCTTCTTGCTCAGCCCAACAGGTAATTATTTTTCTTTAAACGAAAAATAAGCCACCCTTCACCAAATCGACTGTACAGTGTTTAATGAGATTTGGTCCGTTTGTCTGTGCATACGTAGTCACTGGAAACAGCTAGTTATATAATAAAATGAGAAATACCGACTACTGATTAACTAACTCATTAACTCCCAACTCAAACTATCTCAATAATTAAAATAAAAAATAAAATTTTGCATCCTAAAAGAAATACAATAGATGTTAAGAACATGACAAGGACGACAAAGGAATGTTAAATTATTAATCTGCGTACTTATAAGGGATGAAAGTTGTTCGGACGTGAGCGACGTAATATATATCGTACAATACTATATAGAAGTACAGTTGTATAGTTTAGCGATCATAAATTTTTACTTATGTATCGAAGTTGCCTTTTTTTAGATTTATTAGTTATATAATTGCGTTTATATTTTCTATACATTTATAAAATGTGTATTTAATGTGAAAGAAAAAACAATTACCTGATTTTCTTTCAATATAAGCAACTGCTCTTATATTACATAAGCATAAACTAACAATAATCTTGACCTAAAACTGATGTTTTTATTAGATTGTAAATTTATTAAATGAAAAGATTTATATGTTTTACGTCATCGTCACATTCATCCCCTTATCCTACTCAAGTTCATCACACCAAGTTTTCATTCTTCCACACCTGTTCTACATCAGCGCTGCCTCAACTCCTTCCATCCTCCATACAATCCATTCATCCCTATGCTCATTACACATCCCTTCCAATCTCGAATTTCTCATCTTTTCTACACAGGATAATTGAAGAGGATAAGAAGATATCCTGACTCTCTTTCTAATATATCTCTTTCTTTTTCAATATCTCTCATTACGTCATCATCGGACCAATCTTGACGTTTTGGAAAATATCTTGCCTCTCTTTCTGTATATATCTCTTTCTTTTTCTAAAGATCCCATTACGTCATGTTTTGAGCAATCTTGACGTTTCGAGAGGATATTCAAATGTAACTAAAACACAGTTATAGAGTAAGTCAGTGCGTTTGGACGTGTGTATGGATTTATTATTGAAAATAAAATACATCGAGTTTTGGGTGAAATAAGAGGTATTTTGTTTTTCGTTTTATTCTTATCGGCGTTTTTAATCGAAAGTAGTATGCACCAATATTGCAACATATAACATATTATATATAAGTATATATTTTTTATTCAATTTAATATTTTTCTCTCCAATAGGTTTGTTTATGATAAATTAGGCGGTAAAGTGTCTTTATTGTATATATTCATTAATCATAGAGGAAAGTCAACATTTTGTAATAAAATTCAAAAATATATCCTTATATCATATAAATAAGTAGTTTGTATGACGACTTATCAAGGTTTTTTCGCGGAAATACTGAATATTAGCTATCCAATTAAACGTATTAATTATATTTGTTTTAGGTGTTGTATTGAAGTTTTTTTTTAACAAAAAAAAGTTCCAAATCGATACAAATTCTACTTCATTTTTTTTTAATGTATATAGGTAACAGATAATATTGTTAAAATATTTTTTGTTAAACTAACTTTTCTTAAAATGAATGTCAAGATAAAATCCGATAGTTCATATTATACTATCTTTCTGACGGTGGAATTATTAGTAAGTATTTATTTGTTTTTTAACTATAATTAGGCGATGACTTCACTTTGCCCAGAACCCGGAGCGGGTTAAAAGTGTAATAAAAAAAAGGAAGGGCAAGATAATAAGTAATTTAAAAACACACAAAGATATAATTACTTTGTACGCTAATAATACTGTTTAGGTCTAAATATGCAAAAATATTCCTATAAAATTGTATTTATACCATGGAATACATTAAGCAGATTATCACACAATACAAATACGAATATGTTGGTTAAGTTGGTAGAATCTACAGCCTGAGTTTCGAGGCTTTTTATTTATAAAAAGAACTATATTATGTTATCTATTTATGCTAATTAATTTGTTTTTTCAAGACGTAATAAAAAAACCATCTACGTATGTGGGATATAAATGGGATTGAATCATGTAATCAAAGCAAGCATTAATATTAAAATACTGATTATTTTAAACATTAATTGTAACTTTATATGAAATATGGTTTCCGGAGATTGAAGAACAGATTTTTTTTTTTTATTTTCCGAAAAGAACTGATGTCCAATAAAACTAAAGACTTATTTTAAGTAAATTAATGATTTATTTTGAAACAAAATAACTTAATTGTGTAAAAAATCGTACAATAAACTTAATTGTGTAAGAAATCGTACAATAAACTTAATTAAAGATTTAAATTCAGTTATCGCGCGGTGAAGTCATCAAGGTCGGCCTCATTACGTGTGGGTTGATTGCGATAGCCATTAAACGCAATTGTTATTAAGTTTTCATTGATTTGATTCATTTATTCATATATTTAAATATTTTCCACCTTGAATGAATATCACTGATTGTGTACGTGAAATGGTAGTGTCAGGAGTGCTATAATTATACTATACTTGTCGAAAAAAGAACAGTGGCACTATGACCTCTATAAAGACGGTTGGGCGGACGGTTAAATGTCACGTCTGGTATTATTTGTTTTTAATAATATTATGTTCATTTTAGTTAATTTACTTCCTTATTTCTAATTAGGTACGCGTCATGAATTAAGCAAGCAATTTCCTTAAGATAAGCCACCCATGAATAATGCATATACATGACTTATTTTAAATGTTGATTTGTCTGAAATAGTGAAACAATATTTTTAAAAACATGTAAATAAAATAGTTATTATGTAAGTAGAATAATAATGTGGTCGAGATGCCTCAAAAAAAATCAATAATTATTTTATTTGCATAATTGGCCGCTAAATGACGCCATTCTTACTTATGATTTATAATCGTATATTTAAAATATGTATTGTATTTACTCGGCTATATTTACCTCAATTATATCGGAATTTTGAGCATTTTCGAACCTATTTAGGGTTCTTAATAACGCTAAAGCATGGCGGACTCATGGCTTGAGATTATTAAATCATTATTCGTATTAAATCAATATTATATATAGTATACCTACATGTAATTAAAGTACTGATTAAACAACAGTGACACTATGACCTCGTCTTGAGATGCAGCACTATGTCATTTCGTAATAGACCATTACTGGCTAAGACAACATATACTTAACTAACTGGCTAACTTATTAACTCAAAAACTATATTAAATGACGTTAATATATATATATTATTTTCTGTAGTGGTTTATGCAAGTGACAACTTCTTTATGTTGTATTTTGATCGCGGCTTCTTTCTAGAAATTTTTATTGTTACCGACTCGAACAGCGCACCTATCATTTAAAATGTATATTTTTTTGTACCTAGTACGTAATCATCTGACCAATCTTGACGTTTTGGAAAATATCTTGCCTCTCTTTCTGTATATATCTCTTTTAATTTCTTTCTGTATATATCTGTGAAATTTAAAAAAAATGGTAATTTATATGTAAAGTAATTGTTACATATTGTCTTATTATTTATACGAAAACTTATTTCAGTCCCAATAAATTCAGAATTAGTGTTCTTTTAAAAGATCTAGAACATGACCTAAATCCGTCAAATCCTTCACAAGTTACACAATTAACAGACAAGGGATTATTAATTAAAAAAACATGTATTCACATGATACGTAAATTATCATATAATAACATTCTGTCTAATCGAGTAACCTCAAGCTGACATGACCTCATTCTTAAAACAAATATGTTCTCATCTCACATTATCATACAATCTTAGTTATCGATTGGTCTCTAGCGGCGCCAGTATCCACGCTCTGGCGTGTGAATCTGTAATTCATAAAAGTTTGTTTTTCTGTTTTAAATGATTATTTAGGGAGTTTACAATAACAAAATATCAAAATTATATGATAGGAATACAATTTTACCTTTAAATATAATTTAAGATTTACTCTGTGGTATTTTGATCAAAATTTAAATTAAATAGCACAAGTTATTTATTATTATTATATTTATATATTTATAAAGTTAATTACACAGTAAGTTTGAATTGTTTAATTACCAACTAGTAAATTCACAGACTGTAATACAATATTTAAAGAGCTTCGTAATCGTCTTCAAATGACAAATACACACGTAATTGAATCATTTTGAGTCATATATGCTGTCATTGTGCAGGTCATAAATACCGTGTAATTTTTTTTTTTGCGATATAATTCCCGCGCGTGCTCAATGGATTTAACCTCTCCAATTTGGATGAAGTTTGGAGTTTTTTTTATACTAATAACATACATATGGGTGTATATAAATTATTTATTATTTAAAACTTACAGTAATGCTAACGTGACGAGGCTTTTATTCAAGCATTCCATCCGTGTTTTTGGCCCTTTTAGACGCGATTATTATATAAAATCTGTCGTATTTACTAATTAGCTTCTAACTTATAACGGCTTAAGAAATACCTTCTTATTTAATAAATACCTTCTTTTAACACACTAAGAAATACCTTCTTAATTTTGACAGCTTGTATCGTGCTATTTCTTACTAGCAGTTTTATGTTCTTCATGAGTCAATTGGGATTTTGAGGGAGTTTTTTTTTTGTTCCAACACATCGATCAACCAGTATAACTTTCAACTAGTATTCTTTATTTTTTTTTTTTGATGTTCCAAATAAAGATTTATTTTATTACATTATACTATAATAAATAATAATTTCATGTTTTGTTTTTGATTCTATTCAATTTAAAGATGCAGCCTTAGGGAATATTAGCCGTAATCTTATCTATATCTGATATTTAACGTAAATTATACAACTATGTATATTTTATTATTTAAATTAATTTAATAAACCACCGAAAAACTAAATAAAACAAAAAAAAATAAACCGATAAGACAGGGATTCGAACTCGCGACCTCTAGGAAATTGTTCCGTCGCTCTACCAATTGAGCTATCGCATCGCTAATTTACTATTGGTTTATCTCACTCTAAAAAATATTTTTAATTTAAATAAGCATAAAATGACTGTACCTAATTGTTTCTAGATATTTTCAAACAAATAAAATGACGTCTTTTGTTGCAGAATTGAAGCATGGTGTGAAACTTACTGAAAATAACTAATAACCACGAAACGAACGACCGACAAGGGAGGACACCTTAACATGTGTTCAAACATAATTAGAGCTAAAACTTTATAAGCAGATGTAAATTAAATTGAACGCGTCTCTAAGAAAGAGAGAGCGCGGGAAAAAGACAGAGAGCTGCGTCCAGAAATAGTGTGGTCGAAAATAGAGAAAAAATGTCGAGCTCAGAGTCAGTATCGGAGACGCAGGCGGCAGGACCACACGCCGCATGGTGGCAAGCACCATGGAAAACTATGGCTGACTTAGCGGAGGCGGTTGACGACCTTATATGCAGTTTCGACTACATGGACACAGCCATGGACAACCTGGTGATGCTTGTTTTCATCTGGGTTCTATTTTCCATAGTAATCCTGGGTATTGCGAAATGGGCATATGGTAGGTTCAGCGTGAAGGCCGTCGAGGATAAAACTGATAAGCCCAAAGCTACCGATGATAAGAAGACTGCCAACGAAATAATCACCAGCTCTGACAGTGTTTTGGCAACCAGCGCGAAGATCAAAAGCGCTGCCTTCAAACCCAGCAAGCCGACAGGGTTCGTGCCTGCGACGCCGCCGAATAAAAAAAGATTAGGACGAATGTCGCCCGGCCCAGAGCAGTTGAGCCTGAAGAAGCATCACAGCGTCATTGTGCCCACCTGTACCGGCTCGGACTCAGCTAGCGTACACTGGGTCAACGAAGTTTTGACGTGGTTATATAATGATCTTGTTATTGTGAATGAACTTGTGCAGCAATGGATTGTGTCCATGAACGAGTTCTCCAAGAAGTCCGTGGAGGAGGTGAGCGTTTTGACCTACATCCAGATATATTGTCTCTCTCTCTCTCATTCGCTCACTCAGTCTCTTTTCTTCTGTGTATATTTAGGTAATAAATAAATATCGATTCCGTTTGACTGGATTTAAATAAGATATGACAGGCGATTATCAACTTTTTGTAGATAATGTTAAAGTTTTAAATCTGAATGTTGTTTTGTCTTTGGCAATCAGTGAAGCGAATAAAAATCTGGTTCAAGTACGTTCTAGATAGAGGTTGGTATTATAACCAATATACATACAACATAATAATAAGCTTCAGTCACACATGTCAACATTTTTCAGTGTATTAAACTATTTTTCAGTAGGTAGTTTTTCTATATATATTTTAATCGCTTGTTAGCATTATATGAATGATGTACGCGAATATTAAAATACCCTCTCGCTGCTCAAGCGCATCCGATATAATGTGAAATTTTATCATGTTTAGAAATAAAAATGAAATAAATTTACTACTATGAATATAAATATATATATATATTATTACGTGAAGAAAAAACTTGGTATTTCTTTGAAGCATATTGTACACAAAGGTATGTGAATTGGCATAGTTAAAGTTTATGTTGAGGAGTGCCTGAAGCTGAAATTCAGATTTCGTATATATAGAACGATATGTTTATATTTATAAAAAGATTCATTATTTACTGATGTAAAAGAATAAGTTGTACATACTTTTTGGCAAAAATTTCAATAAAAATTAAAACTTTGAATAACGTTCGAATTTCAGCCACGTGGCGATTAGTAATATTAGCTTTTACTTATTATAAAAAAAATGCACTATTTTTAATAACCCTGTTTCATTTTATAACGACGTTGCAGAATACATTATAAGTAAATATATTGACATATAAATAAATTAGTAAACTGATTACGAGTAAGAATAATAATCGATATTCATATAATAATAATAAACAGTATTTTGATTGAAAAAAAGAATTCTGTGGTAGTACATAGTAGTAAGGTAAAAAAATATGTTTACATGTCTTGTTTACATCTTACCTAATTGAAAAAACCGATAATGAATATCCGGTTCCAACTGGTTATATAAAATAACAGGTACGGTGGTTACAACACTATTAAGTTTAACTTTTAAGATACGGAACCATAAACACATTTTAATAGAAAAAGTTACGATATATTGGTAGTTTATCACTTCACTAAATTTTACGAGTCACGCTTCGAGAACTAACTGCGCCTTTGACGGTGCAATGGTTCTTTGTCTAAATATATTTCAACTATAAGATATCGTCAAAAAGTATTACAATACAGTATATTAATAAAAACAATAAAATTAAAGCGACCTTTTAACAATCGTAATATTGTACAGCTAATATTTAATTAAATTTTATAAATGCATTCATATGGTTATAAAAAATATTCTAAGTAATAAAATATGAGTTACTGGGATACAAAAGGTTGTTTATCTTGTGTGTAATTTTTTATTTTCTGTCTGTCTCTTTCTTATCAAAAAATACTACCACCGCCGCCAAGGGCCGTAAGTGTCATTACACATGCACTGTGAGTGTTCCGTATCGAGGTATTTATGCCTTTGTAGGAAAGACGCAATATTTTGTATACACACGAATTTGTCTACACACAGTTTGCGTGTTTGTGCTTAGGATTTATTTCGTTCAAAATCAGACTCATTATTGATCGTCAGTTTTAAACAATACATTTTTTATTATAAACACTACCACAAGCTCGGAAAATTAATTGCCACAGACCTGAGAAGAGCTGGCGATAGAATCTCAACGTGTTTGTCATATGTATTGTTTTTTCAAGTCATATTTACCTTTGAGCTTCGTCACCTTGTTTTAAATATGTCGAGTGTATCATTTTTATAATAATAATTTCACAGATTCTTAGAACAATTTTTAAGAGAAAGAGTTTTTACCAGATTTCTTAAGCAATACGAATGAATGTTTTTTCTGTCAAGTTTGATTCTTGTGATCTTTCATTCAATTAAATTGATTCCTTGAATTTAAACCTGAAATACTAAGGATACCAGAAACATAATATTATACAACAGTCCATAGAAAATTGAGAATGAATGAATATTAAAACAGCTGTTAAAGTCCACGCTGGCATGTTTAATAAATAAATACACAATGGTTGTAAAGCCGAGTTCACACGGGCTCAAGGTTAAAAACTTCAATAAGCTTACAACATACATATGACAATTTTAATATAAAATTTAACAGCAGAGAGAGATGGAAAGATGGAGACGGACAGAGAGAGCAATAGAAGTATTAAAGTAGCATCTCGAATCAAAGCAGTGCTGTTAATATCGTCCAATCTATTTCGATCGCGAATAATTTACAGGAATTCATTGAACCCCAATACATCGGTTTGTGAATATTATATTTCTTATTTTTAATTGATTTTAAACTATAATAAGAGATTTTTTTGTATGACATTGACCTAATAATACATTTACATTTCTTAACACCTTTTTTCTAATAAAAATACTAAATTGTAGTCGACTAATGCCCGCTGTTTAGTGAAAAAAACTATAATATGTTTGTACAAATATTTCTTATTAATGTATATATACTGCAAATTATTGTTTTAAATACAATTAAAAATAGTTCAATCAGATATCCAAATGGACAGTAAACAAACAGCTTAGTAACTAACAAATATATTATTTGTTTTGGCAGCCGTTCAAATTGCCAAGTCTGTGGGACCTAAAAATAAACATTTTAATGTCGACTTTATGTATTACCTATAAAGCTTAAAATACTTTGATGGGAATTCTCGTAAGTACTATTAGTACATTTGAGAGCTAATTGTTTTTTTAAGATGTTAAATTAATTTAGGAGTAAATTGTTAGTCTTTCTAACAATGTTACGAACTCAGGCAGTGAAAAGTCTGAATACACTTAATACTTCGTGTACCTGTCACGCGCCGATTAAAAAAATAATGCCCGACAAAGTTGCCAATATAGTGAATTGAGTGTAGCAAAACAAACAAAATATAATGTAAGAAAACATTTGGAAATTTAAATCAAAAGAAGAGTTGAAGTTACAATAATAAAACCTTGATAAATTTTACAAGATAAATCCTGAAACATACAGGATTAAATACAGAATAATTCAATCTTAAACGTTTTATTGTAGAATCAATACTTGACAGTTAAGTCAGCAAATTGAATGTTTGAACGAATCTTACTAATCATCATTCACTTGTTCGTTCTTTTGTTAACGATGGTTGATAAAATAACAAATACTTAACGTTTTGCTTGTTTTCCTAGCACTATAATTATATTTACACTACATAATTGTATTTACTATTATTTCATAAATAAAAGTACTTATAGGTAAGTTGAGTTTATATATTTATATATTATTAACTCTGTCTGTCTGTCTGACATAATAACAAACGCACAGTCCAAACCCGGGGAGACATTTGTAATCTGGGAACATTTTTGATATTGATTTTATATATTACTAGCTGTTGCCTGCGACTCAGTCCGCGAGAGATTTAGAATACAGGGCTCGTAAAAAGCTCCTTAGCTCGAGCTTTTTTTGGTCAACTTTATTTCCAAAATTTGTCTACACGAAAAGCTTTACTATTATTTCAAGGGAATAATATAATATAACCTAGATGCACCGTGAAAGTCTTTTCTTAATATTTTTTAAGGAATTATTAGATTCGTATAAATTACTTTGAAGATTACCTCCAACAAAGTTATAAAGTATAAACTCATAAACAAACAAACTTTATCTTACTATTCCTTCTATTAGAAAAGACTAAGATCGAAATATGAGATTTGTCATAGTTAAAGATTATTTAGAAAAAAAGTGCTGAAAGTTGAGATTTTATTATAAATTCGTAATGGAATAAGTTCATTGTTTACTTTCACACTGTCACTGTCAACTACATATTATTCTGATCTTAATGAATAGAATAAAAATTATAATATATTTATATTGAATTTCATAGTGTTGCTTTTATATTATAGTATATAAATTTAACATATACTTTAGTCTCAGCTACACGTGGTCGGTTATTCTTTTAAATTTTAGCGTTTTTAAAACGTTTGTACATTAGTAAAGCGCCATCTATTGGATACTTCCTCAATCCAGTCAACAAATATCGCCATCTCTTAGAATTGTATGGAATTAACAGATAATTATGACTGTCCGATAATAAATAAATAATTTACAATAAAATAAATAAATGAATTGAGATATAAACTATCCTATCTTTTAAGTTGGACCAAACAATAGATACCTACGAAATGTCATTAAAATCGGTTAAGTAGTTTAGGAGTCCATCGAAGACAAACACTGTGACACGTAATTTATATATATGTTAAGATGAGGTTTTTTTTCATAACAAGTTTATTTCAATTTTGAAACGTTTTTCGTTTACGTATTTCTACACGAAACGAAAACGTTCGTTTCGTGTAGAAATACGTAGCGATCTTTATCAACAGAAATTTGGTTTTAAAGAGATACAAAATCACTGAGGTGGTGTAGGACTTTTAGAAATATTTGTAAATTGTTATAAAGAATCAAGTAAAATAAACCTTATTACAGTAAGTTAAAATTTATGTGTCAACAACAAAGACGTGAAAAAAATAAAAATTATATTATTATTTTTTAAGATATTTTGTAAAGTATTGATTTTTTGTTTTTTGATAGGATTGTAGTCGAGTATGTTTTCTTACCCAAGGTATTTTTTATTCTGAAGTATATGTAAGAAAAGTGTACCGAAACTAAGCCTGATATTGTGGAATATGTATGAAAAAGTGATGGAAAAATGTTTTATTAATATTAAAAGCTATAATATTTCATATATTTTTTTAAAGGAATTAAAAATATCGAAACATTATATCTGCTGATAGTATAGTACGTTAAGTTTGATTTTGTAGCAACATATACCGAAAACTTGATGATTTTCGCCAAAACTGTAAACGCGTCCTTAAGCTCGCGCCATCTATTTCAAAATGAACAGTAAACAAACAGAAAACAATACAACTAACATTCAAATGAATGGAAATGGCTTACAGTCACGAGATAAACGAACATTTCAAAAATATATTTAAAAAGAATTGTAATACCTATTTTCTTTTAATAACTACAAGCAAGCTTGGCCTTAATAAAATCATCCCGGCCTCGGCTCTAGTGACTGACGGCGTCTATAAATACTCCACAGATATTTCAGCGGATGCGTCACCTGTGACGTCACGAGTGACGTAAGTATTGCATAGTTTTTTGTGTTCTAAATAAAATTTACGTTATGCTTAAATAGTTTGGTTATAAAACCGTGGTGTTAAAGTTTTCTCTTTATGTTTAGTTTTGATTTTACAACAAGAGATTATGGAGGGCCAAAAAGTTATGCAAATTTATAATCTATTAAACTTTGTTAGTTATTATTGATAAACATTATTATTGATAAACTTTGAATTAGAAATATTATGATAATAGTAAAATAATTAATTATATAATATAACACTACAAAATATATATATATTCTTTGAGAAATATTATTCTCAAACTTTTCTAGACTGACTGATCCATCAACGCGTAGAACTGCAAGGGTACGAAAGATTTATCTAAATTTAAAAGGTTGTTCTTATTAAGACGTAACTTTTTGAAATATTCCAGCAAAAATTATTAAGTAAATTGATTTAAATGAAAGTTTTTATCGTGAAATTTTTGAGGCAACATTTTATACGATTTGGCCATGAAGCGAAATTGCGTTCGAAAGCTAGTATGTTCATATTCAATTCTATTTGTATAGCGATTCCTTTCGACTTGTCCTTATTATTTGAATGATTTCCAGAATTCTTATCTTAAACCCTATAATAGAATAGTTGAGAAATTATTGTAATGGGGCTTAGAGATTTTATTTTAAAGTGAGAAAGATGTAATTATAAATAAGAGTTGTTTTGAAATAAAAAGATTACAAAAATTAGGGCTTTTAATATTATACATTTCTAGTCGTTCTTTGCTCACTCACCTAACTTGAATGAATGTCTTTAAATGCTAATTTACGAATACAAGTTTAGCCGGGTCGAGAGCCGATAGCTCAACGACGGAACAGTTTCCCAGAGTTTGAGTCCTGTCCAAGTAGAGATTTTTTGATGAAAATGTTCTAAAATCTTATATATTGTTTAAAGCATGTAGAAATTAAATTTAATCATATCATTAATGGTATCATAACTGGTGACAACCATTCCACGTACATACTTGTACTCATACGCTGGCTCAGTTCACGTATTACGTTCAATTATTCAAGAAATGCATACTTTATGGCTACGATAGTGTGAACTTGCATATTATATGTTGACAAATATAATTATTATGAAGAGATTAAGTTTTGTATGTTTGTATTTAAGTATTATCCAATTACCAAAATTATTTCACCATAAAATAGAATTGATCCTTGTTATGTCTGTTTATTATCAAGTTTAAGTCAAATGGCTTATTTTGTTAAGACGCTTACGTTCAAGAAAACGAAAAAACGCTGCCTTCTGTATAATAACCCAGACATAGTCTGTAACAACTGCTAGTTACACATACAATGTTGATAATATTGAATTATCACATATTACAGAGATTACTTATAAATCGACATGAACCATTCTGGGTCAAAGGTCATAGGTCATATTGTATTAAACTAATGGAACTCACTGCAATCCGATTACACGTCAACATTGTAAGGAGATATCAGCTGATTGAATTTATAAAGAAAAATTAATGGAACGAAACGGTCTTAGTTCTAACAAAGAATGTAGTTCATTTGACATGTTTAAAATTACACTTCGATCGGGAATGGCCGATGCGTTTCATTTTTTCTAGCTTTTTACAAGTAATAAAGATATTTAATTGCCTTTTATTTTTGGTGCTAGAATTGTATCGAACAATTTAATTAGATTAATATAATGATACGTATTTTGATGCATTATTGTTTAATATATTTGAAGTTATTTCAAAATTTATTGACAATTTTAGGTTTTATTTGAGGTTGTTATACGGTGTACAGATATACTTATAAAACTAGATTTTTCATTTCAAGGTGATTTTTGTCTAGGTGATGAAGAATCTGTCAGTCCGAGTCAGATTAAAAGGTCAAATGGGTCATGGTCAAATGAATGACCCATTTGACCTTTTACAAATTATCTTAACACAATGTTTATAATTTGTTCAAAGTAAAAGGACTCTTGCGCAACTCAAACCGACATGATCCATGTATTTCAGTAATAAGATCTTGCAATATTATATCGTACAGAGGATATTGCATGTCATTTCTCTTCTAGGTAAAGAAACTTTATTGAAATCATATAATAGTTACTATATTTACTTAATATAGTTGTTCGAAGTGGTCTACGGACATGTTACCCTTATTTTGGATGATAACTTATATACATATATAGTACAGTAAACGCTTTATTTTTGTATACATTTAAGTATATTTTTGTAGAACATTACACAAAAATGCCTTTTTTCCAAAATCAAACCCTATCCGCGCCTGCTCTCACAAAAGATCAATATTAAATGGTTAAAATAGTTACATTCAGTTCAGGAAATATTATCCCTGAATTTTTAAATGTCTAGGCTCACCAGTGTAGGTTGGGCGTTGAGTCAGCTATGAGTCAATGTAGAGTTTTTATTATGCAACTTGTAAACCATATATTTAAGCAGCTATTTCATTATCCAATTTACTAAGTGCTAGGTACTGTAATTAGTGTGCTAAAATCGCATAGTGAAAAGGCTGTTAGTGATGTATGGTGGACACTCTTACTTGCTATTTTTTGGCGTCAAATAGTGCCTCTTAAATTGGATTATGAAATGTACGCATTAGTAATCACAAAAATATTTTGATTTGGTCGTTTCTCTTCGTATCTGAAAATATAGAAATGGAACACGTTTTGTAATTATTTTAATCCAAAATAAATGACAATTTATATATCTTACATAAATATAGTGTATTTATATCTAGCCATTATATACAGTAAAATGTGTATAAAAAAATATCTTGTACATGTCCTGCTTTTGGAATTCAATGTCTTTATCGATCTTTCGACAATGGGACACTATGGCGGTTTGCCAAATCAGTACTGCCAACTTTCAAGTTATTGGCAAGTGTTATGCTTAAATGTTTTTGTTATTTACGGTTTACCAACTAAATATTTGTATACATTCTTAAATATTAGAAACATGTTATTAGTAAGTGACAAATTTTATTGCATAACAAATCTACAAAAATTCAAATTAATAACGAAATACAGTAAAAGTAGCTTCAATTTCTTGAAGAAAATTACCTTAAGCAGCAATTTCATTATTCAATTTATTAAGCGCTAGGTCAACTAGCGTACTAATATCGTATTGTAAAAAGGCTATTGTAGTGCTGCTTCTGATTGGTGGAGACTCTTACTCGCTATTTTTTAGAGTCAAATAATGCGTCGAAAATTGGATAATGAAACGGATCTATTATTAGTGAATTATTAGAATTATATGCTTTCACGTACATGTTGTAGGATTTCGTCAGTAAATATATTTATGTAAACATCACTTTACTTGTGTTTCAACTTGAAGTGAAGAATTTTAGTTCGTATGATAAGAACACGGTTATCACAAACACTTATGTATACGTCATTGCATATTTCCTTTAAAATTATTAGTTGGAATGCGTATATTAGGTGCGACTTATTATAACTTTTACAAAATAAATATCGTGTCTGAAAAGTTACAGATAGCTGTTTTAAATGTGTTGTGCAAAGAGGTTTTATTTGGTTGACTAGCCTCTTGAGAAATCTTATCATGTTCATAAATTATTCTCATTAACTAAAATGTATCTTTTGAGACCAATAGTGTATGACATGTTTTAAGTTAAAAAGTTTACATATTAATACGAATATATATTTTTTTCATGACTAGAATTTGACTCGCTTAAAAAACATTTATATTTCGTTAACACGTTTAAAGTGACCCATATGACTTATGTCTATTATTATTATTGTACATTTATGACCCACTGTATATTATCTATAATTATAATATACAGTGGGTCATAAGTGTATAATTATAGTAAAAGCTTAGAGTAGAGAGTATAGACTTTTAATATTTGTATATTAAACGTCTCTAAGGCGCCAGATGGTCCGCGATCGATTCTGTGAGGGAAGACCCTCAAAGATTTAATTCGTTTCATTCGTTTATCTAAGATGGCGTATTTACATTTAATATGTCTCTCGTTATAATATGTATTTACTTCACAAGCATGTTCTTTTTTAATCTAAGTCTTTAAATGTAAATCTTAGTCTTCTTTAAATATAAAAGTTATTTCGTAATTAAACTTCATAGTTGATAATTAACTTTACAGCTATTTAGCGGCCATTGACACATACATAGATAAGCAAATTGTTTTACATTATTTGTAAATTAGGTTTCGCTATGTATGTAAGAACCATCAACTGTGTCAAAAATAAAGGAAAATGAATACATACTTTAACAGACTTTTATAATATGTTAAAGTAAGTTTTATAAAAAGAAGGCAGGATATTGAGATTTTTTTTTTTAATAAATATGTATTATTATTATTTTTAAACTATTAACACTACTCTAGATAAAAAAAAGTAAATTTTAACCAAAAAGATCACAAAAGCCTAAATAATAGTATTTAAAAAAAGTTAAATACTAGCATTGCTTATGGCTTATCTGCCTGCGTCGAAGAATTTAACAGTTAATTTGTATTGCCACAGCAGAGTAGCATGTCCATTGGACGTTATGATTTACTGAAATTTCTTTCCACATGATTTGAAATTGTTTCTGCTGGGTTGTCGTAACCACATATATACAATGTTGTATGATAGCGTGGGTATATAATAAAAAATAAGGGAACTTACTTTATGTTTGTTTGTTCGACGTTGAATCTGTTTGACGGATTTGGATGAAACTTGGTATGGTGGCAAGTCATTGCTCCAGTCGTAAAGGATACTTTTTACTTATAACTTTCTTTTATTTTTAGGGAATTAACAAAGGGTTTTAAAAAAATAATAAAAGTTATGGATGTGTAGAAATTGTAAGTGATGGTAGATGGTTTATAATTTGAGAAGGAGAGGAAGAGAAGTCCTTGGCACAGCTAGTTAATACAATATATAAAACGGATGAATGATCACAAACGCACAGATAGATAGTTGTTTGTGAAACAAATAAAATAATTTCTTAGTTTGTTCCTCTGGAACTATCAGTCGAAGGCGAAAACAAAATGCCTTTGGTATCGCATTATCAAGGAATATTATTGTTTAAATAACATCAACTATAGCTAAAAAAATGAAGTATTAGTGTGTATTAAAAAGTACCATATAATGAATAAAATATATTCTAGAAAACTATTGCAAATACAGATAAAGCTGTTCCTCATTTAAATGAAACTAATAAAAACTTAAATTAATATTTTAAACATAAATTTTAACCCAAGTTTCGATTGCTTTTCGGCAAGCATGTTTACGGGACGACGAGAAGGTGACATAAATTCGTTTTCGTTTTAAAATTAGATGTGTATATCTCAGGAACATCTTTAAAATACAAAACAAATAAGACAAATGTTCATAAACAGTAACGCCCTCCCGTATTTCACTCGGACAGAGTTGCGGTAAATCACTAGTAATACACAATAAGTAACAGAGCATTACAAAATAAGTGACAATGGCTTCATGACATAACGGTTCCGTGCATGACCGGCGATTTGAGATTAGTAACGACAATGGGTACATAAAACTGAAGTAGCTAGTTTAGAAAGAAAGATTGTAATAAAGTGTAGGTAGAGTTAGTGAGTATTACCAATAACCGAACATTATTTTATTTTGTTTATACCGATTTTTACTGGACTTATATTAGTGTTTTTATTTTGAAAATATGTAGGATGCTCTTGAACGATTTCGTTGGGTATTAGTAGGTCAAAATACCTAAATATTTTTAATATTTATACATAGTAATATAATATAGCTGAAGATTTTGTTTTTAAATGGTCAAATTTCCGAGGGACTATCAAAACAGTTGGATATGAATAATAAATTTTTGACTTTGAAACCTAAATCTCGGCCAATGTCACATGGTATATAACATGCCGCTAATATATTAATATATATATAATTAAAAAGTTCCTTGTAGTTAAAAATTTCAAACGGATCATATCAGCATTTTGACTAATGAAGGTAATACTGAATATTGCGCAGGTTTGGTCGCTGAAGCATTTAATTTGTTACAAACTCTGTACTGTACTGTAGTTTTGATAGAATATTGGTTTACTATCCATTGCAACCAAACCACAACCGATCATAATAAAGGACTCGTTTTGTGACTTCTCGAAAACTATCAACGTTTCGTAACGTCCAAACTCGTACTGCCATAGTCGTATGAACCCTACAATTAGCGATTCTATATAAGATTCATTTCTTATATAGATTCCAAAATGAACGAGTGTTAGAATATGTCATGCAATATTGCTTTTGATTTTAAATGAGTATTTGTCATAACTTGCTTTTGCGTCTTTGCTACCGCGAAAATGAGCAAAAACATAACTAAAGTAACGGATACTGGTGTTTCGCATCCTTTGGTGACAAATGGTGGCTGTGCGGAAGTCTAATATTTTCTGAGAAATATAGTAGTCTAAAGAACTTTTCCAGTTTATTTTCTATTTGTGTTAAAATGTCAAATGAATAAAACCATCCAGTAATTTTTGGGTGTGGTACTATTATTAAAATAGTAAGATATGCGGGGTATTCTCCCCCCTTCCCTTCCTTTTTTGCCGGTTTCAGTCCTCTTAATAATGCGTCCATTTCATTATTCAATTTAAGCAGCACTATTTGACCTTAACAAAAACCGAAAAGATCTCCATCAATCAGAGAGAAGTACTAACTTACTAACAGCCATTTCACAATGCGATGTTAGTGCACTAGTTGAGATACTTTCGCTTAAATTATATAATGAAATGTACCCATAAGTAGTAACTAGTAATCATTACTAATAGAATGATCTATACTTCCATAGAACATTAATGTTATTAAAGTCTCAATATCCTTAAATGAGGTTTTATTGTCTATGCTTTTTAATATATATATATATAATAAAATCTAAATACCTACTATAATATATACAAACTCTTCATAATAGAAATCAGTGCTTGAATTGATACTTAATTAAATATTTTTATTATATATAATATTTATCTTGATATCGGACACGGGCCTATATTTTATTATTTTTAACAACTAGTTCTATCTCTCGACTCCGTTCGTGGATTATTTTTTTTTTATTACGTTCTCTTTTTTATTTAGAGTCTTGTTCCTGTTTTACACTTCAATGTTATTTAATGGTTTTTCGTTAATATAAATAATGTTTTATTTAAAATATGTGCATAGTTATTATTAGAAAATATTTATTATTAACGAGAAAAGTCTAACTTCCTTTACTGAATTAGGTTTGTTTTTTTTTTAATTATCAATAAAAAAAATATATATCTAGTTTTATTATAACAACCAGTTTGCCAACTTCCAAATCCTTAATTATGCCATTGCATATTATTCCACTTATAATCTCCTTAAAACGTCATCAAAATAAGTTTAGCCATTTAAGCACCTCCTCAACTATCCTTATTACATTTAAATATAATACTTATGTTATTGTTTCAGCAAGGCGTCGGCGTGGAGCTAGTGAGGGCCTTAGACAGTCACCCGCCCAGCCTCTCCAACGTGTTCAGCGAGTGTGATTCTAAAGACGATGTGGTGAGTATCTGTTAGTGTAGCCAATGGCTTGGAATCCTCAGGCTTGATACCTGGCTGAGACAGAAATTATGTGTGTGTTACGAGTTTTCTACAATATGTGCCCCACTAACCAAGAAACCTGGTGGTGGGTTTGTCTGTACCGGTCCCATACAAGGTACAGGTCAAAACTGATTACATAGGTGATAAGTAGCTACTTCTTAATTAAAATGACTACTAAGGGTCAAAAAACTCACAATGAAGACCTCAATCTTAGTTAAAAATACATAAATGCAACATTTTCGTATATATTTTCTAAACACAGACGTACATAGATTTTTATTATATGGTACAGCGGAAGCATCAATTGTCATTAATTGAGCGCGTGATTGTTAGCGACTGTTGAATGACAGCTGTTTGATTTAAAAGACGCAAATTAATCTGTATATATATATAAAAGTATGTCTGTCTTATTAGATTAAGTTATTATTATACTATATAATTACAATATATATCTAAATCTCACTATAGAATAAAATGTAGGTTTTATCACATAATTTCTTGGCATTTCTTCTCCAAGGACCTTATTTTTGGAATCCTGCAACTAGAGTCTGACTTTTTCTAAATGTATTTCTGAAAAAAAAAAATTGCTTTGACCTAATTTTCGGTCTTTGATGGTAACAAAATTTTAATACATGCTGTAGGTATTTTTTCATTGTCTATTTATTATATAAAAAAATAAGTTTAACCAATATTTTATTGATCTTTAAGTACGTAGTCGAGAAAACAATATATACTATACAGTATTATCTGTTTTTACAGTTTTGTTACACAAATATGTTCGATTTTCTTGTTTTTCAGACGATAACATGCGACTGCGAGGCAACGCCGGCGTTTCAGCTGAAAGCCTTCAGCCAGAGAGGGGAGAAGGTCGAGGTGTCGCATTATAGAGTTAACGTTAACAAGTGAGTTAATTATTCTTAATATTATATAAATAGTACTAGTTTTTTACCACCAGATTCGAGAAGATCTAGTGTTTGTTAAAATTGAGAAATATTTTTTTATGAGATGAGATAAGATGAGAGTTTGTAAAAAAATATTTTTTGTATTTTATAATAAGAATGTACTCATCGTCTACCTTTAATATTAAAATCGAATACTTAGTTGTTTATTCTCGCTACAGTCTAATGCAGTCATAAACCTAGAAAACTTTGACTCGCACTGCAGTGGTAAATGTTAGTACTAAAAGTCTTTCGTGTTGCGGTATCTTTTAAAACTTTTGTAGGAAATTAAAAGTATTCATAAGGAAGTTCTAAATGTCTGTCTCTTTTAATAAAATAATATATATATATTTTAATAATATTATATTTCTTTATTATTATATTAATAATATATATCGATCACCCACCTCTTGTTACACATTTTTTTTAATTCACAAAAATAATATTACTTGTCTAAATGCTTTTTGATATGTAAACTACAAACTTCAATTTCTGCCAGTATCGATTTATTTTTAATTCTATATTTATTTATTTTTTAAAAGGAGCTTAACATGGGTTATCATGTTTTTTATATACAATTTTAACAGTCTTACAATGGCCTTAAATTACTGAATATAGAAACAAAATAACCTAAGATCTAACAAAGATTATTTTTCATAGATTCCGAGCCAGACTTCACATAGTATGTGTGACAGACAAATTGACAGGTGAATTGAAATGTGACGGCTGGCCCGATGTGAAGGTCGCGTTGGCTCCTGTTGGACCTCTGAGACCCAACGCTGCTGAGACGGACCTTCAGCAACTGGTCAGGTAAAATCTCACTGGAACTGCGGCTCGTATAAGGGCTTACTGGAACGGTAAATAACAAAAAGTGCAAATGACGTCCTGATGATAGTTATGGAAGTTCTTAATAACTAATTATTATTATTTTTTAATGTGTAAGGAATGTGTTACAGTACAGCGTTTTGTTATGTAAAATCATACATTTATCATTATATTTTACCAGCGTCAATGCCGCTTGCCCAGGCCGTCAGTTGATATAATTTGAATAAAACGTATTCCAGTGACATAGTAGTGGGAGCGCTCCGTAGCACTCAGCTGTCGTTCAACCTGTCCCGCTACCCGACGTGTCCGCGCCTGCGCAGATACGTCGCCGACACCACGCGCCTGCCGCTACATTATGACTCCATGGTACGTATCCCACACGCACACACGGACGCACGCACGTACGCGCACCCACACAGACAAGCAGGAACTTATATTAGACACACACACAAACTATGCTTTGTCAGTTTAAGTAAACACACACAGCAATTATATTTCTTGTTGAACAGTGAAGCCAATAGCCGCACACTCTATTACTCGTATATGTTCATGAATGCCGATAAATATACTTTAGACATTGTACGTAATAATGTGTCCTTATAATGAAATAATTGTTATAATTAAATATCATTCACACAATTTTTATGACGGTGATACTCTCTTCTTTTAATAAAATAAATGGTTATAAATCAACATATTAGTTGCGCTCGAACGCAGCCACACACAGACACACACACACACATACGCAGGCACTCGTACACGCATACACACATAGGCACATTATCACCTTATTAATGTGTCCGGTCGGTCCAGCTGCAGGGAGAGCGTCCCGTGTATTCGTCGACGCCCAACTCCACGGCGGGCTGCGTGCAGCTGCTGGGGGACAAAAGACTGCTGGTGAAGGTCGTGAGCGCGAAGGACCTGGGCGGTCAGTACATACATACAACTAATTGTCTGTCAAATACTGAGTTACCTTCCTACTGATTGGTAGTTGTGACATCAAATCATAACCCTGACTATGCTGTCAAATCGTTTTTATTTTGACCATACCTCAAGAAGCTGGCCGTACATAAATATTCTTTATATTATTGTCTTTTGTTACCATAATAAGTAAATTTTACATGTTTCATTTTAATCCATTATTTTGTCTATAACTCTGATGTTTGAAAAATAAAGAAGTTTCGAAAATATATGATAACCCATTTTCACCCTCTTAAAAGTTTAAGTTTGTATGTGTCGATATGAAAGCTATTAAGTTGCGAACAGACAACACTAAAAATAATTTATTCGAACTACTGATTAATTCGATCAAAGGATAATATAAAGAATTCGGAAAATGAACAGTAGTTACATTTTATATTATATATATATATATATTTTATAAATACGTATGTATAATAAAATGTAACTATATATATATATATTTAATAAATGTATAGTGTAAGTAATGTTTAAATCATATATTCAGGTAAGTCAGGCTGCATAGCGCCATACTGTGTGGTAGAGATGGATGAACCACCTCAGAAGAACCAGACCGCCTTCAAGAAGGATACCGTCAGCCCCGTCTGGGAAGAACACTTCTTATTGTGAGTATCTAAGTGCGAGCGAGAACAACAATCTCACCCTCTCACTCGCTCATGAATATGCCACATATATTTTTCTATATACTCTGTTGATTTAATATCAGTGTTTTCTTTAAACATTTTTAAATCAGTCATTTAAACTACTAATAAAAAGCTGGATCATGATAGAGACAGGTTCCGTTGTGAAAATTATCGAAAGTAATATTTGATTTTGTACAAGTTAATAATAACCATCAACCGTTAATAACTCTACCCGCAGTGACCTGTCGGCGCAGACTGCAGAACTGTTGTTCGAGGTTTACGACAGAGGCGCCACCCCCGTACACAGGTGGGTTAGGTTGAAAGGTTCAAGGTTACATTAGGTTTGATAATTTAGTACTGTTTTAAAATTCATATATACTTTTTTCAAAAATTTATCTTGAAATGTTAAAGTACCTTATTGACATTTGTATTTTCTTTGTAATAGAGTATGTATGTATATAATTGTTGGCATAAACAATTAAATACATTTAAAACAAAAAAATAAATTCTCAGACCTAAACTAATGTGCTGTATGATAGGTTCCTAGGTCTAGGTCTGGTTGGTATCGACGAGCTGCTGGCGGCGCCTTCTCAAAGACAACAGATAGCTCTGCAGACACGACCCATGGAGGAACATGACGTCAGCGGCAACCTCACTGTAGAGGTGAGAACACACACAGTCTTACTTACATACACACACCTCTTTTTAAATTTTATTAACCCTCATTGCCTTACATCGCGGCATTTGCATCGACATCGCCCTGCATTATGCATTGAAGATGATACAGACATCTTAAAAATATTAATAAGATAGAAAATACTTTAAAGCAACTTATTTTTTGCTATATCGTATAATTTCCCAAAAAACATTGGTAAATATTGAAAACCAGTTAATCCTATTTTATTATTTCCAGTTCCTCTTCATAGAGGGAGCAGACATTCCGGATCTTGGTTCGAAACCGTATAAGATAAAGGAGAGTCTGCGCACCGTGACCCCTCAGGGCAGGCTCACCACCACCACCAAGACTACGTTCCAACAGAATGGTAACAAAGCAAACACTTATTCCCAAAATTATACAGCCTGCTAGAATCATTAATATTTTCTCAAAGTTGGGTAACAAATAAGACTATATCCAGTCACAAAAAAAAAAACCGCAGGCTCCCTTTTTCATTGTATTTAATCTCTTCCCCCCAGGTCACGACGCCCCCCAACTGACGCAGTCCGCACTCCGTGAGCTAGAGCTGAGTCCAGCCGCCGCCGCCAACAAGTCTACACTCATCATACACTCTGTACAGCGGGTAAGAACGCACACACACCGACCAGTATTGTACATACACATACTTTACACACAAAGAGACACTTATAGTATAACAACTATCAAAAAACAAACAAACATTACGCCGTACAGCGTCGTTTTTACACTTTCATACAATAGCGAGTACCCAGACTACACCTCCTCTACAAAGATCAAGTCAATACACACAGAGACACGCACGGACATAACACATACACGATACACACATTAACACTATTATATTTCATGGTGTGTTTGAATTTAAGTTTCTTTTTGCATGTGTGTGAAAACACCAGGAGCCGACAAAATCCATAAAGGTGAGTTTTCCTCGTAATATTCATATTTTTAACTCCAATTAACTTGTATTGTCTCCAACCTGTTCATACGAATATAGACTTAATTGTATATATTTAGTGTTAATAAGCATGGATTTCATACTAAGCTATGATATTTGAGATTTTATTTATTTATAAATTTAAAAAATAAATAATAAACAATAATAAATTAAATATTTTATACAAGTATAATAGTATATTGATATTTTTAATAGGTAAATTAATATAAATTCTTGTTTAAATATTTTCTGGCTCATCTTGAAAACTTTTACTAATATCTGAATATATAACATAAAACTAAGTTGAACTAAGTTGATAAGAAAGCTGTCATAAAACTAAGAATAAAAAATAATTATAACTTATCCGGCTTTGAAAATAAAGTCTCAAATCCCTTGTGTTGCCATACTAACAAAAACTCCCAAAAAGGTGGAAATGACCAACTCGGGAAAATTCATCGAAGTTGAAAGAGAAGCGTTAGAGAACACGGAAAACATAGATAAGGCCATAAACAAAGCGGTCGTGGACACCACAGACAAGCCCCTGACCATAGAGAAGAATGTAACTCCGAATCAATCTCCCGCCAAAAGTGTGAGGATAAAAGAAAATGGTGCCAAAGTTAACGGCGACTCTGAAGCAGTCAAAGTAGGTGTTTTGCCTGATTTTATACTAATTTAATTAATAGTGGGTTCTGTATGTGTTTCTAATGATTTTTTAAAAATATATGACTATATTTTCCTTTCTAAAATAAAATTCTTAACTGTTTGTCTGAATACTAATGAATATAAAAAAAATATGTAAGTTACTCACAACAACAAACACATAAAATAATAACAATAAAAAATGACATTAAAATTATAAAACAACTATTTTAAAAAAGTCTGTGATTTTAATATTTTTTTAACAGCAAGGGGACTTCGTAAACCAGGACTCACCCCCCGAGCCCGTGCCACGGAAGAGGAAACGAGACTTCTTTGGTACAATTAAAAGAAGGTACTATTATTTAGTTCCTAATTTTTTGTAACGATCGTGTTCTGGAAGAATTATTAAAGTAAAAGTCATTTGACAGCTTTCTAAAGCAACCAGTTCATTATGTAATTTACTAAGTGCTAGATCAACAAGCGTATTAATAGCGCATTTTTAAAAGGCTGTTAGTGAGCTAGTGCTCACATCTGATTGGTGGAGACTCTTACTCGCAATTTTTTTGGGTTAAATAGTGCCGTTTAAATTGGATAGTGTAATGGACAAATTAATAGTTGTGATTGGCGGCTGTCACAACACCCAATCAGGAATAGGCGGGTATTTATTAAATTCGTAAATGCAAAAAAGAAGGGTCTGTTATATGTGGGTAGAAAAAAAAAATAAAAAAAAAATGGGGCTATGGAACAATTTATTTTCTTCATGGCCTGTCTCATTTAGATTTTTTAATTTTAAAAATTAGTCATAAGAAGAAGGAACAATTTCTTCCTATTTTTTTAGTTTTAAATATATATATATATATTGTTGAATAATGAATTTATGTATTTTAGATTAGGACGCTCAAAAACGCGCGGCCACGAGCTGCAGGACGACGACCACGTGCGTAGTGTGAGTGCGGAGAGAAACAACCAGGGTTAGTAAAAACTTTTTGTTACGTATTTTGTTTAGTGTATATTAGTTTTTTTTTTAATAGAATAACTGTAGTTTTCATCTCCATGTTACTTTAAAATCGTATAAATAAATTCTTCGGTTCACCAAATATTTAAAAAGTTTATATCTTCATATATTTCTTACAATTCAAAAAATATCCAACAATATACCCACTTATAATTATGTACGTTTGTGTGTATGTTTGTACAGATAAGGCGCTGGTCCCGAGCCGCACAGTGTACTCGGCGGGCGCGTCCCCCGCGCAGTCCGGAGACGAGTCACGGACCTCACGGAGGTGGGTACATACAACACACAGTACATTACACTAAGACCATATCACAATGACCATTATAAATAGATCCGCGAATTAACTGGGTACTAAGATGGTATTAGATATTTTGACCCTTTGAAAGTTTTTTTTATTTAAAAAGAAATTATGATAATATTTGTTTTATTTACCATTACCTGTTTGATTAAAAAGTAACATTCATGACTTGTTTGATATCTTTTTTGGAACAACATTTACACTTTAAAAAAAATGTATATTTTTTTAGAGAATTCCTAAAAAAATAGATATCATATTAATATTAGAAATTAAAAGCTTTTACCCAAAATAAAATTATAACTACATTAATTAAGCTCTAGACATTAATACAATATAATAATGAAATCAATATGCAAAGCTTTTTTATTTATTTATTTTGAAGTATATATTATAACAGCACTAAAAGTGTTTTTTTCTCTTTCCATCTGGCAACACTCACGCTGGGGATAAACGCACTGCAATCTGGTAACATTGGTTTTTCATACTAATTCTTCCTCTATTTTACTTTACACTATTGGCCTTTCATTAATGCTTTAAAAAAAACCATAAACCAAATTTTTATTCAATTTATTTGTCGCATCACAAAACCCAAAAAAATATTTAAAAAGTAGATCGTCTCTTAGTGAAGTCTCCGGATTCAGTACAGCATCAGCTCGGACATTTATCCATGAAGCGTCCACCCTGGTTTTGGAAACCATAGAGGCTGGTATCAAGAAACACTATTTAGTGCCACTGACAGTCGCTCAGAGATCAAGATGGCGGAGAAAGGGCGTCAAGCTACATATATATAATGAACATACTTTCATTGCTAAACATCTTAGCGGGTGAGTTGTTTTAACACATTTATAAATTTTTGATAATATAATATAATAAATACTCTATTTCATAGGGTCATCTAATACTGCAAAAATTATTTATTAAATAAAAGAGTCAAGTTCGATAAAATACTTTTTACTGTTAATGTATTATATTTTTTTTACAAAAAAAAAAAAACTACAATGGAGATAAGCCATTCAGCCATTTTTTTTTATACCTCCGTTTCTGTCACAGTGGAACAGTATGTCCTGTGTGCAATAAGGCAGTCGCGCGACGGCTCGGCAAGCAAGGCTACGAGTGCCGCGACTGTCTGCTACGCTGCCACAAGCACTGCCACGTGCGCGTGCCGGCCGCCTGCGAGCGGTCCACCGTGCGCGATATGGAGCTGTGAGTATTGGCTGACAGGCTTTGGACTGATGCTTGCACTCGACAAACAGTTTATAAACTTAGGGTAGGTATGGCAGTAAGATTTTGGACTGTAACTGTAGGAAACGAAAAAAAAAATAGTGTCACACTGATGAAATTGTCAAATATGTTGTTGTAAATTCGTGCACAGATTTTATATTCTCTGTCTATATGTAAATTTAATGTGAGGTTTGGGCTGTTATAGAAAAACAAATAGGCCAAGTAACTATTTGATGGAATGCTGTATGCTTTAGACCACAAAGCTGATGTATGAAAAAAATAGAATAGGGTCGCTATAGGCAAAATATGAATTTAGAGGGAATATTGTCTGATTGTGCTGTAGATAATATACATTTTTAATATTGACAGCTGTTTAACTTCACAATACAATATATGTAAATAAATGCGTTCCCGTAGCCTTATCTAATAATTAGACTGGAATATAGTTAAATATTCATGCATAAAGTTTATATTTTTAACAACAAATTTTCTGGTTGCCTTCCCCGTGAGGCTCGAGCGGCACAAATGGTAACCGCAGTAGTGACTAGAACATCATTTAAATAATACATTTTTACATAACCATGTTGAACGAATTAGTAAGCAAAGGTCTTCAGACTCGGCCACCAAATATAAAATTCAACCATCGCCTTGTTTGAAAGTATAATCCAAAAAATATAATAATTATCATTACATCCTTTACCTAAGGCATTTCACATACTATATAAAAAACATATATATAATAATATTAATGACATATGATCAGTAGTCTTCACGCTTTTTTCATGAGTGAAAAAAACAGTAGAAAAGCTAGAAAATTTACAGTTTTTATCCTGAAATTATCATTTTGTAAACATGCTTTAGGAGATAAGCTTGTACAAAACAGTTTACGAGATCGCCTTTGTATTATTATTATTTTAATCACATTAAAAATAATAAAATCCCAAAAACATTCAGATACAAGCTCTCACAGATAAATGATTATTTTTTATTATCATAACTCGTACCTCCTTTAATTTTATATTTAAGTATTTGGTTTAACACTTAAAAAATATATATTTTGTTATATAAATATAAATGATCTCGTAAACTTGTCTATTCATTTATGCTATCGCTTTAACGATTTTTAATTTTAACGCTGCCAAGGTCCCATTCCCATAGTTTTGGAAATGGAAGGTATATTTAGTTTAATTATGCTTATTAATTTTTTCAAACAAAACACTCATAATTATTTGATATTTTGTCTGAAAATTCTTCATGCTTTGTTAAGACGGCGCTGCTAGCGCAGAAATTGTCAAATGTGTTGTAATTAGCCTTGCTTTGTATGTGATCGTCCATTTTGTTTTGCTCCAGTGGGGCTAATATACGCAAAAGTAATTCAAGAATTAGATGTACATTATTATATGTATTTATCATTTAAATAATATTTGGTTCTTTAAATTACTATTATTTATTTAAATTGAGTGTAATTGAAAGACAAAAATAATAATTTTAGCGTTAAATAATGCTTCTCGTATTTTTATTTGCCAGCACGCGTATAAACACAACACATGAGTATTTAGAATCATTGTTAATTAAATATACTTTTCTATAGGAAGTAACTATTAATTATTTTTTAGATCCATGCTCCCAGTGTTAAACGAATAAACAAGTTGAAGACTGCAAGAAAAAATATAAAAAAATGTAAAAAAAAATCGAGCTACTCAGGTCCTTTACACATAATAAAGTCTGTAGTCGCCTTTATAATTGTTTGGCTTTGATTGTTGTGGCATGTGCATTATGGTTACAAATTTTACCGCAATTTTAATTTATATTTGACAGATGATTTAACATCTTTCTTTATTATACAGTAAATACTTTTTGGCTATACATTTTTTACTAACTTAGTTATATCTTTTTTCAGTTTTATAAGTAAGACTTTGTGTAATTAATAGCTAGCAGAATTTCACTTCAAAAACCCAAACAGCAGACCTGTTTTATCCCAAACTCACAAATACACTATTAGAATAGTCAAAATAGATGTAACTTTAGGCTTTATTTTTTAGTCTAACTGTTTTTTACTATTGTGTTGTTTTTGTTACACTTTGCATGGTGTTATTTTTTTACAGACGCAAAATAATATTACAAGGCACCAAATAGACCAGTGCTTCCTCTACCCCTAATACAAGTTTTGAATTTACGAAACGTTGATAGTTTACGAACAGTCACGAAACGAGTTCTTGCTTGTGATTGGTTGTGATTGTTATGAAACCAATTACAAGCAAGAACTCGTTTCGTGACTGTTTAAAAATTTGACGTTATATAATCGTCAAAACTCGTACTAGTGGTAGTACTTCAATAATGGTTATATATATTTTTTAATATTAATAATACTTTGTTTCCAGGGCTTACATCTCATCGCCGTACACAGATAAGAATATAAGAATGTTGTGATCATCCGGCTTCTGCACAAATTCTAACTAAATTATTTACTCGTTAAGGACAATGAAGTACAACTCGTACGCTAATTATACATCGTGAAGGCTTTTTTACAAATATATTTATAAAGTGTTATATGGCATTGTATTAGGTGTAAGAATAAAAAGTAGCTCCCAGTCCTTTATAATTATTTTCTAAAATTTTACCGCTTGCTCCACTATCGGCGTACTTAGATTAGTTTAGAGATCGCTAGAGCCCGCCATTATTAAATACATCGCAATGTTACCAGTTAATCTAAAGCCAGAGGATTTATCGCTACCTCACGATCTTACGACAATACACAACTTAGTTACCAGATACTTAATATTTGTTTATCTTTATAAGGTATATTTTATGTTGATTTTAATATAGTATATGAAATTGCTTTATCTAAAGCGGTCACATCACAATATTTACAAAATAATATTTAAAGGCCTAAAGTATAGCACCTTATTTATTATAAGATTCTATAGTAAAATGTTATATTAGTTGTAAGTGCTTCGCACAATGTAATATAGAATTGTGCAATAATTTCTTTAATAAATTTAATAAACACGCTTCGACTTATCATATGAAGTATACCACCTCTTTTTGTGTTTGTGATTTTATGTTGGGTGTCTGTTAGTTTATTTATTGGTTTATATGAATATACTTTTTGAAACGTTAAATTCTATTAAATCGTACATGACATATTATATAAGGTTGTTGACTATACGTTTGTAAACTGACGATATTTTATTTAAATGTATTGTATGTTATTTATAAATGTTGGCAGTGTTCTCTTCTTTAATATTATTTTCAACTTTTAATAAAACGCCTTTTTTAACGTATGTGTCTTATTTTTGGTCATTTTAAGGTTTAATTTTCTATTTTTTTACGTCACATTTAAATTTTATAATCGACTAAAAATAAATTAATATGCCAAAAGAAAAATGCAGTCATCGTCATAAAAGCTTAAATTATGGGAAAGCGTGAATCAGAAACAAAAACTATTTTTTTCTTGAAACAAAATATTTATATTTATTTTTCAATAAAGCCAGTGATCGAGCGGCTGTGGTAACATTTAAATGTCACAATGTCTACTTCGTAAAGTCCACTAAAAATACGTTGTATTGTTTTATTCTATCTAAAAATAACACTTACTTTTTCGTTGTTTCGTTTACGGTAATTTCAAGTTAACGTTTACTGAAAATTAATCGATTTTGTTTAATGGTAACACCAAGTGGTGATTATCATCCAATATGGTAACAGGAAACTGAAACAGAAGCAAACAAGAGGTTACAATGTGCGATTTGCTATGTTACATACGGACACGTAAGCTTCCTTAAGTCGGGTAGACTTACATACGTTTATATTCAATTATCTGATATTATATACTTATACAAGTGTAAAAAACAAAATGGCTTTCAAAACGCAATTTGATATTCATTCCTGAAATTACTAACACACAAAATTTTAATTTTATATAAATTCTTTAAAAATTGGAGCCATTGAATGAGCTTCATGCAAAATAAAGGGTTGCCGTCACAAGGTATTGCGAATAGCTCTTTATGTGATCTTTATCTTATTGTGACTCTATTTTATTTGATTATAAGAGGCTAGGGGGAAGAATATTGGACAAAACCAGACAATGCAATACAGTACTGGATGATAAAGACGGTAGTAGTAGACGACGACATTTCTGGTACTGATATGAATAGGCACTGATACGAATAGGCACTGACACGAGTAGGCACTGATACGAGTAGGCACTGACACGAGTAGGCACTGACACGAGTAGGCACTGATACGAGTAGGCACTGATACGAGTAGGCACTGATACGAGTAGGCACTGACACGAGTAGGCACTGATACGAGTAGGCACTGATACGAGTAGGCACTGATACGAGTAGGCACTGATACGAGTAGGCACTGACACGAGTAGGCACTGACACGAGTAGGCACTGACACGAGTAGGCACTGATACGAGTAGGCACTGATACGAGTAGGCACTGACACGAGTAGGCACTGATACGAGTAGGCACTGATACGAGTAGGCACTGATACGAGTAGGCACTGATACGAGTAGGCACTGATACGAGTAGGCACTGATACAAGTAGGCACTGATACGAATAGGTACTGGTACTGATAAATAAACAACTAAATCAAAAATTAAATTCATACAAAATGGATAAATTGCATTCTTATAAAGACTCCATTAATTGCTGTCTTATAATTTATGTCGAAGATTAATCATGACTTATTACATAGATAATATACTTTATGTGTTATTTTGTTACATATTTATATGTAAAATGAATGTTAGGCGTTGAAAAAATAAAACAAATATATATTTCACTTACGTATCAATTTATTGACTCCAGCATATGTACACGTACAACAGTAAGCTAGCACTCCAGTAAACGCCATTTTGAAAGCTACTAAACTATGGTAGATTATGGTAGAAATTGCGAATTAATTTCTCACAAATAATAACTTCGGTAGATGGCAGTGTTTAAGGATTATGGCGTTTACACACGACCGTTTAACACTCATTTAAAGTTATTGATACATTGTTGATTATGCGACTATTTTCTTTTTTTTAATACATATATTCTATATATTTCAACCGAATATAATAACACTTAATAGGAATCACTAGTTACCTGAAAAGTATATACGATAATAAATGGTATCTATTGCCGTATGATGGCTGGATAAATATGGAAAATTTAATTCAACAATAATAATATAAATATTAATAATTATATATAAATAACTTAATAGAAAATGATAGTTATAAAAAAAAAGGAAATAATAAAAACAAATGATGCGATCACAAAAAAAATATAATTCGTAAATCTATGTACAATTATCCAAATGACTACAAAAACCATTAGTACAAATCGTAATACGTACAGCACATGGTAACCTAAACTACAGCGTTGCTATTCCTCTCTGACTTGACAATATTACCGATGCATAGATAAAAAAATATTTTAAATTATATCCATAGAAAGGATTAAAAACCGAGAATCCATAGCGATATAAAAGTTTAGGCGGGAAAAATAAATGTCAGGATGCTTTAAAAATAATATAGTGCTTTTATCTAGGCAGAGGTAATATTGCAAGGTGTTTACAATTAATCACAAAAAACATTCTTTATAATCATCCAGACAAACAAACATTCATGTATAATATTGTAGAACTGTATAGGGGCGCGAGGTGCGCGGCGGTGCGACGGCCATCTTTGAGTGTTTATAAACATTTCGAAAACTTTTTAATACATAATATACACCTAAACATTCTTAAGACGATCCAAGCTTTTATAATTAATACAAATAAAAACCTCACTATTAGGCAAATTTTAATATTCATCCAAAAATTTCTATTAAATTAATTAATATATATTTATATATATGTATGTATTTGAACAATAAATACGAACAATCTTTGACATTACTGAGACCAATACAAAAATTGTAAAACCTTCAATTCGAACGTAAATTTGGTTAATTAATATATTTATTAATATTATAATCTTACAAGTAAGTATCACTAAGTTATGAATTAATGAATAATAGCTTTGATTTTAATGTAATTGTATATAAACTCCTTTAAAATAATCACACAGCTAGCAAATACATTAAATGCAGTCAGTCAAAATAAAACGTGTAATTACGTATGCAGTGACAGCACCAGTAGAAACAAGCCAATATAGAGAAATCCCAAAAAGGACTACAAAAAAAAAATACATATCCGTTATCTGTACAAGTCGAATGGAAAACTTAAAAAATAATATAAATTTAAATAAAAAAATCCATACTTAAATTTAAACGTGTACATACAACGGAAATGTATGTTACAGCATGATAGAAAAAAAAAGTTTTAATATAAAAGTATTTATATAGTCGCTAATAATGTAAAGTATAAACCGTCAGGCCATATGACGCTACATGGAATGGAATTTCAGTCCGTTGATATACTTACAAGCTAGAGTGATGAATTAGGACCGTATATCGATAGTGATAAATAAAGTTTTTTATGAAATATCGACAATAATGCTTGCATTTCATATCGATATTTTTATAAACTCCCGCTCTAAATATACCGATATTCAAATACCTAATTCAAATCACATTAAAAGCTGACGTTTACTTTAACTGTACTGTAAATAACATGTACTTAAATTGATTTTCAATACTGTGATACATTTTTTTTTATTCTAATGTCGGGTGAAAATTGTTTTTATAAAGCGCTAATGCATTTAAAACTAGTTTGGCCTATTTTTCTACATAAAATAAAAGTGGCCTGTACATTGGCCACAGCTGGGCAAAGCTCGGCCAAATATGACCCATTTAATTGCAGGATGATATAAATGACCGTGCACACGTGCGGGTTGTGTTTATTACTAATGTTGTTTAAAATCCCTTATTTACTTCATTATATTAATAAATAACGATAGAATTATTCATTTTAAATGGGTTTGTTAAAATTTTCTCCTATTAAGTATGGAAGACTACAAAACGGTTACAATTGATATTAAAAATTCACCCGACAAAAGAGATTTGTTAAATACGTGTATAGTACTTATTTTCTACAATCATTAAACATGACAACACAGATTATATATTAAATAGACCGATAGATAAAGAAAAGATTAATTCTAAGATTATACAGCCTGTGTTGCCATTATATAGTCAATAAATATAATAATACTAGACATAACTTGACACTAGCTGATTATTACATATTTTTATTAATGTCGATTTTTTAATAAACACAAACAGAAACGAAGATTTAATATAAAATTAATACAAATCATACAATACAAGATAAATAAATGAATATTAAAAAACCGCCAGTAATAACTCTACATTCAGTAAAATGTTTCCAAATAAATACTTATGCTTTTTTTATCAAGTATAAAATTAAAAAAAAAACACATTTCATGCTTCGTCTTCGTGCGAATTATTAATCATTGTTGCCATATAACAGATATTAAAACACCGACCCATGGCAATATCTATACGTCAATAACATTAGAAGCTTTCCCAATTACAATTCAGTTAGGAATATTTAATTAACTCAGCCTTATTTGGGGCATTATTTTTATTTAATATTAAACGCTTTTATTAATACAGATTACGTAATGACTACAAACATTTTATATATAAAAGAAAATGTATAGACAACGTTACGTTCAAAATGATTCAGTTGAAGCGTTATCTTTTTTAATACGCTTCTGTCAAATGCCACACGTCTAATTAAAAAATTAGATTACAATACAAATGATATTTGTCGATGTGTGCTCGCGACGTACAGATAATTAATCAGTGTGTGTGTGTGTGTGTGTTGTGTACAGGCGACTAGTTTACCTACGGGCGAACTCTGCTTTCATTGCTGAAACAAAAATAATGAAATTATTTAATGTATTATAAATAGCAATTTACATATTATGTATATAATTAACTCTTCTACCAACAATGGCCATCACAATTGACATTCACATCCACTCTCATTTTATTCTTATCATTGCCAGTGATATAGCTCCTATCGATAGTTTCGATTCATATAATATTTGCCTCGTCAGTGTGTCCGCGGTCGTAAGCCGTCCCGTACTCACCGTCCAGTATGTCCCTCTTCATGTGCGTGAGCTGCGCGCGCACCTCCCGCAGCACGTCCTGCTTGAAGCTGTCCCACTCGGCCGCGCCGCCGCACGCGCACGCGCCCTCGCCCGAGCCGTTCACTTGCTGCGGACCACACTAGAGTGTATTATACATGTAGCTTAACTCATACTACTAGCTATAATATATTAATTTCATAGTAATAAAATAATGTAGCTACTGTAGACATTTTCTTTATATTTTATGATTTATGATATGTTATTTTGGTTGAGATACGTATATTTTATTATTAATAAACTTCCTATAAATAAATATATCTTACTTTAAGTATAGTTTCCTCGCTGGCAGACCCAAATCGTTTCCTCGCGGCTCGGGGCGACTGCGCCGCTGTGTTGCACTCGGTATTCACTATAAATAAATATATAACCTTATACTTTTTAGCTGTAGCTTTCGATGCTAATGCAACTGAGTCAACGTGTACACATAAGAAAATTTTAAATTACATTATATTTGATAGACAGATTTTGGTCCGTAATGGTCTATAAAACGGGGTTATATTAAGTTTAAAAATTATTATTATTACTTATCAACTTAAAAAAATATTTATTTATATCATAATTATTAAATAATAATACGCGTTCATGACACAATTCAGCCCGCTATTATTGAAGTGACAACGGATTATTCCGTGCTCTTACTAGTAATAGATCTACATTACTATTTTGGGATTATACCATCTGGTAAATTTAATTTTAATATATTTTTGATAGAGTGTAGAATTTGAGGTTACATTTATAGTTACGCTGTTTTGTAACATCCTGTATAAGTGTATGTGTGCGTATGTGTGTGTAATATTTTGTGTGTGTTGGTGGTGGGTACACACCAGGCGTGTTTCCGTTGGGCAGTCGATGCGGCAGCGTGGCGGAACGCTCCCACGACTTCATCGGTGTAGAGCTCGCGGAACTTTCTGTTGACGACTCCTACAATATAAAATTACAATCTTTGTTATTACTTAAAATAAATTGTGTATTTTGTAATATTGTTAAGTGACTATTAGCCGTGTGAAAGCCATCCATAGAATAACGGATACCAAAAGTAACAAAATTGTATGATTGAATGAATATATATGTATGGTATAATTATATTATAATTAACTAGGGCTCATATTGGTGGAAAATCTACATATTGTTTAAAAAAAACGATATCTAACTTGCCTACCGGAATGTACTGCTGTGGGAGAAACCGTTCCCAAAATATGAAAGAGGAATTGAACTTATATGTGAAACTGTATTGATTCGAGTTAGTCCTAATTCTCTAATGATATTGCATCATTACAGACCATGGGCACACTACAACTAATACCACTCTCTTTGTCTCTCTTACTCTCTCTACATTCTCACTCTACCTCGTTCCGGTCGAGGTGCGCGAGGTGTGCCCTCCGCCGCGCCAATGTGCGTTGCATCTCGTGCATCATGGTGTGGAGCGTGCCGCGGGCGCCCGCCTCGGGGGGTGACGCCTCACCCGCAGGGGGGGGCTGCTGCTGCTGGAGGAGGAATGTAGGGTGAGTATGTTGTCAAGTATTCAGTCATTTTAGAAAAACCACTCTAAGGATTCGAACCCAGTTCCTCTTGCTTATGAAAATCCATCCATTTTATCCACATCACAGTAAGAGGGAATACATAAATAATATGAACCAAAGTATGTCCCATAGGCAGAAAACGTTTAATTGTTGTCTACACAATTACCTTAGCCTGTCTCTTCAGCCTGGCCTGCTGCAGCTGTGCTGCTAGCCCGGCGACGTCAGCCCCGGGCGCGGGGGGCGGCGGCGGCGGAGGTGGCGCGGGCGCGGGAGCGGGGGCCGGGGTCACGGCCTGGGCGGGGGCGGCCCCCGGAGGTGGCGGCGGTGGTGGCGGCGCAGGGGCCGTTTGTTGCTGAAACAAATATAAATTGGGCCATGTTAGATATTCTTTTTTTTTGTAACTATCAAAAACGAGACAGTTTGTGAGAATGAATATTTGTTATTCTTCACGCACTACTTTTGAACCTATTAGAATAATATTTACTTTATTCAAGTGGTACTTACCATGGGGGGTGGCTGTGGCGCCGCAGGCGGGGTGGGGGGTGCTATTGGCCCCTGAAAATATTTATACAATAAGAACTATTTATTTCAATAAAATATTGATATATTCATCCATTATCTTTTAGGTTGTTGTAAACAACAATGTTATAATATAACTAGTTATGTACATACATTAGCGGGAGCAGGCAGATTCTGATGCGGCGGCACGGGGGGCGGAGCGCTGGGGGCTCCCGGTGTGGATAGAGACATATTGGGGGGCATGGGTGCACTGGAATATTTCAAATTGTTTTATTCATCTTCAAACTTTCAATTTCAAATGTATTAGCGTTAGTGTCTAATGCGTCACCTGTTGGTGCGGTGGTGGCCGGGCGCGTGCGGTGCGTGCGGCAGCGTGTGCACGGCGTGCGGGGGCGGCGCGGGGGCGGGGGACGCACTCGCCGGGGGGGCGGCCTGCAGGGAGGGGATCATAATATTTATCACATGCATCATAACATACCCTAATTATCCCAATATATAGACCGGGATACATTCATGAGTAATATAAATTGATTGCCTCATTTGTCTATAAGCTATTCGCTTTTACAAGTTTTATCAAGTTGTATCTGTTTTTAAAGATCTTAACACTTCGTTTTAAAAAATAAAGAATACAAAATATTAATAGGAGCAGGTCTTGACCCCGCGACCTTTGAGACCTTCCGAAACCGTTGCTCTACAAGCTGTTATCATGTCACTACTCGAACTCATTACTTACCAGTCTATACAAACGATTCCGGTACTTAAAAGGAACCATTGTGCCATTTCTTACACTTCATACATACTTAATTTTACTTTAACGCAGACTAAAATAAATATCAGGACAGGTTGATATAATAACTCACTTGATGGTGATGATGCGGCGCGTGGTACTGACTGGGCGGCGGCTGATGTTGCGGTGGCTGGTGCTGTGGTGGCTGGTGTTGCGGCGGCTGATGTTGTGGTGGCTGGTGTTGCGGTGGTTGGTGCTGGGGCGGCTGATGTTGTGGTAGTTGGTGCTGCGGCGGCTGGTGGTGGGGTTGGTGTTGCGGCGCGTGGTACTGCGGCTGTTGGAGTATCGCGGCGTCCTCTCTGGTCATTGTTCTGAAATTTTAGATATCTATAGCTAAGGATGAATATTTGCTTGATATTTCCATCAAGTATATTTTATTTAAAAATACGTATAGTTCATTCCATAGATATACAAACTTCAAAGCATCTGTTAGCGATTAAACTACTGAACGATTTGACATACAAGTATTATGTTTTAACGATACTGTAGTCACATAAAAGCTGTGATCTTAGGATCCTATAAATGGCGCTGCACGTTATTATTAATTAATATCTGAATAACAAAATATCTGAATCACAAAATTAAATGTTCGTATAGAATTAGTAAATCAAACCTGTAGCCCATGTCCTCGTCGTAGTGTGTGTTGTGGCCGTTGTATGGCGCGGGGGGGTTGGGCGCCTGCGGCGGAGGGGGTGCCGTGTTGTTCACCACTTTGTTGGCTAGTATCTGAAATTGATTATTTTGATGCTATTTGACTTTATTATTGATAATTATAAGGTATATATTTTTTGTGTTTTCTGAGACCAGTCTATGAAGCTCTCTATGACGTTCTACATTCTGCTGTTATGTAAAAACAATATACATCGTTACTTAATGAAACTGTAACCGGCATTTGAAGTTAATTTTCATAAATACTCTGTCAGCATCATATCAGTACGTATTTCATTCATATTAATGTCAAAATATATTTATTTAGGGTTAGCGCACTCGTTTCAATTTTACGCTCTATTTCAGGCAGGATTACCCTATAAGACGGTGTCGTGTTTTGAAAAGGAATCTGATGCATGATTGTTATTATAGACCGAGGCGATTTCGCATGGACAAAAAAGGCTAGGATCATTAAAAAAAAATGTCGGACTAACGATGCCCGGTAACAAATTACTCACCTCAAGAGTATGCATCATCGCCCGAGCAAAGCTATCAGCGTCCTCTCGACAAGAGAAGTTCAGTCCGTACACGTGTCTCGCGTCACGCCACTGGTGGAAGGTTGCAGTCGCTTGATTGTACTTCAGTCCGCGGACTATACCGCAGTTAATTACCACCTGGAATTGGATTATTTCATATGTTATGATGATAGCATCAAACGCAGGTTTTTAAATTGTTAATATTTTTTTTCCATAGCCCAATATAGTCCGTCCTATTATTTTTTAAGTTCTTAATTATCCAAAAAGATCAGACCATAGTTGTCGTACCTCGTGATCGTTCAGCTTTCTGCCGACAACGCGGAAGGTGTTGTGCTGCGTGTGGTGGTAAATGTGAACCTTGGACAGTCCAGAGCTGGACCCGGATGGTATCCAGCGCTTCATGGCGTCGTCGTACACCATGACCGACGCGCGGGCACTACTTATAGACTGCTCACTGTAATTTATAAACAATTTATTAGACTTAAAAATAAAATCATAAAATTAATTACTTTAACCAAGAATATTAGAAAAAATACATTTATTATACACTATTATAAATATATATATATTTAAGTTTTCCATGAATATAAATATAAATTTTGAACGGTCATGTGATGAATGAATATGTGGATGAATATATATAATATTAGACCGCTGATATATTTACAAGTTAGACTAACACACAAACTAACAAATAACAAGAATAGATAACAAATTAGGTAATACAAATTTACTAAAGTGTTTACATAATTTTAGTAACATTCCATATGTAAAATTAAATAAATAGAGGTTGGAGAATATTGTATAATGAACAATTTTGATAAAACGCATACATTCAAAGTATCAACCGAACCTGATTTTATATATCGGAAGATATTGTTTAAAAAGACATTGGGCCTATTGGGACAAACATCTTGAAAGACAACGTGCATCTTCAAAGTTCTGGGCGAATAGGTTCTAAGTTTCAGAACTTTTAAAAATAAAGTTTTCCACTATCGTGTCCTTACATCGTTTATATAACATGCACGTATGATGTAACTTACGCTAGAGCTTCCCATAAAAACAGTTATTGCTCCAATTTGCCTCCTATACGTAACACATGGAATATAAAAATATATCAAGAAACTTATCTAAACACAATCTTATAATGATTTCGTCTTTAAATTAAGTATGTATTTATATAGATGCCGTACTTTTTATTTTCCCCCGGTGACGCTGTAACAGCCAATAGGGCTAACAGCAGAGACAATACAATATATATATATATATATATATATATATATATATATATACAGATGTTTAAAGTATGAGATAAACAGTAAAACCGAAATGTATGTCAAAATCGACTACTACGGGATCCATAGAACCAAACAATTATAGTTTATTTTGTCATGGTTTATAACTGTTTAGATTTAATGATTTTTAATCGTATGTTGCCAAGTACTCATCTGAAATCTTCGAAGAATTATTTTTTCAAACATAAACTTACGAAATAATTATAATATATATATTTTTTTAGTTTAATTGAGTTTCTTACATAATATATTTCACTGGACATTGCTATTTGAATAATATTATTGGTTGTTAAACGGCCATGTTGCCAGATTATGTTATATCCACTTAATAATATAAATTGCGTCAATATTATGATACAACGTGTCGACATCCACGAACTTGGCCCACGCACCGCAATATGATTTTAATTAAATAATTTAACAGACCGTCAAGGCAAGGAGGAAATGCGTGGTCGTCGAACGGAACTAAAATGTAATGAATTATGGTGGCCATACACGATCAAATATATCCACCAATTTGCAAGGAGACTTGAGGCTTGATCAACTTAACTTGACTGTGGGTGGATGTCAATTGTTAAATCCATTCTACTTGAGGATACAATCAAATTTTCATTGTTCGATGTCTCGGGCATGTTGAAGTTTATGCTCGACCGTATATCACCGCCATAATGTAATAATATATTACCCCGGGTTTTGTTAGAACGAAAGGTTGATAGTTTTCGAGCAGTCACAAAACGCAATCACAACCAAGAATTCGTTTCGTGACTGCTGGAAAACTATCAACGTTTAGTAATATCAAAACTGTTACTAGGGGTGCAGGTATATAAGATTTAAAATTTGTATTCACTTACGGTCGGCCTTTTCAGAAGTTACAAAATCTGACACGTTCATCTAAATCAGCGTTTCTCAACATGCGAGGTTTCAATCCAGTATTTGCAGGTATGTATATTAATAGCATAAAATATCGATAGGTGTAAATTATTAATATTATAATATGGTCGCAAGATTTGCTCCACTTTTAGCTTTGGTAGTGGGCGGCTGCTATAAAAGAAGGTTGAGAAACGCTGATATAACCAAATATACCTACTACTATTACAACTTTCGAGACAATAACAACGAAGATAACATTAAAAAAAAATCTTAGGTGAGAAAGTGTGTGGTCGTAAAACCAATATCAAAATTTCGACATAGAGATCACTGCTGCCTTAATACCATTGTCTGCGTGCATGTGTGTGTTGTATATTGTGGACACATTCGTTAATAACCTAGCAACAGCAGTTTAAATAGTCAGTTATGCAACTGCAGCCGTCGAGAGAGGACGTAGTTAATTGAAGGTCGTCAATTCAATCTGCGTTAAGGTAAAGCAGTGATTACATCTGTTATGAAATGTATGTAATAAAATTTATACACATAACTAAGTAACGTAATATATATATATATATATAATTATTTTAATAGAGTTTAAATGTTATGTATAATAAATAAAATAAAAATTAAATACAGAAAAACTTGGCCGTTACACATTTTTAAGTAAATCTTGCAATTAAAAAAAATACTGCGCCAAGGCATGTAGGAGTCAAGTGGGCGCAAATGTTAACCACATGTTCCATAAACAATACAGTGGGTCAAAAAAATTGCACCACAAGAGAATGGGAGAGATTTCGCAAGACACCATACGAACCATACTAATAATTTTGTAACGGAAAAGATTTTGTAATTAACAAACTTGTGTAACTATTCGACAGTTTAGAAATTAATATAAAATCGTTTAACTTATGTTTATTTTTGAAAGCTTATTAAAGAGGTTTGCTTAAATAGGCGCGGAATATAATTCTTCACATATATCATAAAAAAGTATATATTACGGAATTGTTAAAACAATTTTCTAGATTATAATCTATATATTCCATGGAACGTTTAAAATAGAAGTGCTATTAAAATGTCTTATGTGGGTAGAACACGTTAAAAAGTAATATCCTTATCTGGTTACGGTTAATATATTTTTAACATATACAAAGGAAAAAGCCAAAGCTAATACCATAAACAATTAGGTAATATAAATTTAACCGTAATGGGTTGGTTTTGGGTGGTGTTTTACCTGGACATTGAATGATGAATTTCGTTGTAAATTTAAATAAATATCGTACTCAAAATGTTATAATGACGCTCAATGAGTTACGTTAGAATGATATTGAATCATTATTTCGATTTAATTCATTCATGTATGACTAAATTTCGCTGAATTTACCTTCCTTAAATGAATTGTTTACGTTACCCAGAATCTCAATAGACATTGATAAGATATAACAAAATGGATTGATAAAAATAACTCAATACTCACTGTGCCCAGTAGTCCTCCCAATTTTTATCCCTGTTTGAACCGTAGCCACGGGGTAAGGTAGCAGTCTTCCCTCTTCCGTTAAAAGACTTCGAGTCCTTTTTGTCAGGTAGACTCATTATCGAGTGACGCTGTATTGGTTCAGATCTGAACGATTGGAAGGATATCTGAGATACTGTATCATCGTTCGATTTCAGGCTAGTCTGAGACCCCCTTAGACCGTTTTGGTTTATATTGGTCTGTCCGTAATCATTATTGTACTCAGATCTGGAAATGTCACTTATTAGTCCGCACAGCTGAGGTCTGGGGATGCCCCTTCTATATTCTAGTGCATCCCCCTTATTTACGGAAGAGGAGCGTTTCATTTTCGGAGATTCATGAACATTCATTATTGTTGGCATCTTAGACTCCTTCTCCAAATCAATCTCCTTTTCAATCTGCGTCTGCACATGAGCCAGCATCTCCTCCAGATCACCCAGATCGGGGTTAATATTCATTTTAACACGCCGCATTTTTCGATAACACTTTCACTTTTATAATAACAATTGTCATAATATTTAACGCACTGCGTTCGCAAAAACGACGTGCGCTCCCGCTGACCACCGGTCGTACACTGAGGAGTGAGGAGTTCAGTATGGCATAGTTATCATTTGACGTTAACCTGAATACTCATCGCTTATCAGTTAACATCCGACACGATATTAATAATAAACATTTTTGCCCTTAACGCCATATAAATAAGGAAGTTGTGGAAATTTAAAAGACAATGATCGATTACTTTTCATGATCACGAGTTTCGTTTTCACAGAAAAAGATACATTTGATGTTAAAATTGTTCCACTTCAACATTCAAGTTCAGTATGAAAGCAGTGTTTTCTTATACAAATAGGACGAAATAGAAAGTAACTAACCATATTAAATGTCATGATAAAAAACTGCAGCCAGTGTATATTCAGAGTTGTAATGCGATGTACAATAAAATTTACGCCGTTTAATTTACGAATGTGTTAGTACAATTTATTATCAAATTAAATAAATATAGAATGTTCAGTTAATTACTATATAATGTATATATACAATTTGTTTATTTTAATTAATATAGTATAATAATAATTTAGAAGAAATTTTTTATTATGTATAATTATATTTTATAATATTTAAGTTATATATATAAATACATTTTATAATATTTATTCGAAAAATTTGGAGTCGGGCAAAATGTCAATGCCTTCCACTCTTATAAAAAAACGTCATCTTATTGCAGACCTGTTTCCTTGCCATATAATTTTTCCTTCACTCCATCTATGTCTTTTTCGATCCCTTTCTTCTGTTATAACCATCTGCGTATGATCATACGTATGTCTACTTCTCATCTTTTCTACCACCCATGCTTATTTCAAACTACCTTTTACATACAAATTTACTTTATCCATTCAAACCACACATACAAATCAACATCTATCCAAAAAAAAGAATAAGAAATAAAAACAGCTGATATAAATTTGTAATAAAAATTATACTAAACTAAACCGCAAAATTTCCCACATAATATAAAACAAATCACCGGAGATCATTACAAACGTTGAGCCACCTGCAATCATAACAATTAAGCAATTGTGATGCGCGAGCGCATCGACGATGAATATTTAATACATGATGATGAGATTTACATACTTCATTAAAGAGTTATCTGTATTTATCTTATTAATGCTAACAAGATTCTCTGTTAAGATATTGTCATCTATGAAACAGGAATAGAACATAATAGTTAAGATTATAAAGACGTATAGATGTTGACATTTGCATAATAGGTATATAATATTATAGACCTTATTATTAACCCACTCATATTATTCTGATGCAGTCACAAGATAGGTTATATAATAACCGCGAAATTAAATTTACCAGAAATATGTTTTTTTTTTTTATAATAATAACATTTAACAATGGACAGTATTTCGCACTTTATAAACTGATTTTCCTTAGCAAATTCAAACCCTGTCCAGATAAAGTTATATGGGACTTGGTAGATGACCAGAAACCCACCAAAACCAGAACAACCCTTATCGTGGTGGAACATCCCATACTTGCTTTCATGTTTTACACACACGGGTAAATACGAAGTCAAACAAATAGTTAGGTTAGGTTAGGTATGGTATTAGGTGTTCAGCAAGGAGTCATAGTAAGTCTCTTTCCATTCCCTGCTTATAAATCTCATTCTAGGAGAAATTTTAAAAAAAATACACTCTGATATATGCATTTCACAGAACTAAAAAATACAGTACTCTCTGATTCCTGACCCAATTTTAAAACCCAATTAAAACCAGTTCAAAACACTTGCCATTAAGTATCAAATGAACATTTCGACGTTGTATAATTGGTGTCCCTAATTGGCATAGATTTGTTCATTTTAATTGCATCCATCAATGTCCCCAGGCCATTAAATATGAAACTTAGAACAATGCTTTCTTGCGCTGCGCTCAAAGATTTTTAAATTTTATTAATATCATAGTACTACTTTGATTATCAATATACGTAATATTTGACCTATACAATTGACATTTTCAATATGACAATTATTGAAAGCTATTGTTATATATAGTTCTTTTTATATCACGTATTTTTATAAGTAACCAATAAAAGTAATAGTTCAAAGTGAGAGAAGCACAATATAAGTAAAACCTGAATAACGAGACGTGAATCAGATGAATCAAAAGGGACTGATTTAATAGGAATAAAAATACCATTATCATAATAAATAATAACTATTTCTTACATGATAATAGGAAACTTGTTCTAGAACGAGTCACACGCATAAACATTTCGTGAATGAAAAACGCTCATTCCTCAGCTGCTCCTATCAGCGTATCTTATCCTTATTATTTCGCGAAACAAACCGTTCAGAGTTATTAAAAGGCGCTTGTTATTGTAATCTAGGTATTTCACCACTCATGCCGATAAAAAGGTTATTATATTTATGATTCATTGAGGAAATCCGCAAACGATTATTAAATTGTTGATAGTTTAATATAATTAAAATATGTAATTGTTTAAATAAAATATTAATTTCCACATATAGATATTAAATCATATAATTTTTATATAAGATAAAGAGTAACAAAAAGAGTATCCATGGAGTTTAACTTTTATACATACATACATACTTTTATACATGGAGTTTTAATAGTCAATTCTTCTCCATGGACCTAAACTTCGAATTCTGCACCTTTTGAAGTGTCATAAGTGCAATGCAAGGCGGGTCATATTAAAAAAAACAACTGACTTTGAAATACGAGTATGCTTGCAAGTATACATAATTTTGAATGAAGCTAAACACAAAAAACAAGCTGGATTGAATCCAGCACCAGCTTGCACTATATAGTCTATTGTTTATTTATATTTCTCAATAGAACAAACGGTACACACACATCATACGTACACACTACTACTATTACAGTTCGTAAACAGTAAATAACTCAATATTATATAAACAATTCTGTTACTGTGTGCTTTATGTATATAATATAATGTTTGGATTCAATCATAGTTCATGACATACCCAATAAATGGCTATTCTTTATTCTTTGCCTAAGACAATAATATCAAAGAAATCCTATGACTTTAACGATGACAAACAGTCAACACTCCATAATTATAAATAAGGTTTTCAATTAGGAGTATACGTAACTAACCTCCTTCGATCGGTAATTTTTATTCTATAGTTGTTTATACCGAGACTATCTGTGGTAGTTGTAACATTTCCGGTCCGGATTCCCGCGTTTGTGATATAAAAAAAAAGTAATCACGACTGGTTTCTAAAGAGTCTATAATGTACCGTATTTCTACAAATTGATTCAAAAGTAATAAAAGATACAAAAGAAATGTCTTTAATAATTTGGCTCATATGGAATTTGCCTTCGACCTCGTCGTACAAAGGAATATTTATATACGAACAAATTAAATCCAACACAATATTGACATTCATATACAGCCGAGTAAATAAACAGCCATATTAGAATAGAAATGAATTAATTTTATCTACATCTGAGAAGTGAGATTTGTTAGTTTGTGTGATAAAATATTGACCTAAATAGGACTATTATATAATTACGATGTTTGAGAATATATAGAAACATGTAAAGTCATGTAAGCTCATTTAAATTTCGTGTCGCCGGTATCGGTTTATTCTATATTTCTTTTAAAGAATGGCATACATGTTTGTTGAGATTTTGTGACATCTTCTAAATTTTAATCTATACTGCAAAATTTTATTCTTCTACTAGATATCGCCACCGTTCCGATAAAGTTTATGAAGATAATGCAATTTCGGTTTCCGACAGGTCGCGAATTCGAATCCCTGCCCTATTATTATATATTTATTTAAAAATATAACAAGTTTTTAAGTAGCATTCATCATTCTTATGTAATATTTTGTCGTTTATCATTAAGTTTTCAGGATATACAACAGTGGACTATAGAAGGGCGTCACACGTTGGAAACATTAGTTCAAAATTACTGACCAAACGACCACGAGACAGATGAGTATTATTGGCATATTTTTTAAGTGGTGCTACTGGTTATAAGGGCTGTTACGTCGTGGTATATAGCCCATAACCCTCCTATATAAATGGGCTATTAAATGCAATATGTTCTCCAATACGACTGCTAGGTCAAACAAACAACTCTTCAGTTTATATTGAGTATATATATATTTTTGATACTCGAATACAATAATTAAAAAATGTTACGGCTTCTGTTCAAAATACAAAATTTTCTCCAATACGACTTGTGATAGTACAAACAAAATAATTAACGGTCTTCATATAAAAATGCAATTTGCTCTTCAATACGATTTGTGATAGTTCAAAAAAAGATACAAACAGACATCTCTTTAGTTGTATTATATTAGTACATATATATATATATATTTGATACTTGAACACATTAACAAATCTAACGGCTCAAAAGATACTAAGACTGGTGTCGTATTAATTGTCGTCCAATGAGCTGAGCCGCTGTGATTGGTCACTTCCTTGCCATGCATCCGGTAATTATATTAACAATATAATTATTCAAGTTTGGAAGGATGTTAATATAAAAGATGTTCTTCTTGTTTTTCATACATAATTTAGTTTAAGACTTCAACTATCAAAATCGTTTTCTACCAAAATGTTTTTAATGTACTGTTCTCCATTACACTACACTATAATTATTTATATACATAAAAGTAGAGATTCCACTTCAGGTTAAGACTTCAAGTATCAAAATTGTTTTATAAATATACAATTTAAATGTTTTGAAATGTAACTGTTCTTTGAATTATTTATACTAATATAGCTGGCTAGTAATGAATACAGATATATCATTTGATACAGATAAATTATTTGACAATAAATAATCAACAAATTAATATTAAACTATTAAAAAATCAATTAAATCGAATCAATTGAATCGAAAGTAACGCACGAGATAATTGAAATTCTCATCGAAGTAATATTGCGCGATTCAATATGGACCAATCGAGCGTCACAAAGCCATCCAGTACGGTAACACTAAACCTTGATGGGACAAGAAATGTAAACAAAGCGTTCGTGTATGACTCCATCACACATAACATCGCGTGCTATGCGCGTCTAATCTACCTTCGAGGCTGGTGATGCGTGAAATAACGGCCATTTTCAATTCCCACGCTTCGTCCTCTTATTCGAAAATTTTCTTCAGATTGTCTCGGATAGTATCTTAAGAGAAGGAATCTCTCAGATAAATAACGAATATTTTTTTATTACATATACCAATAATTATATTTTCTTCCATATTTACTTCCACATTAATTAGTTAAAAAAATACCTATTTGAATCTAATAGATTTTTATTTTATTTAACCATTTTTCATGTCACGAGAGAAAAAAAAACAGCTCAAAAGAAAAAACAATTTTCACGAGCTGCATATTCATGAATACTCGTAACCTCAATCTGCAGCGTTACCCAAAAAACCATTGCACAAACAACCACACATACACTCGTACCAACAAACACATATACACCCACACATACAAAGCACGACCCCCCACGTCATTACATAATGGAACTTCAAACAATACAATAACGTCACAGTGCTTGTTATACTTTATGAATGTTAAGTTTATACGAAGTATTGCAATAGACTCGATAAAGATCTTACTTTGAGATAAATTGATATATATAAATGTATATAAGATCAATGATCTTATACTCGTATTTCACTTTTTGATGATACAAGGTTGCATTGGTTTAATAATAAGTGTGTCAGGTATCATTTAAAAACATCTCAGCTACTTGACAGCATCAGAATATATTATTAAATTAAAAATAAGAAAAGCTTTATACAAAAATACAGAGAACCCTATGAAATGTTTTGACATTGCAAATGCGGAATTTGTTTATAAAAAAAATACTTATAAACAAAAATATTAAAAGAAAGATTGTTATAATTAGGAACCATAGTCCTACAAATTTTATTTCTCTTAAACGTATTTGAAGGTAGATTGATTTTTTTAATCTAAATATATATATTAACCCAAATTCTCTTTAAAACTCTCAAAGAAAGAAAACTCCCACCAATTTTCGGAATCTCTTCAGACAAGAGAATTCGCAAAAAAAAATCTTGAAGAGCTATCTAGAATTCACGGGTACTAGCCACAATACCCAACAAACCAAAAGTGCACACATTCATTGTGAAGCTATTTGAATAAAAAACTTTCAGTCAGACCAATTCACTAAGCCAGGAGAGCCTTCTCGGCAGATTTAACAATGCCTTAACCCAGCCATCTTAGTCTTCCAGCCACTTCAGAGCGAAATAAGCCTTAGGACGTTGGAGGAGCAACTGATTTGGCAGCATCAAGTGCTGTTAACCTCGTAACTTAGATTGAAGAAAGTTAGAGAAAAATCAGCTCTATCCCTTCGAAATAGGGATTAGCTAATAAAGATTTTGTGAAGGAAACGAGGCGTAACCGCATCTAGTGCAGTGATGCGGAAATGTCTTTGTATAATTGAAGAAAAATACTGGAGCAAGACAACTATAAGAGAAAATATCGTTTGTAATTTCAACAAAAATAATTTGCAGATGTAATTAAATTTTCTATATTTAAAAAGACAAATTAGTGAAAAAAATATCAGTCTACCTTCACTCCATACTCGTTTACAGAAAAACTAACAAAATATCTGACTACCTTCACTGTTTTCTATAAATATCATATTTAAAAAACTATATTAATTGAAAAACAATCAGCAAAGCTAAGGAAATATTTTTCGAATTGCGTTGATCATGAACCTGTTGTATTGTCATTAGAAAATTCCATAACCATATAGACCATATTTTTTTTTCTTAGTTCATGTCAGAAGACTGTTGTTATTATATCTGACACAGATCCAGTATCTGATCTAGATTTTTAATAGCAATAAAAATTGTTGCTTGTTTGTTTGTCCCGCATGTTTTTCTAAACCATTTGTTTTGCTCTGTTATTTTAAAATTATTGTACAATATATGTTGTGTTAGCTGACTTATCATGCTTCTAGGAGCTCTCAAGATTATGGAAATTGATTTAACCAGAACACTCAAAATTAAATTGTAGACTAAACTTGCAAGATAGAACTTGTGTCGTGAAATTACACTTCCGTCCTCATATGGGGTCTTGATTTAATAGTCGAAAACTTAAGAATAATTAATAATAATGAAAATCTAGTTAACATTATTTTAAAATGAGTTTCATTTGGCTTTCTGTGACATTGGTATTTTATTTGCAACAAAAATTATTACTACAATAAAATTTTATTTAATCTATTTGCTCATAATATTCAACTAAATATCTTATTTCGGCGTAATGGCAGAAAAGCGGTAATGTTTGGAAATATAATATTTTAATCAAAGATACACTTTGATTTTTTGTATACGCAGGAGTACAAGGTAGCAGACGGTCCACCTGATGGCAAGTTCATATAAGTGGATATAAGGGGAGATAGAATTGCATCGACAGCTTTATTGAAGGGTCGATTTCGGAATACTAAATTCAAGATGAGCGATGAAGGGAAGGTCACCGAACAGTGTTAACGCCATTTTTCTATACAAGGGTGGCATAGGACATTTGTCTTAATTTATACTGTCAGCTCCAATACATAGATCCAACCATATATTTTTCGAACTATTACCAAGTATTTTAAAAGCGTCCTTTAAATATACCCTAACATTCTTATATACATATATAGGTGAATACAGGTGAATGTAGTCGAGTAAATATATATATAAGTCATCATGGTTCACGAAAGTTTTTAATAATAATGCCAACATTGTTATTAGATAATCAAAGTTTAATATAATACAGCTGCTTTTTCCAGCTGTACACATTCCACCCAAGTACAACAGCAGTTACAAGTAATTCCCATTCGTTCTATCAGAGCGTTGGAGCAATCACATCAATTGGACACGCCATCAGATGCGACAGTCACGTTCCCAGCTAATGGACGGTTTTTGTGTGAATTCCTTGTGAAATACAAGTTTTGTCTACTAGAAAGGCTATTCTTCATTCAGTTTGATAGGGATTTTAAACGTCAAGTTGTTATTTTTAGAACAAAGTACCCATCTAATTATTATTTCGAACGAGAACGGAATGTCATGAAAAAATGTTTTGTGATGAGACATTCGTATCTTATATTAATAAAGAATCATATCTAAATCGGATTACGGAGAACTATTTTAGCAATCCAAATATTCGTATTTATATATATATAATATAAATAACTTTACGATTCGCTATAACGAACAGGATAAGTAAGATGGATGTTCCGTGATAATACTTTATCGTATTTTATATTAGTAAATGTGTTAAAAAACTAAAAAAAGCAACAAAATCAAATAAATCGATTATTAACTCGTGTAATTCCAAATAAAGACACATCGGCGCCGACCGTCCGCCAACGACGTGGAAATGTTGATAAAAAAGTATTTGTGTTACTAAAAACGGTGAGACACCAATATCAATAAACTTATTTCATTGTTTGTTGAATATTTATCACCACTCTAGCCCAAAAATAGAAAACTAAATTATATATGAGAATCGAATAATATTTTTGTAGTTTAAAAAACAATAACAGAAAATCTGAGAATTCGAGAAAATCGAATTTCTCGAACTCCTCAAATTTTCTAACATAATTAGAAGGGATGTAAGTCACGTGACTAGACAAGTCGTGGATACGAATGTTGATGAATATTTGAATGACATGGAAAGGAATAGATGTAGAGTTGACGATAGAAGATGCGATTTTGGAATACCTCTAGAGTGGAAAAAAACGGGAGTATGGTCATGATGAAAAATCAATATATATAATACAATATATGAAAAAATATATACTAAATTTCACAAGAATTATCCATTATCTTCCATACAATTACTGTAAGCTATACAAACAACACACTGGGGCTTATAAAAGTCGTTAATCTCTAATTTCGACCTACCCACTAAACAAGGCGTGGGCGCGGTATCTTGATGGAATCGGAAAAGGCTGGCGTAACTTTGTTAACATAAGTTAAAAAGCCTTACAATGAAGCAAAAGATCAATCTGGTGAAGAATATTACTAAAGTTTTTTGTTTTGAAAATAAATTTAGTATTTTTTTTATACTGTTTCTTTAACAAGTTGGTTAAAATTTTCAAAAATATATATAATTAATTAACATGGAATACATGTTTTTATTTATTTTTAAACATGAATATCGGTTGTGGTTCTTTCAAGGTTTATCTATACCTACTGCTAAAGTTAAGCCTAAAAGACGATAGACAAATATGTAAACAGAGCCAAATTCACCGAGGTGGGTAGCGGTACGATGGCTCAATTGGTAGAGCGACAGAACTGTTTCGCAGAGGTCGCGGGTTCGAATCCCTCCACTAAACGACTTATTTTTCATTCTATAATTATTTAAAGATACAACCATTAAAATTAAAAACAATTACAAAACTATCAAGGTTGTTTTGTGAACTTTGCAACTTGTAGCTACAACTTTTTTCTTAAATATCTCAATATTTAAGAAAAAAGTTGTAGTTGTATATTCGCTATGGACAAATATCATTCTTCAATGAGTACCAGTTTTTTTGAATTTTCTGGAGAACAATTAAAATGATATTGAATAGTAAACCTGCTTTAAGCTGTCTGTAAATTATATAAAAAAGAATAAGAAAAATACGAATACAAATTTTGAATTAAGAACTTATTTAATTTTTCAACTATAGCCGAGTGGGGAGCATTCACAGGCATCACATTTATATTTTTTATAAATGATTAATTTGTAGGTTTATTACCAATGTTTTTTAATTTTAACTTTTATTTTGTATCATTTTGTTTAAAATAAAGCTTTATTATAGTCGAAGTGCTTTCCTAATTTCTACTTTTAAAATTGGAAACGAAAGTGTGCCACGTAAATAAAACATTTTTTTTTTAAATTAGAACAAAATAAATATATATATATTTATATATAGATATATCTCTGAATGGTCCACCGTTATCTCAAACTGTGCAAAACCAACCCAATAACAGAGTCGGATCGTGGGAGGAACTAATTGCTGATCCCGTTGTTATATTGTCTGTCTGTTTATCCCACGGATAGGTCTAAATTAATGTTATTCGTGGTTGGTTGACCCAGCTAACATTTGTCTAGGACAGTTTTGTTTTTATCATAGGTGATTAGATTTATATAGGAACAAACATACATATACATATAAAACAAATCAATATAAATATTTAATATCTATATTTGCGGTCGGAATCTACCACAGACGACACTTCGTCCTTTGTTACTATAGAATATATTGCACAACTTCCTGATAAAGTATTTTATTATAAAGCAATTAGTATTAATTATATATATTAACTACAGAAAAAAAAATAGTAAATATTCTTTTAATGTTAATCCTTATTTGTTTCGTCAAATATATAAAACAGTTATATTATTGTTGAGAATAAAGAAATTAACGCAAAAAAAAATCTTAATGTATAGCGAAACAGGTCTGGAGGAAGAGTTTCATATAGTTATTGCATTTATAGCAGTCGAATATTAAACCTCTTTTTGTATTTCATATCCTCTTTAGATATAGGCTGTACACACTATGACCTTATGATGACTATTGGATGGTACATTAAAAAAAAACATAATTTCTTCCTACGTGACTAACACTCACGGCCCTTTTGCTAGTAAATAAAACATTAGCAAAATATGCGAACAATGCCTTTTTGTCGCACGACTTCATCAGTTCCGCACATGTAACGCCCTTATATTGTCAACGAGGCCAAAGTCCTAGGAAACGAATTTTATTTTATAAAATATCTCGCTCCTAATATATAACAATTAAAATTCAGCACATACCGTACTATACTACCAAAGTATTCATAGCTATAAAAGCAATAAAATATTCCAATTAAATATTCAAATACACATATATATTTATATATCTTCTATAGACAAAGTCCTAGAAAACAAATTGCATTCCTAATATGACATATGACAACAAAAAAAAAACAGCACACTGTACCAACGTACCACTAAAACTATAAAATCATTAAAATATTACAATTAAATATTCAAATACACATATATATTTATATATCTTCTATAGACAAAGTCCTAGAAAACAAATTGCATTCCTAATATGACATATGACATTAAAAAAAAACAGCACACTATACCAACGTGCCACTAAAGCTATAAAATCAATAAAATATTCCAATTAAATATTCAAATACATACTCATATATTTATATATATATATAACATATATATATATATATATATATCTTCTATAGACAAAGTCCTAGAAAACAAATTGCATTCCTAATATGACATATGACAACAAAAAAAAACAGCACACTATACCAACGTACCACTAAAACTGTAAAACCAATAAAATATTCCAAGTAAATCATACACATATAAAAATTCAGCTGCAACAATACGCAAATTAATATGACTGTCGTGTAGTATTGTCCGTCGCATCACATATTGATAGTTCAATTGCCGAGACATATGGGTCAATGATATGAGTCGCTTTTTGTTCTAAATTGTATTGATGTTAAAATTTGTATGTGTATGCCGTTTGGTTTTAAAACGATTTATTCGAATCGTTTGAATAAATAATATATTGAACTACCTTATGCAATGCGAATTGTTTTATCGTTATTTAGAATATTTTGTAATCGTTTTCATGAAGAAATGTATCCCAGGCAATAAATTTTTTTGTCATCTACCGCCAATATCTTAGTTTTCAGGAGTAGAGTTCTGGATCCATCATAAGTGTTTATATATAGGATGGCTCACGTAAATCAGTCGTCCAAAAAATAAATGCATTCTTCAAGTACTGAAATTCGACGTAAGGTCAATTTTACATTAATATTTCAAATTTCAAAACATACTGGCACGAATTACAATTATTTCCTTGAATAAAAGAATGAATGATTTAGAATAACGTCATCAAAACTGTTTAACGAAACATTATTAAAGTAATATAACTTTTGGAACGAATTTCAAACTAAGATTATTGTAATATCGCCATATTGGTAGGCCTGCTGGCTACTAGTTTTGGCCATTCTGTGATACCATCTCAAAGCGAGTGCCATGCGCCTCAAGTCTCGGTCTATATTAATATAATAATTCTCTGTGATAACATATTTTTAAATATAGTTATAACAAAGAAGAGAAAGAATAAGATAACACATCTCGGATATCATGAATAAATAAATCGAAATCAGCAATGTGTGAGCTGAACACACCACACACAGACCAACTGTTATATAAAATTAACGGTCGGTTGTAGAACGATGGTTTAAAATTATATGACAGAGTTTGATTGGTTGTCCATCATGACATCAACCAATCAAAAAAATTGACGTATAATTTAAAATCATATTTTTATTTTATTTTTTTACTAAAGTATCTAATATAAAAAGTACAACCAACTTCAATGAAAAAAAATCCCTAATATCTGTTCATATAAAATGTTCACCTAAGATCTTATTTGCAGTTTACAGGGTTTTCATCAGAAAACAAACAAACCAACATACCATTATTTAAACTCAACTGGTATTCAAACTCGGGACAAATAATTCAACATCAAGTAAATATTGATAATAAAAAATAAATGTTAAATTTAAACTCGATATAATATTTTTTGTAAATTATCAAAACCAAGGCTGACAGATAAAATTATCAAATGAAGCCACAAATAACTAAACACTATCATATTATATATATTATAAATATATATAAAAATAAGATTTTTTCTTATATGTATGTATAAAGATGCGTATCGAGAAGTATTTAAAAATAATGAAAATATATCTATAGAATACATATTATATTTTAAACTGTCTGTTTTATTATATTGTAAAAAACTACTAAACAAATTCGATGAATGGTTCAATTTTATTGCTCTAATATCAAAATCGTTCGCATCGTTTTATTGACCACAAAATAAAAGTACAGTATACGTTAGGTTATTAAGATAAATAATATTATTATTCAAAGCCCAATTGATTAACAATAAATACATACAAATCAACAATAAACACACTTCATTACCTCATAGTATCATATTTATCCAGCGCTGCGGAAAGTCGGCCATTAAAACACATTTCTTATCGCATTATAAGCGTAGTACTGTTAAATTAAATAACATGCTTTATAATTGTTTCATATAAGCTTATAGTTAATATTTTATTAACCTCATACTCTAAGCGAACCACTGGCGCAGTATCACTAACACCTTTGATTTTAAGGGTCCCAAGTTCGATAATTTTTTTTTCATTTATCCGTATATATATATATATTTTTCATTTATACGTATATATATATTTTTTTCATTTATCCGTATATATTATTTTTTTATTTATACTTTGGCAGATGAAGAAAAGCATGATGAAAACATGATATGTTACCAACCAATTAGCAAGTATAGAGTGGTGGGATTAACCTCTGTACCATTTCAATAGTGGTAATACCACCATCGTTACTTTAATTTCCCATTACTTAAAATATATTTGCGTTATCCCATGATTTAGCGATTTTTATATAATGTTCACCTTGTTTCATTTTAAAAAATATTGTTACTGAAGATTTTTTTTTTATCGTCTAGTGACCATTTAACAAATATAATTAGCTTTCTTATTACCAAAGAAAAGAAAATATCTTGAACATTATTCCGACAAAGCGAGAGCTTGTTAAAAAAATCACTGGAAAGGTCTTGAATTCTCTATTTTCAACAAACTTTGACAAAAAGAGGTTCACTATTCGTTAATATATATATATATATATATTGAATAATTAAAATTTTACTATTAATAGGGCATAGAGTGAACTCATTTAATTTAGTCAACTAACGGTACTAATATTTGTTTAAAAGACATCTAATATTAAAATTTTTTCACTATCGTGGAACTGATTGTAAATAAATATCTCTGGTTAGTTGCTTTATCGGTGTGTGCTGGCTTTTTTAGTCGATAATTAGAATACTAGAAAATCTTTAAATATATAATGTATCTCAACAATGAAAGAATTTCAATATACCTATTATGTGGAAACCACTATATCTTGAGCTCTGTCTAAGTAATATAAATTATTTTAATGTCGGTAATAGCTAATAATAATAGTATTCACGGAACAGCTGCATCTCAGTTACCGTTATGAGAAAAACGCACTGACTTATACACACCGACATACATATGTATATAACAGACGTTCTATTTCATTACAAATAAACCCGCGACATTTATTTATATCATTTAAAAGTCATGTATTCTTACCGTTAAAATTATAATAATAATTAAAAAAAACATATATATTAACAAATGTCTCAATACGTTTAATATTATTTAACTAAAAGTTCTTACTAAGATTACATCAACTCCCTCAAGTAAGGTCCAACTTAAGTAGACCCTCAACGAAATTAGTTTGGAAAATATATTGTTAGCAATACTTACGTACGTAACCTGTTAATATAGAATTATTATTTTCAAGAACACTTGGGAATATTGGGTTAAATTATTATAATAAAATATATTTTTTAACGTGACATTAATTTAAATTATTTATTTGTATATTTATTTTTCAGGAAAAAGATTGTAAATGTCTATGTATGTAAGATATAATTATTACCTACAAAGTATGAAATATCTCGTTAAAGAGATTTCAACCTCACCATTCATTTATGGACATTATATTTTAAGTCATTAGAAAATTAATATAGATATTAAAAACTTTTAATATAGGTAAGTAACAGATGAGACAATAAATTCTAAATCTAATGGACCTTCATACTGAACTCGGTGTGTTATATATTAGAACGTATACACTCATTATTTAAATAGAATAAGGGTAAAAAAGTTCACACACAAAAAATATAATATTCGCATATACTCCAAACTTGCCAGAAACCTCGACAAAAATCCAAAACAATTCACATAACATCAATAACTTCCACAAAAAATACAATATTTTTTAACAAACAGCACGTCTGCGCCGGCGCAGCATTCGCGGACAACTAACGATTAACGACACTGTTGTCACTGTCACTTGTCAAGAGCAAGAAATTGTAAACATCGGAAGTGTAAGGGATGGAGGATAGAAAGAGACAGAGCTACATCTGTTTATGCAGCCTCAGTTTTGTTTATAAATTCTGGGTAAAGATTTAATAACATAGTCTCGAGATGAAATAGTGTTTAGTGTTCATATCTAATCATCTAAATTAATAATAACATCCTCTGGTCTTTATTTATACACCCTCGGCAAGATCTAGTGCTTATACAGTATAAGTATAGCTTGTACTATAGCTTGTACAGTGTAAGTGTAGTAGTGTATATATATATATATTTCTTTATGCATTGAATAGATGATTTCCCAATACTCTTTTAAAACATACATTTTGTACATTGAATTACTTAAACAAATTCAACTTACACCGCCAGTCCGCCATGCTTCGAGAACTCATGAGTGAAAAACTCTAATGGGTTAAAATACCGCCGAGTAAAATAAATATATATAGATATAGATAATGAGAGATAGTGTTTTTTTTATCTATATTTAAAATACTATTCAATATTATAAAATCCAGAAGGTAGCGCGTTTTTTAATACATTATGTATATTTTATATATATTATGTATTAGAAAACAAACGACAACGCAATATAATTAACATAAAATTGTCTAACATTAATTATAACGCGGCCATTTACCTGAAAACTAGGATGTTCAAAGAATTTCATATAAAAAAAAAAGTTCTTGACACGTTGTCACAAAGCCGTATGAATAAAACGAAAGGTAAATGGCAAATTCAATTACCGCAATGCAGTCTTTAAACCCATGGATTAAGGTCAGACGACGAAATTAAGGTGAAAACTATAAACTTTGGATTTTATAAACTTTCTTTTTTTATATCATTTTAAAATAACAACATGCTGTACCTTATTTGGGAATAGTTAACGGTTTTAAACAGCCGTTTTTATTATCCAATTTACTAAGTGCTAGGTCAACTAGCGTACTAATATCTGTGCATAAGCTGTTAGTGAGCTAGTGCTCCCATCTGATCTGACTCTTACTTGTTATTTTTTCGGGTCAAACGGTGCGTCATAGGGGTCGTCCATTAATCACGTGTAATTTTTATAGCATTTTTAACCCCCCTCACTTCACGTGATGAGGTTTAAGACTACTTGCACCCCAAAATCACATGTATTTTTTAATACCTACATGGGCCGAAATTTAAGACAGAATAGAACAGTTAGTCTTTAATATTAATAAAATATTACAATACTTATTTTTATAGTTATAATATTTTTTGTTGAAACTTAACGTTCGTTATTCTGTAAACATTAAATTTAATACGAATGAAGTTATAAATATTAAAAAAAAACACGCTCGCTGGAAGAAAGAATACAACTCACCAATCGTATAATAAAACAATTTAATATCGTTTTATTTAAACCTGAATTATTTTGTTCGAATTTTAAATATATATAGAATGAAAAATTCGTAAATGAAACAACGTCCCGATAGCGCATTATGCAGAGCGACGGGCACGGACTCAAGAAATCACAGATTCGAGTCCTGTTCATACTGATATTTTTTTGTCTATTGTTTATAAAAATTAAGAAAGCTAGTATTTTTATAGTTAATGTGGAACATTATGGTATTTAAAAAAAGGATGAGGGCGTATGTGCATTGCTTTTATTATCTATAACAATATGTACTGACTATTAATAAAGATGAGCCGGCGACAGGAAGCGTTTACATAAATCTATGTGCGTACGTGAGTATATGAATGTGTGCGTAGGTGTAATTTACTTAATATTAATATTTTATCATTATATTTTATTTATTAATAAACTATTAATCATAAGTTTGTGTACCATTCGATACTTTTGAAGGTTACCAGGGTGGTTACAGCGTAATGTGCCAATTTCATTATACAATCTAAGACGCACTATTTGACCCCAAAAAGTAGTGACTAAGAGACTCCTTCAATCAGATGCGAGCACTGGTAACATTTTTTTAACAATGCGATATTAATGCGCTGGTGGACCTAGCACTTAGTAAATTGGATAATGAAATGGCTGCTTAGCTCTAGGCAGATCACTAATATCTTAAGAAAATGAATGTAAAGTAATAATTATAGCTGCCATTCTTACAAATAGTAAGAGAGAGAAGAACATTCATACTGCTCTCTCTTTCTTCCGTGTTCTCATTCATCCCCCAAGGCTGGCAACGCATCTGCAGGCTCCCATTATTGCAAATGTCCATAGCGACGGCAACTTCTGACAATAATATGCCCTTTTGTCCCTCTATATAGGGAACAAACAAACCGACACTCCATTTATAATATCACCTGGAGTTTTATAATTACTGTGACTTCCTTATCAGATTAAGTTTTGCTATTGTCGCTTGAATTATTTAACTTTATCGGTCATTGACCTCGTGAACTGCTTATATTGATCGATAGTAATACATTACACACTTCAAATGTTTAATCACTGTTCTTGGCAACGCTTACAAACTGGAAACGTGATTTAATATAATATTTATATAAAAAATAAAATAAAAAAAAACTAGGCCTTTCTTATAACTGCATATTAAGGGTGACGTTTGTCAAAAATACTTACCTCGCAGTAAAACATCACATAAGGAAGCTTCATTCTCATACATAGATATAGTCATATGGCAAGCGTTCGTAAATATATGAACGTATACGATATCATATCGCTATTATTTCAAACCCATACATTCATCATTCTATACAACTAGCGTCAATGTCACTTGTATAGGCTTTCCATACTTTATAATATTTAGTTGGCTAACACTAGTGATGTAGGTTGTCTTGTAAAATCAGTCAGTCAATCAATCAGAATAATTTCGTTATAATTATGTATGTGAATATTAAAATTGCTTCTTATTCTAGGGTTCCAAACTTGTACTTTTTGCAGTTGCTCTCTAAAATACTGCTAATTTCGCTACTCAGACTTATTTTATGTAAAAAAAATTGGCAACCCTAAGTGTATCCCACAGTTGCCAGCCAACTTAAATAGTTATGTAGAAAATAAGCAGATCAGAACCTGAAACTTTTGATATACGGAACCGTTGGTCTCACAATTAAATACTTTGTTAGTTCTATATTTAATTAAATTTTGTCTAGTCAGCTTCTATCTTAGACTAGATTTAATCTATCCCCAAGTAATGGTTCACCCTTAACGTGCTTCGGAAGTTAGCTCCACTATAAATAACGCCATATCTTTTAAATTAAATAGCTTGTGTATAATATATATATATAAACACCTTGTATAAATGAAATTTAAAAGATAAAATAAATTTACTGTAATTCGTATACACTATCCTTAAGCTCATACATTCCGGTACCTCTGCAACCATTATGATAATTACCTGAAACAAAAAGTAATATAATAAAAACATTTAATAATAAATAAATAAAACTAATAATCAATACTATTATAACAATAACAAAAGATACCATAGTTTGAGATCTTTATAATTAAATGATCGTTAACAAAAATGCAATCCAGCCACGCAATTAAATTCATTAAAAAAATATGCAATAAAGTTCAATTTTGAAAAACATAAAATTCAATAAACGTCTGGTGCGGAAATTAAACCCCGTACAAAATTAGAGCAACGACCTACATACAGAGAGCGACTTCTACCCCTAGTATGAGTTTTGACGTTACGTAACGTTGATAGTTTTCGAGCAGTCACGAAACGAATTTTTGGTTATGATTAAATGATAATGGTTTATTACCAATCAAAACCAACAAGTCACACTAATTCTTTTGGGGTCTTTTAAATATAATAAATAAAAATATTAATCATAAAATCAATTTTGGATGTATATATATATACTTAATATAATTGAAGTCAAATAAATATTTTTGTTTAATCAAAACAATATTTTTAGAGAGCTTGTATAGCAAGAACATTTTTATCAATATTCGAAACGTTTTTATCAATAATATTTATTATTTTCCTGTACAAATAAATTGGCAACCCTATTTTATACATACTTACAATAAGTAAGTTTTCAAACATCTTAGTTTAGTCAGCTTAACGTCTTAAAAGATTAAAAACTCTCCTACCATCGGCTTATCTCAGAGGCAAAGGAAGTAGCTGGGAATAAGTAAATAATAATAATAAAAAGACATAGTTTCATAAAAAATAAATCTTTTAATATAACTAAGACTCAAACTTACAAAATGAACTTTAATACGAATTTGATTAATTAAAAACGTCACTGAAACATGAAAAGGTATAATTAAAATGTAATATCAAGCTACCCTCAATTACATTTTTTAATTAAAGTAACACAGTGAATGGATTAAAATATAAAAACTTATTTTATTTTAATACGTGCTATATGTCGCGGCTTCTTCCGGGAAGATACATATTTTACAAAAACAATTACAATGTCGCCATGCGCCCATTTTATTATCCTATATTCCGAGTAAGTTTAGCCGACAAAAAATTTAAGTAAGTGATTTAATTTAAGTAAGTTAACCAATGAGATGTGAGCCCTAACTTACTGACAGCGTTCTCACAATGCGATATTTATACGATAGTTGACCTAGCACTTAGTAAATTTAATAATGAAATAGCTGCTCTAGTTAAATATACATTTCTTTATAGAAGACATACAATAAATTGAGAATATTAATCCGCTTCATAAATACACAATATAATAATAACCTGACTAAACTACATATTAGATATAATTCTTAGCATTCTATGAACCATAATCTCAATATAAACAGTACATCCTTTTTTATTTTGCAACCCAGCATCCGTCACCATTATAAATATTGGGATGAATATGAGCTACATTTCCTAACACGTCAATAAAATATGTTTGCTTGTTTGTTTCATTTTTTTTATATAGGTACGAGTACCATTATATACACGTACCTACAATGGGTTTGCTCTTCGACAATAAGAGAGGGGTTAAAGTTAAGCGAAGCACGATCGTGCTATACTCGAATTTCTAACCCTTTGAACGTAAGTCAAAATGTTATCGCTAGTATCCGATAAATATCGTCTCCAGGTAGGGTCATTAACCCTTTATCGTCACGGTCGTGGATATATCGTGTGCAACCATCCTAACAATACTGACAGCTATGTATAAAGTCACTCTCAGACAATCCAATCTCAGATCTGGTCGTGTGAACAGTTTGAAATAAGCCAATGTCAAAACTCAAACCTCAATTCACATCGCGTACAAACCATCAAAGCAACCGGTTAAAATATTCAAGCACAGACTTAGGCGACACGACGTTTCAATTCGCTTAAGGCAGTCGCATTGAATACCTGATACGGAGCTGAATTATGATAGGCGCCATTTTTTATTTGATTATTATTACTAATGGTGGTACATTTCATGATCGAAGATGAGAAGATGGCATCAAAAAGGTGACAGGAATGACTTGGATTAGAAAAGCAAGAGATAAATCTTTATGGAGAACACTCGATGCCTATGCTGGAAAGCAAGACAGTCAAGAAACCTGTGTCTAATATAGAAATTGTAACATACTTTACGTACGTAAAGAAAATACAAACATACAGTAGAATTAAGATGAAATGTAATTAGCAATTAAAAGTTGTTAAAAAAAAAAATAGCGAGTAAGAGTATTCACCAATCAGAGAGAAGCACTAACTCACTAACAGCAATTTCACAATGCGATTTTAGTACGTTTGTTGAGATAGTGTCACTTAGATTGTATAAATGAGCCATAGCAGACGAAACGAAAATTATTTACAGATATAGAAAAAAATCAAAACCTGATCAAGTCTATGTACATAAAGAGCGCTACACACGATCCAACATCCAACTTCAATGCACGTCTCGTACGATCTTTACAAAGGGACCGTGTAAATTATTAAAGCAGCGAGTACACGCACGGTTCTATGACATGTCATATGAAAGTGAAGTCCAAACATATTACAGACGATGCAGCAATTTGTTTTTAAACTAGAATGTTTTAAACATCAGCGAGATTAGAGTTCAATATGAACGATAGGTTTTAAAATTAGAATTATATAAAATATTTTGGACGTATTTTTATCTTAAAATATAAATTTTTTCAATCATTTTTGTCATATAATGAAAATAATTCGTTTAAAATTGTATTATATTGTTTTGTCAAAATTTAGAAAATATTAGTTAATACGTAAGTTTTCGACTTGTATAAAAAAAAAACAACTTTTTATGTTATTAGATGGCAAACGAGCATGACGGTAAGCGGTACCATCAATCTACAAATGCAAACGCGTTACCACCTGCCTACACCTACAGCTTGGCCCTACCACCAAAAGTATATTAATATCATATCAAGAAATAATATTTTTACTATACTATATGGCATATCAATTTTAATACATATATATTTAATTTTATACGTCATCTACATTGAAGCAGAGAAATATTAAAAAAACAAATGGATTTTGATACGAATTCAAAGTCTTAACACGCTTTATATTGCCTAGTGTTACATATTCCATATATATCGATTACAAAATAACATGTAAATCATGTACGTTTGTTCGTAATTTAAATAAATGTGACTGAGTCACGAATGCTGAGTTTATATATCATGATAAAAAAAACAAATTAGAATGCATCTATTTGAGTCACTGCAAGGTCTCCGCTGACTTTTGACGAAAGTATTCAAAGCTTTTTTACTTTTCGTTAAACCGTTATAACACAAGGCCAGCATAATCGTACCTTATAACGAGTTTATAGATTTAACGATTTCTGTTTACTTACCTAACTCTTTAAATGGAGTACATGAATCTGTTTTAGGGAAAGTTAAGAAACTCCCACGGGAACTCAGTATATCATCCTTTAAATCCAGCACCATCGAACGGAATATAAATTAAAAAAAACACCGCTTTGTAACAGATGAAAAAGGACCAATAGTAAGGAAAAAATTACAAAAAAATTGCGATAAAAAAAATAAAAACATGGACCATCATGGGCCAACGCCCACAACTGTTGGAGCATTTGTTCGGCTTCACAATTTTCTACACCATCAACTAGACGGCGACATATTATATTTCGCGATAAACATCTGTTAAGATCATTTAGTTCCATGTAGTTGTAATAGATGGCGGTATTGCAAAAATATCAAATCTGTATACTATTTATATTATTGAACTAGACTATAGGTTACATACACGTTAAAGCCCTACAAAAAAAAACAAAAAAAATAATACTCTTTTTTATTTGATAAATAACGTTGGTATTGGAGACTTAATATCTTAAATTTAAGACGTTTTTTGGTTTTGTTTTAGTAAAATATATACCATTTTTAATAAAATCACGTAAACAGATAAAAAAAGATATAAATAAAAATAATAATACATTAGTGATACTTTGGACACTCTATTTATATAAAATAATACGATTGTCATATATTCATGTCAAAATCCATTATAAATATTATTATTAATAATGCGTATGTGTGAGTAATCTTCATGTTTTTAATTCATTAATATCGCTATCTGCTCTATTCATTATCATTAAAAACATTATCTAATCCTTAGACGTAGAATTACAAGTTCATTGACCTCACGCACTTAACAATACCCTATTTGCATGTCACCTGTTATAACAGTTTATATATTACAGTACCAAATAAAATAAAATTTAAATTCAGTTACATACCAAGCCACGAGAGTTCAATATAAATTGGCCGCCTTATATATATAATATAATACGGATAATTTAAATATACTTCATATATTATGTGCATGTAGATTGGATGAGGCAACGTAATTTAGACGTATAATGGGCACATGTCACAATATCCGGACGGATGTATCTATTAAATCATACAGACGTGGTCAGGGGCCTTAACTGTAAAACTGAGGTCCAAGCGCATGAGAGGTAGCGTTTTTTAATTGTTAATTAAGTTGAAGTATGTTTACGTATATTTTGATGATATATATATATATATATCAACAAAATAAAAACAAATGTTTGTAGATTTTAAATTATTATAAGTGAACAAATTTGAAGTCTTTGCTATGAAAAATAATATCATATATAAGTTTATATTTTAGAGGCTTTGCGCGAAAGCTTGTAAATGTCGACTACTGTGACAAACTAATGAATATAAAAAAATAAAATAAAAATGAATATAACGTCAAGATGCAAAGTCTTCTTGTGATGAATAGTGGCTGAAAGATACGTGAATCTTGAAGCAACCATTAATATTTTGTTTTATGAAGAATGCTAGTTTTGGAGTTAATAAAGAACAAACACACAAACATACTTTGACAGTATAACATTCGTTAAGATTACAATAATATATGAGTACTATAAAGTTTCAAACGAATCTCTACTTAGCACCAATATTTTCGATATAAGTTTAAAGGTTTAAGGCCGAGTTTCTTATATTTTGGAATACCAATATAAGAATATGGCAATATAAGAAACGTTTAGATTTGTAACCAACTAACTGTTGTAGGATGTAACCGTGTAACATAGTGCCTACTTTACTATATCTTTATATATCGTTACTTTTGATGACCTTCCATTTAGTCATAATAATAAAACCGCTACATCTTTCCAATTGTACCACAGCTGGTTGCATCACCGAGCATTGAACGGAGGTCGCGAAAATCTTTTTAATTTCAATAATATATTAAACATGACTTAATTCTTACTGTGATTATTAATAAATCAATATATTTACTATAAGTTGTAAGTATGTTTGTTTATTTTTAACATATAATATTACGAGAAAAATACAAGTATAAACCAGTCATATTATTTATACACACAGACGGACTTTTATCGCGAAGCGATCATTTATCTCGATAGGGTACGAAAAATACTATATTTTTAAAACAAATTTAACTGTGCCGTGTTTTTTGTATTACCGCTTCCGTGAAGCTTTCCAGTGATATTTTTTAATTTACTTTAATATTGAGCTTAATTGTTAAGATTCCTGTATTTAAAAAAATGGGACTTAGATGGCAAAAGCGAAATATACTAATCTATACACTTGGAAAAAATGTGTACTGTTTAATTCTTTGAAATTTCCCTAAAATAATATATATATATTATTTTAGGGAAATTATATTATTATTACTGTATAAAAAAGCATATATGTAGACTAAATAGAGATTTTAGTAGAACCATACCCTTTCTATAGTCTTAATATAAACTTGACTTAATAGTAAATATAGATAAGCGACCAACAAATTAAACGTCAAAGAAACTTCTTTATCATCAAAGTTCTTTCCGTTACGTGAGTGTTGGTGTCATATTTGACAAACGAGTCAAATGCTTTTTACTAAGACATCAATCAAGAAACGTTATATACATATATGTATATAAATATATTTTGTATACACATTTCCTGTCACTATTATCCAGCTATTTGAGATTTACATTAACTTATAATACATCAAAAAATTATAAGCAATGAATTATGTTTCGCTTCATATATTTTAATAATTATACTAATATAGTATATATAAAGATTTTGCAGCTTGAGTAAATACATATAGTAATGGGCCGATTTTAGTGTCCAATCTACAGCGCACTATTTAACCCAAAATATTGCGAGTAAGAGTCTCCACCAATCAGTGGGGAACACAGCCTCACTAACAGCCTTTAAACAATGCGCTATTAGTACGCTAGTTGACCTAGAACTTAGTAAATTGGATAATAAAATGAATGCTTCAAGCAAGTAACTTCAAGATTAAAAACCGGCAAGAAATGGGAGTTTTAAAATAATTATTTATATTGTAAAAGTTTAAGTGCCATTTCAGATGAACGTAACGGTCAAGCGTAAGATATGTTTAAAAGAATTTCGTGACGTGAGTCATCGGAAGTGAACTTAACGGACACATTTCCCTACTACGAGTTTTAGGTGTATATTTATTTACGATTTATTCGATCTACATCCAAATTAATAAATATAGATATATAAAAATATATATATATATATATATTATTGTGACCAAATTGATTATTAGGTTTTCGGAGAAATATTGTGATTTAATATATTTATATTTACCGAGTACAGCATCCCCTACTACGAGTTAATATTTTATAGCATATTTTTTTACGCTTTATAATATAACGAATTTAAAATAAACCAGTTAATTTCCTAATTAAAACAGATATCTCATATTCATCACATCTTTCGACTGTATCATACTTAGAAATAATAAATACAAAAAAAATGTATGTTACTTAAAAACCAATACCGTAGAAAATTCTATACAATCAGAACAAAACGTGCAGCTTTACAAATACCGTTGTTGAATCGATCGTGAAAGATGACGAGTCACTAATATTAAATAATATTGGGTATTTTTAATATAACATTGCGTTACTTATTTAAGAAATTCTGATAAATAGAGAATAAATTTATATTATTCTAAGACTGATGCAACTCTTTTAACCTTGCTAGTAGATTAGTATCAATTAAATAAAACTAAATTAGTATTGATCAAATAAAACGAAAATTAACAAGAAAAAATATATATAATAAACGTTCGAAAATATCAATAAACGTATATTTTATTATAAATACAAATACATGTACAGAGAATGAAAAATAAACCGATACTGACAGGGGGTCGAACCCGCGATCTCTGTGAAACTATCCCGTCTCTCTAACAATTGAGCTACAACATCGCGATACGGTAACTCAATTGGTAGAGCGATGAATTGAATTAATTAATTTAATTAATTGGTTTTATTTCGTTATGTATATATTTAAAATCAAAGGAAATAACGTTTCGCAATTATAATTAAAAATAAACCTAATAAAAAGAATTATCAACTACCGTACATTGTTCTATGGATCTCGTTCCCTTGGAACATCGGCAAGAAGCTGGTTGTATTTCCTATTTCGATAGCTATGTCGGTTTCTTGAGAGAAAAATGAGTCTTCAATGATGAATCAATATTGATGTGAGGTTATTTCTTTTTCAATTGATTGAAATTGCTTCTATAAATATATATATTTATTTGGTCGAAACTTTTATCAAAGGTTTTCTTCGTCGGCTTTCTTTGTTCATTTAACTGAGCTTGAAAGGTAAATTTGTATAGTTCTGTTCATGTATATATGATCTTGAACTGATAGAAGAAAACTCTAGCAACCGTTAAATAAGTACTCATATAGGGATATATTTCTGTAGATGGAATAGGGCCTGATTATGGAACCGGAAGATGGCTCTTAAGATACCAGTTTTCTATCAAAAGGTGTGACCTGATTGGATTGGTCTTAGGAATGTTGATTATACAGAGCAACTGGAGTTACAATAATTATTTATAAGACATAATAAACTAAACAATAAATATATGCTTAATTTAAAATAAATATGGAATTAAAAATAAAACGATACGCGCAGGGGCCACTCTGGTATGGTCAGGACCTTGATTTTAATTTAAAATTTTAATTTAAAATATATAAAAAAAATACAAAGTAAATATTTCAAGTAAACAAACTTTCGTACGTTTAACCATGTTCAGTGTCTGTTAGCTCAATACAGCTGTCTAGACGCAGTTATAACCAGAGTTAACTGTGACTTCATACTGGCTCTTACTCGCCGTTTGGTCTGCAAGCTGACACTCAGTAATTATATATATATATATGTCTGTATTTACGTCAATTTTATCGGAATTTGTCCGACTAGTTTCGAACATATTCGGTGTTTTTATTCAAGCATGGCGGACTCGCGGCAAGCGAAATCCGATAAATTAATTTGAATATAGCTAGTCAAATATATATATATAATATATCATAAGTCAAAAGAATACTAAATCTATACAGTTCCATTGTTCGTGTTAGAGTATATTAAAACTTCTCAATATACTCAATATATTAATATATGGTTATAGACGAAATAAATACCTGTTTGTGTAAAGTTATTTGGTGACCGGATTAACGGTACTGATCTTAATGGGTCTTGAGTTCGATCCCCGGTCATTACAAACATATTAGCATGCTATAAACTTATCTGCTCGAGTTGTCTCATCAAACAATATATCACAAAAAAACAAACCTACAATATACAAGAATCAAAAACCATCAATCGGGCTATATATTTTATTTTTCATGACCTCTACTATTGGTTTTTTTTTAATTCTTACGTTTATTTGTACAATATTTGCACTAAATAAAACTTACATCTAAAGTAATAACTGAAAAAAAACTTAAAGAAATACATAAACATATAAGAAATATACAACATTTTTGTGTTTGTGTTGTAAATTGTTGTTTAATTTTGTTGTTCTCTGTGTTTGGAAAAATAAATAAATTATAAAATTATAAATTAAATTATAAAAAAATATAAAAATTATTTTCTTCAGATTTTTGTCCAAAGTTGGAAATAAAATTCATATAGAATCACGAAACTATAAAAAATTTAACTAACAAACTTACCAACTCTTTCAAGTCATCTGCTGATCGTGTTTTCGAACATCCAAAGGGGTCTCATAATAAATCTATTTCAACCCTTTTTAACCGTTCAAGGGTGCGAACCCGTTAAGAGTCTATTTCCTCTTGGCTGTATTTAGCAAAAATTGCACTAAGGTTTTTTGTATCGGTTGTAAGGAAATCGTAATATTGAGGTATAAGTCATAGGAGAGGGTTGGCTTCCGAGGGTTGTTCGAGAGGAGTTATCAACCATGATTCATTAGCGTTTTGGTACTTCAAGCAGACAAGTACTGGAGATTTAACACGTGCTTTGGTTCAATATATACAGTCGCGTGCAAGTAAATCGACTCAAGCCTCAAGTGCGCATAAAAAGTGATATAACTTAAAAATGCCTTAATATACCTCTATATAATGTTTTACATAATTAAAGCCTAGTAATTGAGCTTTAAAATGGTGCAAGTTGCATGAAAATCGATTCAGTAGTTTAGTAAAAAAGGTTAATGCCAATGATAATGTAAAAAATGTTGAAAATTCATACAATTTCACAGTATGGGGCTATTGTGTTTAAATGAAACAAAATGCGCGTAAGATAAAAAATTTATTCGTGTCAATATTTGGTATTTCCTCCTCTAGCTCTGATCACTGTTCTCATGCGATTCTTCATCGACCTTATCAACTTTTTAATGGATGATTGTGGTATTCGACCCCACTCTTCTACCAACGCAGTCTTGAGCTCATTGATGTTTGTCGGAGCTGATTTCCTCGCTCTAACTTTCCTTTTGAGCTCGTCCCATATGTGCTCAATGGGATTTAAATCGGGGCTGAGCGGTGGCCAATGCATAGTGTGAATTCCAACTTCGTTCAGGAAATCACGTGTGGCCCGAGCAGTGTGACATCGGGCATTGTCATGCATCAAGATGAAATTTTCTCCAATAAAGCCTTGATAAGGGACAACTTGATCCAGTAGAACATTTTCAATGTAACGATCACTGGTCAGACCTCCTCCCCGGCCTCCCCCAGGAACGAAAACAAGCTCCGTTTTGCCTTCTAAGGAAATTCCGGCCCACATCATGCAAGATCCGCCACCATATGCAACGGTTTCCACAAAGCAGCACTGTGAAAACCGTTCACCGGGACGACGGTATACCCGACCTCTCCTGTCGCTGCCATGGAGACACATCCTCGTCTCATCTGTGAACAGGACTGACTGCCATTGCTCTATGCTCCAATCCAAATATGTTCAACCCTTCTTGCAATAGGGCAACGACTTGAGCGGCTTCCTCAGGTGTTGTATCCATAATTTTCTTCAAATGACGGCTTTAATTTGCAGAGATGTGTTCAGGTCAACGTCTAATGAGCGACTGATAAGAAAAAACGATTACAGAGGGTTTTTATAGGGGGTTGTGTCGCGCAAGTTGTGTATAGAGCGCAGAGCAGTTTACGGGAGGTTGCGTTCAGTTGCATTCTAAGTACAAGTGTTTATTTAAATTACTGATATTATGCTACCATTTGAAAGCCTAATTACTAGGCTTTAATTATGTAAAACATTATATAGAGGTAAAATAAGTAATTTTTTAGTTATATCACTTTTTATGCGCACTTGAGGCTTGAGTCGATTTACTTGCACGCGACTGTATAACACAAGCATTTGCATTCGCCTTCGCTTTCACCCGCACTGTATAGGTAAAAAAATTTGATACGTGAGACAGGGTCTGCGAATGTATGTATGTTTAAAACGTTATTTTTCTATCCGTCTAATACATTTTTTTTTCGGGATGAAAGGTATCCTAAGTCCTTTTCTGTATCCCTGATAACATGTGTCCAAAATATCATGATGTTCGCTTGAGACTCAAAGCCGTAACAAACAAACTGACATTCGCAAAATATATTATAAGTTAGAATTTATGTTATAATCTGTGGTTTTCTAGGCTATCATCCTTCATCATGGTTTTAGATGAATACCCTTTAAGAGATACCGTTGTAAAGATTCCCTCTGGCATGCTGTGTATATACTGAAATATAATAAATGTCAGTTTGGGAAAGGTTAAATACAACCTCATCATGGCAGCACTCAACAGCGAAGAGTGCGAAGGGTATTGCCATCCTATTAATATTATAAATATGATAGGCTGTATGTATGTCAATCACGCAAAAATGCTGGTTAGATTTGTAGATTTAGGTATAGTAATGTAATATGTATATTATAGGTTCCCTTGCATTATCTCTTTTATTTGGCGATATTTCTTTTTTAAGAATTTTTCTGTATAAGATTGTCTGAACGCTGCTTATCAAAACGGCCACCTGTACTATGTATAAATTGTATGATTATATATTTATTAACCGGTTATATTCGGACAGATTCAGACAACGTGAATACAGCCGGATAAATGTATGTATTATAAGTCAAAGACAATTTTTTTATTCCGTTTACGTTTAAATGTATTGTGGTGTACAAAAAAAGTATTATATTTAATTGATTAATTTTTCACATAGGACCTGGATAGGTCACAGGTTTTACTTTATCCTGTAAAATAAAATGCCAGTCAGCCAGTGACTTTTACGTAAGAAATTATATTTTTAAATATTCCTATTCTTCACCTCTCTTCTATACGAACGAAAACGTAGTCTAGTTTTTAACCCAACTTTTTGTTCTTCTTATAAAAAAAAAATCAAAGATACGTTAAATAATAACTTTCATTAACTTCACTAATCTTGAAATACTTACTGACATTTTAATATCAACATAAATATTGAAATAACATAAATCCAGGGCTAAATGTGTCAACATCCTAACATGAGTCAAATCTCACAACTCAATTATATATTATATATATGTGCTGTGCTAAAATAACCTTTTACATTTCTTGGTCGTATTTTTCCATGAGTCACTCTAAAGGCTCGTACACAACGTGTATTAAAAACGAGATGGATTTGTGCATATGTATTCAATTTTATATGTATGTGTGCGCAATATACCGTATATAAATGTATGTGTTTAATTATATATAAAAGCATAAAGCTCAAATATCAAAGCATACATTGTACAAAATTGCAAATATTTGATGTGTACGAGGCGTAAGTTATAAGGAATAAGTTATGCGCGTTGTAATCTTACAATTATTTATAGTTCACAACTTACCTTGTTTCAGTGTTAACTTAGTATGAGTGATACATGACCCTGATAATCACGGATATACCATAACATATGAGACATGGTGAGATGAAATCATCATATTATCATACCTTTGTGTCTTTCAAAGACAAATAATGATTCATTTTAGTCGATAATAAAATTAAAAATTTAAGTCATAGAGACAACCCGATACAAGTAAATTATAAAAGGAAGCATACAAAAAATATGTAAATTACAAATCTAATTTAGAGTGACAACCCTATAAAACCTATGAAGTACATATATAATATAAAGAACATCATAAAAAAATATATAGATGGAATGATACGTCTTGAACCAACCATACGAAATATATATAATGCGCCCATTTCACTAAACAATTTACGTGTCACCAATCTTCGGAAATAGCGACGAGGTTTCTCCACGAATCAGAGAGAAGCACTAACTCACTAACAGCCATTTCACTATGCGATGTTAGTGCGCTAGTTGAGATAGTGTCGCTTAGATTGTATAATGAAATGCTCGCATAAGGAATATGCACTTTCAAGCAACACATTACTTCAATATGATAATAACACAACCAATAGATGAACAAACAAAATGACACACTTGCGAAATTATTACACGTTTACGAGATTATCCTCTACTTAGCGTATTAGCACTGAGTTAACGCAAAACCGACTTTGTCTATATTAATGTAGGGTTCAAAATATAGTATATGTGATAACTACTTGAACCTTTGCTAGTAATAAATTTCGCTAACTCTTCATTTCCGCATGCTCTGTCTTGGGAGTATGACGTCTTTATGACATTATTAAATAAGTATGTCTGAGGTGTGTACAAAAACTACAAAGCAATAAAACTAGATGCCTTCATATGACATATATATAATAATAATAAATTAATTATTTTATGGTGACAACCCTAACAAATAAAATATGCTAATAATTTACATAATACGTAGTAAACATTACTCAACCGTGTCAAGGTATGACTTTTAAAGATCACTTGATTTGGAGATAGATTTGTCAATACCTAACACGGCAATTATCTATAAGGAATAATAATAGCTTGAATTAAACCCGGCCTCTTAACGGGGGATTAGAAAAAATAACCACTCTCAGATAGCGTGCTAGCTTTCTGATTGGTTGATGTTGTTATGGCGTGATAGATAGCCAATCAAAACTCTTGACAGTCCACACAATTAATTTTTACTTTAATCTTCCGTTACGTTATATAAACAAATGACAGTTATATTGTATGTATATTTGCTTGTATTTATTACATAGCAACAATCGACCTGATAATATGTAACGGTAGTTATAGTGATTAAGATTTTTTGTGTTATATATCTATACGAACCAAACAAATGAAAATAGTATTTCACACTTAACAAATATGATGATGCAATATATTTTCTAATAGAGAAAGAAAGTTCCATCTAGACATATAAGACTGCACAAACAAAAATAAATTTGTAATTACAATTAATCATTTCATTTAAAAACATACAAACTAGTAAACAAGAATAAATTTTAATTAAATGTAGAATGAAAAATAGACCTCTGCGGTAGCTCAATTGGTAGCGCGATTTTTCATTCTATATTTAAAATTTAAATAAGCTTAGCAAAGCTATACATGTTTATAAATATTTTAGAATAAGATTACGAAAAGAAATAATAAGGACTGTCTAACTTATATATGACGTATAGTATAAGGTAAAATCTATAAACTTATCATTTAGAAGGCTTTCATTATGATACATTTAAGATGGTGAAAAACACCTCTTTGTCAAACAGAAACTGCCACTTTTCAATGTCGATAAAACTGTTCGTTACAAATAAAAAAATACTCATTAAGTTTAATCAGTACTAAAATAATCGACTCATGTATAAAATTCAAAATATCATTATTCAAATAGGTATTTACATGCAATTTTGAGTCGTCATTACATTATAAAAATGTCAGTGTAAGTAAGTTACCACCGGCTCAGAATGCTGCTGAGAAGAGCTGGCCAGAAACTCAACGCTTGCTCTTTTTAAATGAATTTATCAATGTTTGATGTATATATTAGAATATGCTGGAAATGAGTCAACAACCAAAGCTCCACAACCTAAGCATTTAGTTGATCGAAATACGATCAACTAAAAGTTAATACATTCGTCTAAACTTTAACACTGACATGGGTCAAAGTCATTAATATAGATGGAAATCTGTTCCTGTTATAAATTTTATCGATGTTTTGAACTAGACATTGCAATATTATTTTATAATGCTCATACACTCACCGGGCACGAGTTGTCGTATTAAAAAATAAAAGTATTTGAATATTATCTCACCAAGGACAGTTGTATTCAAATATTATAACAACATTAGATCTCAAACAAAAAACTTGTTTATTGTCCCACGGGGTGAGTATAGTTGATAGGGATCTTTTATCACGAGATTAAAGACAGAAATTCAGCCCAAAAATACACACACATATGCATATTCGTAACTCGGTCGTTTCCGTAAAAATATACATTATACGTAAAGCGTCGGAATCGTCCCCAAATCCCCCAGGTGTTTCCGGACGTACAAGAATGTGGGGGGGAAAAGACCAACCTAAGCGAATATCTAGAATAAACTACTTAAAATTGCATTATATACCTAAATACTACCTACAATAGAAAGGTCGTCGGGGTATTATGGAGTTAATTAATAATAATTGTTCGTCCGTATTTACGCAAATTAGTTTTACCGGTGTCAGCTATTTCACATTTTGGTCATATTTAATTATTAAAAGGTCATATGTAACATTATTTTTTTACGTAAAATAATTATTCGACGTATACTATAATATACATATTATTATAATTAAATTACGTATAAACCTAACTGGATTATATTATACTAATAATAGGAAACATTTCAAAAACAATAAATAAACGTGACAGCATTTGGGGGGCGATATTACCCCGGGGGCCCCACGTGCCTCTGCTGAGTCGGCACTGTATAAGAAATATTATCATATGTTTACAACATTAGGGTGGCTACACACGTTTTGTATTCGGCATACCCTGTTGTTTAATAATGCCCGTTCCATTTCCGTCCGTGCATATTAAGCGGGTTCGTCACACGTGACCTTCTTGAGTTATATATATTCTTTAAAGATCAACTTGACTATGATTTTAGATGCAAGTTTATTAGCTGCACTTGAATAATATTAAGATTTTTGTTTTAATTTCATGCATCCATATTTACTTAAATTTCTGATGTGTAGACACACCCTTATAATATGAAAACTATTGCAAAAAATTGTATGCACTGCACTTATATGGTACATAATTGTTATATCTATATGCACCATATAAAGAACTAATTATTCGCTTATTTACAACTAACTCCCTCTTTGATCACATAAATTACAAAAAAAAATGAATATAAAATATTAATATAGATTACAACCACTTATAGTAATCAATCAGTTTGTATCAAAGTGATATCAGGAAGCTTTGAACTTTATAAATATAGGTCAAGCCTAGCTTTTTGTCGACAACAAAAGGCTATTGTCACACAACAAGGAAAAAAAAGTTAATTGGATAGCTTTATTCTAGTAATTTCCAGTTTTCCTACAATACCATTAGGTGCAAATTTAATGTGTACATTTTACAGGTTAATTAAATAAAAATTATGTCAGCGGTTTAATTAATCTGACTATTAGAAGGAATTACATAAAAGCTTCAACGGAAAAGTAATTTAATTCTATACAGGTGAAATTTTATTATTAAGTTAATGTAATTAATAACAACACATATACACTAACTGAAATATTTATATATGTATGATATTTCTTTACAAAATACTGATTAATTAAATTTTACAAATAATTAATGATTTATCTACGACTTCCTCAATTATGGTGCTGTAAAGGTTTCTAAATAATAAAGTTCATCACATACCATTTGTAGCACGGATAGAGATTATAAATCAATGCTGTATCACATAAAAATAAAATATGAAATCAGATAGTAATTATCATATAAAAATATAACGATTTTTAACATGATAAATAAAATATTTTGATACATATTTGATTATATTTGATTTGTATATTTATGTTATAGTTGTTTAGGAAATCCCCTTAACTTTAAATCAAGTTATTATAATTTTATTACAATATTTGTCAGGTATTCTATATAATTATGAATACTAAGTATTTACTTGGAATAAATTCTTATCAGCATTTTCTGACCTCATACTACTTCAAATAATCACATGGGCGCGGTATTACTCATATACAGAGCGTCACCCCCACAGGAGAACCCTGTTCACCCTTATCCTAAGAAAAATTACGACTCCCCAATTGCACTTAACTGAATTCAAGGTCAAACAAACTTTAGAACGAAAATAATTACGAGCGACGTGTGGGGTGGCTCATCTACGATAAAAATCAATAGCTTCCCAACTCATTTATCTCATATATTGAATGAAGCGAGATATAATATGCAAAAAAATGCATTGTCTTATTGCAATACCATTCAGAAATGTGTAAATTATGCTCATAACCAGAGAATCAATCATCCATAACGATGTTTACATTCTAATATATCGGTCAAAATCCGTTGTTCTTTACAGAAAACATATGCGAAGGATAGCGTAAATATTCCCGAGTTATATATAGATCGATGCGAGAAACATTATTTGTTTTTAATAAAAGCTCTCGGTTGATGAACCTTGCTATACATACCTCATTTTGTTGCTGTAGTCCTTTGTCGTGATGATTCCTTATGCACTATTGCACGGAACGGAACAATTGTTCACTTATAAAATGCATATTTTCACAGACACAAACCGTCATTACTGCACTATCGACTCGAATATACGTCTGGCGTACAAGAAGTAGCCATTTTTGTCAAAAAGCAATAATTTTCGTTTTACGTTTCGCCTTCGATTTCAGAAAACGGATAGTGCGAACTGCGAGGACGCTGATACTGCGCGGAGACAACGAGCAAATTAAAATTTATCCTTCAATCGCCGGTCATACACCTCCAATAAAAAATGACGTATAGTGTAAAAAATAATATTTATCAATATTTGACTGCTGCTGAAACTTTCAATGCAATTATACAAACTAAGGTATATTGCACGGAAAAGCTTTTTTTAGAGTACAACGTGTGCGATTCGGTATATATCCGGAAATAAAATTTACATTTTCGCCCTTATTTAGTCAACATCGAAACTTGGTCGTATTATACTCTATGCCCATCAACGACCAATCACCTTCTAGGAAGATATTCTTTATTTTCCGAATATCATATAAGTAGCGTCATCTTTTGACTAATTTGAGAATATATATTTATTTCAACTAGCAAGAATTTACTTGTATTTGTTAAGATCTTCTTTAGTTTATCTCTTAGTTCTTACATTATCACGAATACTATTTAGCTAATATTTTTAATCGATTCAGAAAATTTCAAATATCAAAATATGAAAAGAAAATCTGCAATAACAATGGCAATTCCTGTCCTATTGACAGATTATGAATTGAGTCATATGTTGACAATCGTAGCTTCCCAAAAGAAATCAGTCTGTTTTTCTTTTCATAAACAGTTCCTTTTTCGAAATAATCAAAAGAATGGTGGGCGCAATGCCTGTTAATTTAATACCAAAATTTTTTAATGGTGCTATGGAAAGTCATAACGGTGACGATTGTGAGAGTCAAATTATTGTAGGCTCTCGTATAAAGTGTAATGAAGATTTCGGTACAGTAAAATATATTGGCGAGGTTCAGGGCTACAAGGGGATTTGGTATGGCGTTGAATGGGACGAAGCGGGTCGCGGTAAACATGACGGAGTTGTTGAAGATGTGCAATATTTTAAAACTACAAAACCTAAAGCGGGATCCTTTGTGCGTCCCAACAAACTTGCACCATTCCAAACTTGTGCTGAAGCTATAAGAAGATACTATGGGGATCGAGAAGTACGTAAACACTTATATATATGTTTTAATTCAAAGTACTCTGTTTACAAAGTTACATGTGATATCTGCCCACACATATTTGTGCAATCTGGTTCTAAAAACCTAGTTTACAATTAAAAACAGTGAATATATGTCTATTCATTATTAAGTAATAAATTAAAACATTATAAATAACATATTTTAAACAAATTTCTTGAACAGTCATTACTTTAGTTATCAAATTATTTATTTTAACAAGTTTTTCTTACTACACTTCACTTAGACTACAAATAAATATCCGTTAGATATGTTAAATAAATATAGAATGACAAATGAACCAAAACCAGCAGCAATTCAAACCCGTAAGCTCTGGGGAACAGTCCCATCGCTCCACCAATTGAGCTACAGTATCACTACCAGACTAAGTGAATTTAGTGCTCCATACATATTTATCTTTATCGGGATAGTGGTGATATTTATTAGGCTTTTCTCGAAAATCCTCACCAATATTTCTAACTTTGCAATTTAGATTAACATTGAAATAATGCTACAACCAATATTAATGTTTGAAAATATCTATAAACATATATTGCCATGTTAAGCTTAAAATAATACTGCCCGTGTCAGTTTATTTTAGAGTTAAAGTGTAATTAAAAAAAGTGTAACATTACTAAACATGTTTAGAGATATTTTGAAATAACTTACTTCTTTTTAGTTATAAGAGATTTATATATTTAGAACTTAGAAGTAATAAAAACCATCTAAACCTACATCTAGGCACAGAACATACTAATTCTGCAACTGGTACAGTACTTAATCCATCATTCAAGTAATTATTTTTCAAGTAATTCTGGTTCCATGACTTTTCTCAAGACCAAAATTTTGTCTATAATAATAATAATAATAAATATTCTTTATTGTACACCCTGAGTATAAAATTACAAAAACATAAAACAAAATAACAGTGAAAAAAATGGTACAATTTTGGCAGCCTTATCGCTAAAAAGCAATCTCTTCCTATGTGTCTGTTGTCTGAACAAATGTTTAGTATTCAATTGTTATTTTAGGACGAGACTGTAGCCGCTCACCGCAGGACGGTGATCAATGAATGGAAAAGAGAAATGGGTGCTCCCTTCATTGAGATGGTTGGATTTGAGAAGATACATCAGAAACAGTTAGTTTTATTTTAATTATAGCACCAATACATGTTAAAGTTAAAAAAGTTTAAATTATTAAATAAAATTGAAGCTTATACTCTTACGCAATCAGTTTTTACTCTTAAAGGATAGTATTGTTAAAAGATATGCAATCTATATTAAGTATTAAAATGGAACTAGTCTGCATGACATCATCCTTCCAAAAGATATGTCTAATTCACTTTTAAATTCTTCAACAACAATCAAAAATTAATTAACATAAAACACAACAAAAAGTTTTAAATAAATGATGACCACACATTTAAATAAATAAAATTGTAATTTTTATCTTTCAGAAAGTTTGACCGTCTTTTAGAAGTATGTGTGCATGACCAGAATATCTCCAAGGCTGGTGATGTGGCTGCCCTCTGCCCGAACGTGAAAAGTCTAGATGTATCACAAAACCTGTTTTCTAACTGGAGGGAGGTGATACAGTTGTCTGCCCAGCTGCCTCTGACCGAGATTGATGTGAGGTAAGACTAATTTAAAGTAGAAATTATTATCTAAGGGGATATAGTACAATTATCAGCTGATCAGATGATATCCCACTGTTGAGCCTAGACCTCTCTATCACTCTATCACTTAACAAAGGATGTGAAATATTACTAGCCATGGTGCTCTCTGGGTGGGTGGTTACATATAACAGATTTATTTCCAATACAATACAATATATTTGTCAGGCATTGTAATATCTAATAAAAAGTCAGTGTCAAAAATACTAATAAATTGCTTATAACACTAAGAAAAAAAAAAATTAAAGTATTATTTACAATATTTTTGTTTATTAAAAAATAATAATTTCAGCAAAAACCGCATGGCAATCGACATGCCGGAAGAAACCATGTCCCAACTCTCAATTCACTTTGCAAGCTTGGAGAAAATCAATATATCCGTATGTGACTATGAGTGGTCGGACATCCTCGCAATATCTCACCTGTGGCCCAAAATAGACGAAATAATAGCTGCATACAACAGGATCAAACTTATAACACCGCCAATAGTCACATTACAAACATTAACAGTACTGAGGTTGGACGGGAACCCTATTAATTCATGGAATGAAATTTTGAATCTCAATATAAAAAGCTTGAAGGTGTTAAGTTTGAATGATTGTTTTATTGAAGAGATACGGTTCAATGACTCTCCGGGAAAGGTGAATGTGTTTGAAAATTTGGAAGTACTTTTTTTGAACAGAAATAAGATTAAAGATGTAAGTATTTTAAGTTTTTTATTATTTTGTTGTTTACTATCAGCCTGGATTAGTAACGTTTTCTTATAGATTGTAGTGTACTAGCTAATGAGCTTTACTACATGTCTCTTATATATTTACCCAGAACATCAGAGCGAATTATATCAATAATAAGTCTGCTATGTTCCGAGCTAAAGTATAAGAACAACAAATGTAATCAAAACTAGTTGGTAAAATTCTGATATAATCACTGGGAGTAAAGCCGGGTTAATATTTGTAAGAGCCATCATGAGTCACGAAAGTTGAGTTACAATAATTATCCGACATGTTTGTGTTCCTCTGGTGTGTCTCAGTAAACCATTTCAGAAGTTTATTATGAAGATTTTTTTATATTTAAGAAATTCTTATTAACAGTTGATTTTTATTATTTCAGTGGAGGTCTGTAAGTGAACTGGATAAGTTAAAATCCTTGAAGAAATTATATTTTCTAAAGAATCCAATCCAAAACGAAGAAGACTATGATACAGGATCTCAACTAATTATAGCTAAAATTGGCCACCTCCAGGTAACATGTGAACAAATAATATTCACTACTCATATAAAAATAACTGTTCTGTAAGACATTAGAACAAATCAATAAATAAATTAGGATTTACCCCTTAGTATCAGTAAATAACAAAGACACTCATGTATCAGTAAAACGGCTGCTTTTTTTTTATTCACAAAACTACAAATTCTACGGATCTTGACTAATAAAAAAAATCTCTCAAATGTTAATAAACACTCCCTCAGGAACTGAATGGCTCTTTAATTACCCGGGAACTCCGTCGAGGGGCGGAGTACGACTATATGAAGCGGTACGGGGCTGCCTGGAAGAACGGACAGGGACAGTTCCAGCTCGAACACTGCCGCTTCCAGGCGCTCGTTGATAGTAAGACTGATTTAATTTAAATTAGATTGCCTTTTGAACCTTGTCAGCTGAGATATTTGATATGGATTTGACAAAAAAAATATGTTACTTATAGTTGAATAATTTTTTTTATGATTGTGTGAGTTTGTTTTTTTTTTAAAGCCTAAAAACATTCACGAAACCTAGCTGTATACAATATATATCTTGTGTTACAAGAACAATATGAACAAACACCCCTACGTCAAACTAATTTGGATATATGGAGTCCATAACTTGATTTGCAAATGAAAACACATTTAAACTAATAAGTTAGAAATTTATTTCAATGTGTTAGATAAATTTTGCTGTTAATAATAAAATATATATTACAAATCACACAAATTAACTTACATATATTTTCATTCTCAAAATAAACTACATAAAAAAATATATTCAACTGAGAATGGTTTATTACTATTGCAAAATGTTTAAAATGTGAATCTAAAAAAAAAAATGATTTCAGAATACGGAATCCCAGATGACAGCCTGCTTGTAAAACAACCGAAGAACACGACGCTTACTTCACAACTGCTAGAAATAACATTGAAAGATGAGCACGGAAAGGTTCTGAAAAAGAAGTTTCCATCCACCATGGCTGTGCAGAAGCTGGTAACACTGGCTCAGAGATTATTTTCGAAAGGCAACACCGGAATACCAAGTCTTCATATACAGGATGATCAAATGCATTCAGATATAGTAATGGATAATGTCATGAAGGATTTGTCGTTTTTTTCAGTTCAAAATGGCGACACAATCATCGTAAAATTCAGATAATTCAAAAAATACTTCAGAGTCTAGCTTGTATAAAAGATAAATTGTACCTGTATTTATTGCTGAATTTATTTTGAAAAATAAATGTCCACTATGTATTTTTATATTGTATTTTTTATAGTCTAAAAAAACCCCAATTGTCGTATCGCCGCTCTTCGAAAGCACACCCCTCAACGCCTCGCCAAGTATCAGTATACTGGGCCTCGACATTTCGAGCGACTGTCAGTTTCGTGGTCATCTGGAGAGCAAGGCCAAACTTGCCTCGATGAAATTGGGTGTAATCAATAGAGCGAGGCAGTATTTCAATCCTGGCCAAAGACTTGCGCTCTATAAGGCGCAGGTCCGACCACATATGGAATACTGCTCTCATCTCTGGTCCGGTTCACCCCAATATCAGCTTCTACCTTTTGACCGCGTACAGCGGAGAGCCGTTCGAATTGTCGGGGACCCAGTGCTCTGTGAACGGCTGGACTCTTTGGCATTGCGTAGAGACGTGGCTTCTTTGTGCGTTTTCTATCGCATTTACAACGGGGAGTCCTCCGAAGAGCTTTTTGATCTGATGCCCGCCGCCGAATTTCACCACCGCACAGCACGACATCGCCTGCAATACCATCCTTACCACCTGGATGCGTGGCGATCCTCTACTGTGCGGTTTTCAAGAACATTTTTTCCACGTACCACAAAGATGTGGAATGGACTTCCTTCGGCGGTGTTTCCAGATCGATACGACATGGGTACCTTCAAAAAAGGCGTTTATACCCACCTCCAAGGCCGGCAACGCTCTTGTGAGTCCTCGGACGTTGCAAGAGTTCGTGGGCGGCGGTGATCACTTCACACCTGTGATCCGCACGGTCGTTTGCCCTCTTATAATATAAAAAAAAAAAAAAATGTCTTTCCTGAAGTTTCAACCAATTGAAATAATAATCCTAACGAATTAAAATCGTAAAATGGTTTAGATTTTCAACTGATGGTTTTTTTCTTTTTATTATCCAATTTTATTATCCCATTTTATTATCCAATCCATTATTTGGCCCCAAAAATAGTGAAAATCATTCCACAAAAAAAATACTATCATGGGAGCACAACCTCACTAACAGTCTATACAATTCGATATTCGTATTATAGTTGATCTAGCGCTTAATAAATTATATAATACAAGGGCTGCTAAAATGACACTAAAAACTATTTTTTTGTTTTTTCCCGTTTATTCTAAAATTTTTACACTATTGTCAATATAAATATATAAAATTCCTGCAACTTATATAGTAAAATAGTATTACGCTCGTTTTTTGTATTTGTAATAAATGTAAATTGTCAATCTTTTAATTGCCTTATCAAGAATATACAAACAAAACATTTACAAAGCATGACCTTCTTGATTCATTTGTCTGTTACAAATTCAAACCACCTGTGACCTTAACAATTAATATTTTAATCTATAGAGAACAATATGAATTGTTCGCTATCTATAATTATTATTAGTCAATAACAAGTTTTTACAAGCTTTACTTGGTGTGATATACTGTTAATTTTATCCGAAAAACAAGAGGGCCAAGTGGAGAGTCAAGTAATATTGTTTATTTTTTTAAAAAAACCTTAGTGAAGTTCAAGAAAATATTTTAATATCACAAAAAAATATACATTATTATTTCACACAAAATGTATTTCTTTTTATATTGTGAAGTGCCTGGTTTGACGTTTAATAAAAATACTGGCCACATCGAAGTTGAAACTCGATCGCTATTGGTAACCGTTGTGCCAACAAAAAAAGTAATGTTTACGAATTTACGAATGACGGCTTACGTGAAATTTAAAGTTGCTCATAGAATTAGTAGTATGACAATGTTAATTTAGTGTTGATTTCGTGTATTTGGCTATAGTTATGGGTAATTGTTGGGGTTTGTTTCGTAGACGCAATATGCGTCGTCATATTGTTTTAATTTTGATAGGCTTAGACAACGCGGGTAAGACGAAAACTGTGAATAATTTAGCGGGCGAAAAGGACGATAAAGTTCTTCCCACTGTTGGTTTTAAGGCTGTAAATTTAATACATAAGGATACCCCTGTGACTATATTCGATTTGGGCGGTGGGCCTCAATTCAGAGAAATATGGTCTCAATATTACAGCGAAGTTCATGGAGTAATATTTGTGATCGATTCGAGCGATTTTTCACGCTTGGACGAATGCAAATCAGTGTTAGAAGAGGTGTTATCACACGATAAAATATCTGGTGAGTTTAACATAAGCCTAGCAACGTTATAATTTAATGTTGCTTTAATTATTTTTCCTTATCAGTTCACGTCAGCTTTTACATTTATGACCTAAAGATATACGCAATAGGTAGGTATATTTATATTGTTAGCAGTATGGATGAAAGATTATTATTATTATTATAACTTATATATTTTTGTATTTTGAAAATATATCTATTCCCAAATATAAAAGAATTTCTAAAGATTTTCGTAATACAAATAGAACAATGTAAACTCATAAAAAACTTTAGTTATCATTTTACAAATCATTTGCAATATAAAAAAATATTGATTAAAGGTAAACCTGTATTGGTGCTAGCAAATAAACAGGATAAATCAGGAGCCCTAGATGATATTGATGTTGTAGAAAAACTCAATATTGAACCATTGGTAAATAAGTAAGTAAATCTATTATACATACTCATCATTTACATATGAATATTAATTTTAAAAATTTAATATTTTCTTCAATAAAACCCATCTGAAAGTCTTCAAGTGCAATAAGGAGTAAACTGAAAGTCTGAAGCTATTACATTTTTATTATGAAAGAAATTTGAATTTAGATACTTCAATATTTATTTGTCAGTGTGGCATCCAAAATATAGCCATGTTTAGACATGTAATAGTTTCGATATTTAGGGTAGTTTTAAAAGTGTAATATTAGGGTGACATATTACACAATAAAATAAATGAGAATATTGATTTTAATCCCTACTCTTTAAAGGTACAGATGCCCAACTCTAGTAGAATCTTACAGCGCATCTCCCTTTGAAACCAAGTCCAAAAAAATAAAAATCGACGCTGGTCTCCGAAAAGGCTACCACTGGCTGCTCAATTACATAGTCCGTCGTTACGGGGACATAAACCTACGTGTACAAACCGACATTCACGCTGAACTGGAGCGTCGCAAGCGCATGCTCAATCGAGCTTCCAACAGAGCGTCCCAAACATTCACTGCCGTCAGTGATGATATAGCAACTCAAACTGGATTTGAAAATCCCAATTTTGGGATAGAAAAGAACGACATTAATGAAAAGGATCTAGAACGAGGATTGATAGTGGTAAAGCCAATAAGAAAGCCTAACAGCGTTGACTCGACAATAACTATAGAAAGTGTGGAAGATTCGGATAACACGAGTGTAAAGCCCAAGCTTTCACCATTGTTTGGTGCTAGTAACACATCCACCACTGAGACTGTCAGAATAGAGCTGGAGCCAAGAAACGAGTTCAGGAAACTCTCTCCCATAGTGAGGAACAGCGGTGCCAATCATATCGATTTCAAAAACAGACCACAATCCAGCCCTACGTATGGAAAAAACAATGTAAGTAAACAAAATATTGGAAATACCTATTAAATGTTCCAAATGATATATCACAGTCTCTCCCAGACCTCGTCAAGCAAGTCGTCTTCAAACCAAGAGCGGCATGAAGATGGCGGGAATCGCATCCACGCCCCGCGTCTCATAGACGCGCAGCTCGGAGGGCAAAAAGAAATTGTCATTACTGAACGTGGTAAGTGCTGTCCTATTTCTCTTCTAGTTTTTTTCTTTAACAGAGTAATGTGCCAATTTTATTATTCAATCTACGACACTGTTCGATCCCAAAAAATAGCGAGTAAGATTCTCCACCAATCACACACACACACACACACACAGCCTAGTCCAGCACACTAACAGCCCTTTCATAATGAGATATAATTTATGGCGATAAATGTGTAAGTTACATTTACCCCAAGTAAAACTTGTTATCGTAAATAACAATTGTAGCTTTTGATTGAACATACCAATATATATAAATAATAACAAAAAATTGCCGTTACAAAAATCGGTATATATTTTTAAATAACTAAAGAGCGTTTATCATGTTTCATGTACTTTTACTTAAAACTGTTATTTTTCAAATTATTCCTTTCACTTTTTCAACCAACTATATTACCAATAATTAGAAGTGGCTACAGCCTAAGTTCGAAATGCGTGCCTACACAGTCGTTCGCGAGGAGCTCATTCGCTCTGTGGTGCAGATAGTCTGCGCACGTTTGTAATGGACGCTCAAATTGATAAACAATTGTCTCAGTTTGCAAAATTTCTAGGAACAACATAATTTGCTCTTGTGTTTGTTATCGTAATCGTATCAGGCGCACTAATTATAATCTAAATCACATACGACTTCTGCATGAGTACTGAAGTCGACCGAGTAGTGTAGAGAGGTACGGCGGTCATGAACGCACTGCATGCAACTTTCGGCCCTTCGACTCGGGCGCAAAAATGTCTTTTAATTTTTGCAATAAATAAACAATATTACTCATTATATAATTAATTAAATTACATCTTATATATATACTTGGTCGTTTCCACATTGGCCAGATATTTATAGTTACAAAAATAAACTGCACTGATTTATTAATTTTAATCGTATATTTGCTATCAATTATAAATATAGAGGAAATTGTAATTTAATTTCCCGTAAGTAATTTTTAACATTTTATCACAGATCACACAAGCAAGACAGCATCCTCGGATATAATCCCTACAAGCCACATGTCTCTCCCCGCGCGCCCCGCCTCCGCCTCCCGCCTCGTGCGGAGACAGCTCGAGCTGAGCGGACACAGGCGACGGCTGAGTCTAAGATGTAAGATGCACACACACAACCACTCACACACGTACGCCACCACTCTCAGACGCACACACGTAAACACACTCACCCATACACATATGCACACACACACCCACCCACACATGCACACACACACCCACCCACACATGCACACACACCCACCCACACATGCACACACACCCACCCACACATGCACACACACACACCCACCCACACATGCACACACACACCCACCCACACGTGCACACACACCCACCCACACATGCACACACACACACACCCACCCACACATGCACACACACACACACCCACCCACACATGCACACACACCCACCCACACATGCACACACACACACCCACCCACCCATACACTCATGCACACACACACCCACCCACCCATACACTCATGCACACACACACACACACACACACACACACACATACATATACAGGTACATGCGAAGACATCACACATGTATATATCGCAGCTACACGTTTGACAGTCGTTTAATTGCCTTGGCTAGTCTGTTTATTCAAACACATACATTCAATAGCCGGTTGTCAATTAAACGGCTATCTAAACCAATTGTATGCTGTATATACATGTGCACAGATATTTGTAAACGATTACCGGCAAAGCACTAATTACTATTTCCAAATATAATAAATTCAGACATGCAACGTAACAAGACGAGCCCGGAGCGTACTTCCATGCTGATCTATGAGCCGAAGGTACAGCGACATCTAGACAAGGGAGACTGCGGTTCAGCCATACATTGATAAATATATTACGAATAATGTTACTATTATTTATATGTAGGTAATTAAAAGTTTTTGTATTCACTAATGAATAGTATAACAGATTTTTTTTTTGTTTCTGATTGTGTAAGATTTTTTTTTCCAAAGTGATGGTGTGATAGTGCCTTAATTTTTGGATTTTTTGATAAATAAAAATATTAATTAAATAATGGCATTTATCTAGTTTAGACTGTAGTGTAATGTTTAAAACATTAAAGTACACAGGGTTACTATACAAATAAGGTTAATTATACACTTACATTATATATATGAGAAATTGGTGATTTTTAATAGAAATTAAGTCTAAATAAGGCTTAAGTATTATTACTTTGTTTGTTGTAATATTTACCATATATTGGTTTGAGTAAATTTAAATTAGTATATTTTTTTGAAAGTAAAGAGATAATGTATGTAAATTTTAAAAATATATTAATTAATAAATTATAAGGTCTCAGATTCACGCGTCGATCGTGTTTTAAACAATGTATGGTAAAGTTGCGTTGTTTTTTAAATCTGTTAATGGACCAAATATGGATAGATATAGAACTTTAATTAATAATTGTGTAATTTTGTACTTTGTGTACTATTAAATAAATTTGATTAATAATAAACGTTTATTTATTTATTCCTTATTGTATCCAATGAACTATTAGACTTAATGATGAAAGTGTCACGTTAATTTATAGTCCAAGTGTACATGTAGTATGTATTTGCACAAAAAAAACGAAAATAGTCGTGTTGCAATAACATTTGAAACACCGCCTCCCATTCCATGCCAGACATTGCGTTCCGGCAAAAAAATTCGAACTACGTAAAGTACCTACGTATGGTTTTTGTTCGAAGACTCCTAGGAAGTGGAGTAGACCGGATGATATTTATCCAATCATGCTTCGAACAATTGCTCCTGAGTTGACTACAGTGCTAACGCGTCTATGTCAGCTCTCCTAATTAAGAGGCGTAGTTTGAAATCATAGAAAATCGCCCTTTAAAATTCCTATCCCTAAAAACTAACAAATATGACCTAGCTTGCTACCTATTGCTTTTACCTCTCCGCTGCTTTCACCATAATGAGTAAGCAGGCAATTTTTTTAGCATATAATATATAATTCTCTGCTAACATATCGATGGGCGGTGGCCATTGAAAGTAAAGGAGGGAGCCTGGCACTTAGATTTAATATTTCAAAGCCTTCGATAGACACAATACCGGGAGAGAACAGTACTTCATCTGAAGCCGTTCAAGCTGTTGAAGAACGGTGCTCTGTGCAAGGCTTTAAAGATCAATCCTTAGGAGTTACGGGGATGTCGTTTGTTTATGCTTTTTCAACTGCAAATGCGTATTTTCAAAAAGAGCACCTACTACTATTCAAAGGTTGGCGACAATGTCCTGTGAATTCTATGATATTGCAAAAGACCGTGGGCGGCGGTGAATACTTACTTATATGAGGTGACCCGCAGGCTCGTTTTTCCTGTTTTTAATATTAAAAAAATACGTTAAAGCGTTATTGAACGGTTCTGAGATAGACGTTCATGCAAAGACGAATAGGCATTCCTTGACAATGAAGAAGGTTCAATAAAACAATATATTTGTCTAGGTACATACATTTATTTTTATATAAATATTTGACGTCTACGTCGGCAGTGTCATAATCTGTATTTATAATTTACCGCGCATTTACATTGCGCTGTTTACTGATTTACAAACACATTTAACTTATTTTAATAGCCATTATATCTTACAAGTCTCGTATGAAAATTGCAGCTTCACTTTCGTTTATGAATTATATAATTTACATCTTAGTTTTTCCTAATTTTTACAATTTTGTATACGTAGCTTAATAATTTATTTTTTTTTTTTTTACAACAGCTGCATTTTATGAACGAGACTAGAACTTTTGGGTTATTTATTTATAAAAAAACATCTATATTTGATTTTCATTTTAGATAATTAAAAAATTATATTTAATTTCGTACTATAATATGCAAATAAATAAAATTATTTACATCTATATTACTACAAATTTCCTAATTTTGTTATCTAAATTCATCTAATTGAACTATTAAGTAATTATTCTATAGATTGTATCAAAATCTATGGCAACTACGAATCCTCACTCTTAGCTATAAATAGTTTTTTTTAAACACCTTCCTGAATTGAAACTGGTAGGACACTTCCAATTCTCTCTTCAAAATCTATTTTAATAGCGAAGAGTAAAGAAACACTTAGGTTATTTTGGGTGAAGTTACAATATTATAATACTTATTATATGTAATCTTATTAAGTATTTTGCATGCTTCAGACCTTTTTTACAATTTACATACATTTTCAGTGCCAAAGATATATAAAATACTGAGCAGAGTGAAATTAATAATACTAGGTACGTAAATATGTTTTTCAACATTCAAGCCGTTTTGATTACGAAGTGTAGGAACATTAGGAGTGACTTTTGTAAAAGGAAAATAAATTATAGTATTACTTAAGTCTAAATAAAGGTATTGAGATCACTAAACTAAAAAGTACAATGAACTAGTAAATGCTATTTTGGCGTAGTATAGTAGCAGAATTTATCATAAGAGAGCATTTATTGTGCGAAAATATTAATTTGTACTAATGTAAAAAATGTACTATATTGGACAAGACAAAAGAATACAGACTAGATATAGTTAAAAATGTTTTTTTTTTTGTATGGTCTGGAATGATATATTTTATACTTATATTTCTTTGCACAAACTGGCTCAATCGTTCTTTGCCTTTTAGCTTTGCTCTATGGTTTCGTTGGTATTCTTTTTTCAGAAATTATGGATTTGTGTCGAAACTTGTTAAGCATAAACGAGTTTTAAGAAATACTCGACGAAAAATTAAAAATGCTTTTTTAAATTTTGATCTGTTTAGAGGAATGTCAATTCTGACAGCTTAATACAATATATTTTACCTACAGCTATGCTGTATAGACGAGTCATCATCGGCGAAACTCGCGCGATTCCTTCTCTCGCATCGTTTTTGGTGCTGCCTTATAAATGCACTCAGTCTATTCAGTAGAAATTGCTTATCGTGACCTTCTAACACTAGCTGATTCTTCAAAACTTCTACCATGTGCCTATTAGCGGCAGCGACCGCCCAGTAATAGTACAAGAAGAATAACAAAACTGCGAACGCCGGAACTGCAAAAGTTGACGTTCCAATAAAAAAAATTATTTCTCTGATCAAATACGGAAAACCTTCAAATGTTTCAATAACAAAATTCCACACAGTATCGTATCCTCTAAACGGTCCGCAGTTCAAGGATGGCACGATCTCTGCTATTGAGTACGCCACGGGGATTATAGATATCATAAATCCCAATAACAAAACTGACATGAACAAAGATTTAGATTTGGACGCCTTATAAACTATTGGTGATGGCGTGCAATTTATCAGACACGTAAATTTCTTTATATAGAATATTAAAACGCAAAATATTGTGCCAATGATAGGTAGGAACGGACAGAAGAATGATCCCATCCAGATTATTGTCTGGACGTAAACTATATCCAGGACATGCTTTGGGAGATAGAAATCCTGAGTCCCGATGACCTTGAGGCATCTGCTGTTGGTGTGTCGAGCGATGAATGCTCTAGGAAGGTTGATGATGAACGTCATAACGAATTGAAGAACAAAGTCCGTCAAAATTAACTTGTAAAGCTGCTGTCCGACGTACGTCTCCCAACAATCCAACCTGAACTCCTCTTCCTCAGACGAGCACTTCACTCTATCCGGATCAGTGATTTGCAAGTATATTTGGCTTAAAAGGACCGCTAACGACGACAGCCGCAACAAGACTGTCCTCAGTACTGTTATTATTATTACATTAGCTGGCATGTATGTTTCAAATTTAATCAAATACCCGAAAACTTCCGGCAAAATTATATTCAAAACAACTATTGCTATATACGGCAGGAATTCCAGCAGAGTATTCTGTAAATTGCCAAACGGATACGAATTATCTCTGTACTGGAGGGAAATCGAGTTTTCTGTACGATTCGATTCGTTTTCTAAAATCAGTTCATCGATTTTGATAGAATAATTAAAAATAACGTAAATTAAAACACCAGATGCTATGAGTATTATGAATACGAGTAGGTTGATCAAAATTCTCTTCAAATGCATCAATATTTGGCTCTCCCTCGTCCTCAATTGCTTCTCTTCTTTATACCTCTCTTCCTCCAAACATCCCTTTATTTCATTAAATAGCGCCTTATGTTTAATTTTTGCTGATTTGTCGTTATGTATACAAAAATCCCAGCCTCCGAATACTAAATTACAATACATGTAAAACTGACCCTCACTCTCCACTAACCTTTCCTTGAAGCCTTTGGCAGCGGTCTTCACAATGGCTATTAAAGAGAAAAGTGCCCACGTTATCGGCACCAGAATATACGCTAAGGGCATATTGTAAAACATTTCAGCGTCCCCGAAAGCCTTGATGAAGTACGCGTAAACCTGATTACTATACACGCCATAGAACAACATGGTCCTTTCCATCCAACCCGTCCCTTGAATTAAATCAAGAATAACGTTGTTTTCTGTTAGATTTCGTTGAAAATATACTTGCGAGCAGCAAACGGTGGAATTCTCTATAAAATCGGCACATTCAAAATCAACTTCGACTAGAAACACTTTGGGTAGAATCAGGAATAATAATACAAATATTGAAATCACGAAATTTAAAAATAGCAGCCATCTTAGAAAGAGAAAGTACGATACGACTCCCGTGCCGAATTTCCCCTCGATTTCTCGTAGGGCGGATTGCCATAATTCCAACTTCCCCACAATTTCTGTGAAGCGTATCCGGAAACGATGCCACACTTTTCTCTGCCGCCATTGGAGCTGTTCTAATCCTTGGAGTCGAAGTTTTGTCGCGTTCTGTAAATAACAAAATTATTTGATACTATTACACTAATTATTGGAATGGTTTCCCAAAGATAGCGGGTTCGAATTCCTGCCCGTATCAGTTAATTTTTTCATTCCACATTTATTTGAAAATTATATAAGTTTATATGTCTGTAAACAATATCTATAAACATGTATAGATATTTCCAAACAGAACTTATTATTTTTGGTATGCTTAATATAATATCATTTATGTATTCGATAAACATAATTGGACCCAAAATTGAACTTTGTGGAACACCAACACTTTTTAACATAACAGTAGTATTTTTTCATAGAATTGATATACAATTATAGTAAATATAATTTACTTTATAAAATAGTATATAAAGCAGTTCATTTATATTAACAAGATTACATGTTACAAGTATACAACTATAGCAGACCGTACCTGTAGCCTGGCCTTAATATCTCGTTTCTGGTTCATGGGAACGGGCATGGCTTTAATCTGCATAATCTCTTCCCAAGTGCGCTCTTCATTTGAGAGGTTTTCTGATGGAACGAAGAGGAATTTATTATCAATTTATTAGGTAATATAATTAATTTAGTTTTCATGTCCTAAAGATGTACTTATTTAAATATATTTAAATATTGATTTTAAAATTGTATACAACAAGAAACACTTGTTACGTCAAATGTATTCACTAAAATTGGAAATGATCCAAACAGTTTATTTAACCTTTATTGGGTAAATTGATGTTAATTACAAATTCGTTGTTGGTAATGTATCAAAATTGCGTTTATGTTTATATTTTATACTAATACAATAAAGCTAAAGACTTTCGGAATCTCTGATACTAGCAGTAAGTTGAAAAAATACATTTAGGAATGTTACTAGTGAATTCTAAAAAAATATAGTTACCTACCCGTAGTTGTTAAAATATAACACCCTTGTAGTCCACGGGAACGGAGTTGCAGCAGCTAATATAATGCAAAATGTTGGACAAAATCGAAGAATGCTTGGACATAAAGAAAGCTGTAAAACATCAGGGTTGCTACTCACCAGAGAGATCCGGCAGCATGGACAGATGCACATCCCTGCTGTGCGTGGTGCGGGCGAAGGTAGACTGACGCCGCTCTGTTTGTGATCGAGCGCGTTTTACTGTGGTCGCTGCAAGAAAGATTTACTATAATATTACATCTAGTTTCTTAAAGGCTAATTAGTACTTAATCTGTTGTCAAATCCCGCGTTAAGCTTCCTGATTGGTTGATGACGTGACAGACACAGAATCACAACTCTTAAATTTCCAGTCAGGTATTTTTTTATTTATATTAGGCTAATGTTGATGGCTAATTATTGCGAAATTGACAAAAGATATCATGGATGAAAGCGGAAACTAATGAATTAAATGAAAAATAATTTAAGAACATAATTGTATTGAATAAGCCTTTGATAATTTTCGGAATTGAAACTTTATTTTATATGTTAAGGAATCAACAAAGAGAATATTTTATATCTTCCTTATAAATACGGTCAATTATTTACAATAACAAATCCATTACTGTTATCAAAATAGAATTATCATTTGGCATATATAGTATATATAGAGTTTTGTTTAAAATGACATTGCCTTGATTAATTATATAAATTTTGTATGTTCAAAACTAAATATCCTGAAGCTATAATTTGAGTTATAGAGCATTAAACAGTCTTGACCTTTATAATTTCTTTACAAAGTCAACCTTATAATTCTACTAGAATCTTTAAATTTATTATGTATACTCACTATTCCTCGCCTGCTTTGAGGGTAGAAGAGTAGCGAGCTTGGCAGCATCAGCTCTCTGGAGGTTTTCGAAAAGCTCACCCTCCCCTCCAGGGTAAAGCTCCTGGTAGAACTCTCCTCCCGCCTCCTCCCATCCCTCTTGCTTCTTGGAACGTGATTTGTTCTTCGAATTACCCCCCGACATTATGGCATCTGAGTAAAGGAGGAATTTATGAACAATTTGTTAAACAGAACCTGAATATATGACCTTATCTGAAATTGTGACATCATGTTTTTATACTTTTAAATCATGAAAATATGTATATATATTAAATACTTAAGATTTATACCATCACGAAGCTTATGACTCAGTCCCTTTATCACAGAAAGTTGCACTTTTAGAGCCCCAAGCCAAGGGGACTTGTGAAATTATTTAATATTATTATTTGTTAATACTTTGATATATTTTTTATATGTAACTTCAAACAAAAATATTTTGTTATTACTAGTAACTCATACTCATTTTTCAGGTAATAAATTTTTACCAATATTGTACCAAAAAAAATTACAACTTCAACTATTATTATTTAGCCATATTTAAATATGCATTTGATCACAATGAAACAATGGACTGGTGTTGACTATTAAATGTATTATCAGATAGGGTTGATTAGACATTGATTTATCAATTTGTTCGGCAATAGTTTATTATAATACATTTAAATGCTAATATTATAAATTTTAATGTAATGTATGTGTAATATAAAAATCTGGGTATTGACTCATAATTGATTATTTAATTAAATGATTTTAAGCAGTTCAAAATTAATATACTATAATATCAGTAGTCATGTCTTAAATATCTACATTTTTTTCATTTTTATTCAAAACTCTTGTTAACAAATAAGTATAGAAGGCTGTTTAAATAGTTCTGTTCTAACTTATTGACGTGACAAACCATCACAAATAATGTCTAATTTATGTGGACTCTACACACACATTTGCATTGTCATATCATTACCATGTTTTGCATATATAATAAGCACTAGAAAGATATCTGTTATCAGTAGCCCGATGTGTCACAGTTTATGGGAAAATTAACTTTCCATATACATGATTTGATTTGCTGATATGGGAAACTCTATTTTCTGCTCATGTTCTATTAGATATGTATTGTTTATTTTAGAAATAATTCGTTTCCCGAACTTTTATTTACGTATCTAATTATTTAAAAATTCGAGGCAAATTAAACATATTTACTGGAAAAAATAAATAATGTTGTTATAATTTTCGTTTTAAAGGATTGAAAACTTGGAGCAACATGCTAAAATTTATAGCAAGAATTAGCATGAGTCACCAATAGTTGCCGTGAATCATAATAAAGAATAATTTACATTAACGTAAAATATTTATTTAAACTTATTGTGGTTGAAATGTCATTGATTCCTCGAACGCAATTTATTTAGCTGATTCTGTCATATTCTTGATATTTGAAAATAAATTAAGATTCATGTAATTATTCCATTTTTATTACATTTATACGATAAAATGTATTCTTCACTTGTAGTATATTTGTGCCGAATAAAGATTGTTTATCTTTTAACACGTTAATAAGTGTCCTACAGTCCATACTATAAACTATTTTATTATTTATTAAAACTTATGATTGTCTGTCAGAAAATAAAACTTAAAGCTAATTAATAATTTACTTTAAAGATAGTACTTCACATACAGTATGTTTTTATCCGCAATTCAATATTTATATATAACAAAAGCATAATAATGATATTATATCCAAGCACTTACCTTTATATTGAATGGGTTAAATAGTATAAATAACTACACTTCTTGGGTCACATCCTTCTTCAAATTCAACACATTGTTAACGTTTTTATTCGTTCCGTTTTTACACCATATTTTTTAGTCAAACAAGTATTCAGACCAAAATAATCGGCTAGGAGTGGTGCTGCACGTTCTGAAACTTATAAAGACTATTCTTATGACACATAAACGATACCTATGTGAACATTTTGTTTTGAGTCATGTTTAGTCATGTTTTAATTTATTATTTGGTACTACAGTTCATTATCAATAAAATAAACATATTTTAAATAAATATATTTACATAATTTATTGTATTTTATTAAGTTTTTAAGCCAGGTGCTCGTAAGATATTTACTTCAGATGTCAGAACGCACGTTCATAACTCGGCGAATAGCGGTGATCTGTCATTGGTCGTCTTCATTGTTTGGATAAAAGTAGGGTACTTAAGATCGCAGTCTGTGTTAATAATTTACTACTAATTAATTTATATTGTTATGTTGCATTACACGTAACGACTTGCCTATTTTATGTTTTTTTTATATTTCTAGAAAAGTAGAACATAACATAAGAATTTAAATCTCAAACCAGGACAAATAATTCAGAACTAAGAATATATTTCTGAAGTTTTAACCTTGCCTTGTCAGGAAATATATATTTCCATGGAAATTAGATGAAAACGAGCTGTAAAATGCCTTCAATATAATTTCCTCAGATCAACCCTAAAAAAAAACGACTATCTATCGCTCGCGTAAACAAATCTCTGAGGAAATTTCCTCCATGCAATATCCGGTACGAATCGGGATTGGTTGCTTTTAGCGCCAATTTGCACAACAGCCAATAGATGGCAGCTAAGTACGCAACGGACCCAATCCGTGGTGTCTGACGTTAGAAGGGATTCTAAGTGGGCCAATCTAACATCCGGTGTCTGACGCAGTGACATCCTGCGCGGGAAGCCCGGGAATGGGCTAAAGGCGGGCTGACACCTGCGCAGCATCCCCTCAGTCTCTCCTCTGAGATCAGATCTCGAAAGTAATGATTATTTCGGTCCATGGGCGTTAGTTCCATGTATTCCCGTAACGGCGCTGCGAACTACGGGAGTGGAACGTCGATGTATGTACCTCGATATAGTCGGGTTAAAACGTAATTTTAGCCCTGGAAATTGAAAAATTGCGGATGTATCGCTACAAGTGTTTTAAGGAGGCGTGTTATATGTGTGATTAAATTTATTTTGCTAATCGTGTTAATTTGTTATCGTATTGTGCAGTGTCGCCCATTATACCTAGTGATTTTACAGATATGGTGGATGGGTCGTACTAATCGGTTATTAAAGTGACATTTACGGGTGGGATAGTAAAATGTTCACGTATTTGGTGTATCGTTGTAAAAACTGGCGATATTCCAGTGTTGCGATGCATGACAGACACTCCTTAGAGTAACTGGTTCTCAATAGTACCTTTTAACAGACTATTTGTTATGAATCAATCGCATATCGAAAAAAAAAAGTTGGAGCAAGATGCTAAATATTCTATCGAGGCGGATAAAATCGACCGCATCTCGCGGCCTACATGCGATATTAAACTGAACATTTTATACATTCCCCAATGGCGCTAGATAAGATTCTACTATTCCTCGCTGTAATCGCAGTCGTCAATGCCGATTATGAAGTCCAAGCAAAAAATAAAACGCAAAAAGCCGTGGCGCCGAAAAAGGAGCAGCGTTCTCGGTCCGCAGTACCCGACCCTGCCAAAGGATCCTTCCAGCAGTTAAGCATCCTCATGAATAGAACCAGCGACAGAAACAACAGACGTCGAGATAAGCAGAATATTAATAAAATATTGCAAATGAGTCGCAATCCAAATGACGATATGCTCAACGACAATGAAGGTTCAGTTATTACGAACCAAAGGAGATACGGGGACAATGATACGAATTCGTTGGCGGTTAAATTTAGCGAACTTCGTCCAAACGTACCAACGTATGACGCTACGATGAACAGCAATTACCTTCCCCAGGTTTCTGGTGTTTTTTGTGACTTCGAAAAGCACAACGGCACGGATATGTGCATGTGGCAATGGAATCTAACAGTATCCAGCCATGGACTTGGCTTTAAGGTCATCAAAGCTGCTGATATCCTGGAAATGAATCAAACCACTCGAGGTCTGAAATTCACTGGGCCACGCAACGACTCTGATGGTAACAAAGAAGGTAAACTTATGAAGCATCTATTTTTATCTGTGCTTTTTTAATCTTATTACGCATTATTAAAAACTTTTTGGAATTTTCTAAAATAAATTGCTCATGTATTATCTCTCATCTAATAGTTTTTTTTTTAATAATGTTTGTGATCTTATAACGAATGTACTACACTTATATAATCGTTTCTAGTTTGATAGATGCTACATGTTGCATGCGAGATATTTTATAGTTCGTGTTGTTTGCATTTAATAAACTATTAATAAAACTATCTATTTTTCATTTATTCATAACATTATTTTCACTTACTCAATCATTATATTTTAAGACTCTAAACCGCATTTTTTTTGAATAATTTGCTTCTTTGACCTTTTTCGCAACTTATATTTCAATGTCTTATCTATCCACGATTCAGATTACTCTTCAAAATATAGATAAATTTCAACTAAACAAGATAGATAAACGGCTTTCAAGACGCAATTCATTAATAGATTGAAAATTGTTTATCTCGTATAACATCTATATAATAAAATATATCTACAGTATGTTATTTAAAACAGCTGTTAGTCTGTCTGTCTTATTATTAAATAGCAAGTGTGAATGTGCTGATCATTGACCGCAGGCGTCAATTCATTTAACTCCTGCCCACTACTTCCGTTGAGGATCACTTAGTGAGATGGATTTAAAATGATTATATTTTTTAGATTTATTTTAGTTATAGCTATGTATTATTTAATATGTATTATTGTAGATTATTATAAAATAAATCGTAAATATAATAAATAAATCGTATATGTTAGATATTTCAATTGAAGAATACAGTCGATAAAGGTATTTTTCCATTTTATAATATTGGGAGTTTTTTTAATTTTCCGGTGCTATAAAATCTCAAGCTTTATAAACCGGAAAAATGCAATCAAATTCAGATCTAGCTTCAATCTATTTGAACCACGCCTTTCGCTATTTTATATTGCATTTTTTTATAGCCGTGTTACTTTGATACCTCACTGAAGAAATAGTAAACAGAATTATTATATTTTTTAGAAGAATAGTAATGTAGAAGATTGCTGTTAATTAAGAACCATATTATTATTATCAAAATGTCATCTAGAATTTAAACAATGTTATACTTGTGTATCGATAACTAAAAATATATATATATTTAAAAAAAAGCAACCGACAATCAAAAGAGATTTTAATCAATTCCAAAGAGGATGCACCCACGCAATAGAAACAACTTTATATTCCGTGGGTAATTTTACAATGTCTTGCTTTGTAAGTATAATCAACAACTCTGTTCAACCCTTTTGAGATAAGTAGGTATGATGAGGTATTATAGACTTTCCATTCTATAAAAGAATATGAAAATACTTTTCCAACGTCCTCACGCCATAACTGTGACGTCACAAAATATTCAAAACACTCATAAAAGGTGTGTTCTTTTGGTATCCTTAATTAAAACATGGTAACAATAAAAATAATCAACAAATTGAAACAAGTTGGGGTTAGGAATGTTATACTTGATAGGTAGCACAATATTATGGCAATGCATACATACAGATAAATACACGCTAGTTCTAGTCATAGTTATGTAAATTCAACTAGAAAAAAATATAAGTATTTCCAATCAACATTATAAGTTATAAAACATTAATGATAAAAAACACGTACAAATCTATGAAACAAATACAGTATCTATGCAAATATAGAGTAAAAGCGAAATACCACTTTATGAAATTTCGGAAGCTACGTGGGCTAAGACTCTGACATTTTGCGTAAGGGCTCATTTTAGGAATTAGGGATGAAAGTTTGTACAACAGGGCCTTCATTTCTGATGTAAGAAACATTCTATTTTATATTTGTCTTTGTTTGGTGTTTTACCCTGAAAATCTGAGAATTTTTGGGTATTAACTGAACACCTTACAAGCCCGCCTACGGACTCTTACGACGTTAGATTACAAAAGTGTTGCCAGCTCTTATGGAAGGAGTAGGCGTTTTTCATGATGGTAATGACCGGCAATCCTAGAAACTTAAATAGGCATGTAGATATTATTGGGTGAAATTTTATAGAAAATAAAGAACATATAAATCTCAGACACGACATATATTCATCCCGTTAGTTGTTGATGAAACCAGATTAACCAATTCCAATATCTTAATATATAACCTATAATTTATAAAAGGTCGAACTTATTAAAATATTCCTCAGTTAAATAAAGGAGATAGCTAGAAATTGTCATAATCGAGAGTAGAAAGAAAAGATTCTGTGATATAAACATATTATAGAAATTGAATTCTTCCATGCATCATGAAATTCAAGTTACTCCCACGTGGATAGCTTAATATGTAACTTAATATACAAGAATCACCATCTATGGACAGATACGATTATATTACGCTTTGTATATATATTTTGACAGTTCCAACTGTCAAAATGTACATTCTGTTAGATTATAGTTAAACCCTTTTCAGGATAACATTCTTTGATATAACAGATAATAAAGGGTAAAAATAATGTGCGTCAGAAAGTGGGAGGGATAAAAGACAATTTTGACGTTAACGAATAATTATCACAAATATTGAAGATAATTTTGTTATTCAGATAATTATTTTTAAGAAGTACGTCTTCATTAACTTCATCTTGCACGGGATTGTTGAAAAATCCGCTGCAAGAACATTATAACGAAACGTTCGTTCTCAATTTTAAATGGCCAATCGGTATGTATAAAAAAAATATTAAAATATTTACAAAATAATCCACACAAACGTTTAGAATGGAGTATAATTCACTTGTTGTTCATTACGGAGCAAAATGGTCTGCAAAGTCATTTTGGAATCACATTATGCTCGATAAACATTCATTTACACCACGAAAATACATAGGTGTTACCATATACAGACATATATGTCGCTAACGTATATAAAAAAACATTTTTTTTCAGCAAGTTATCCAGAACCGACTCTAACTGAAAACCGTTTTATAATATCTTTATTTCACTTCACCATATTTCTGCATCTGATAATAATATCCGATTTCACTCTCATTCGCTCACGGTCTGGTTGCAGATATTCGACATCCTTTATTTCTATGGGCTACCTAAAATAGATGCGGTATTTCTATCTCAGACAGAATGACCATATATCGAGCTGTCACACATGCTACCTCCGTGGGTGGCTTGGAGTGTACAACTTAATTAATGATTTCACATAAATTTTGTACACCATTCATAATGATAGTTTTCGATTTCAAAAGTGCTTTATTTAAAATAAATATCTAGGAGTAAAAATTGTGCAATCATAATAACTCGAACGATCTAAGATAAAAAAATTGTTTTCAAACATCAAAAGGAACTTTGATGCCGTGTTGGTTTTATTTATATTTATTTGTTTTCGCTCTAAAATGTACTTATTTATGGAATGCAAGAGTCTTATTAAATAAACGACTGAAGCTATCTTTATTTCTTTTTCAATGTTGAGAATAATACGTTTCAAGTTAGCTTTGTTATAATATTTTTGTTTTTTACATTTACAGATGTGTTTCAATTGTAAGATTTTTTAAATTTCTATCTATCTATTTGAAACGAACCAGTGAAGAAACAATCGCGTTAAGAGATAATACGAAAATAGCTAGAATAATTTTATTTAAAACTATCTGTTGCACACGACTACGTCTGAGTAATTACAGAAAGCAATGTCCGTAAAAAACACATTCGCACTATCGCCACGCCATCTTTTGGTCAACAAACTGCAAATTTGGTCTACCTGAATTTCGAAAATTACCGCCTTCATATCATATTACAAATAGACCAAACTAAGAATTAACATTATTTGATATATAATATCGAATATATGAATATAATTTCTGTTATTCAATTAAAATAATTAAAGACAGTGGATATTTTTGCAAAACGCATGAAGAGCTTTTCTTAGTTCTAATTGTATGTATTTGAAAGAAACAAATGCAAGGGAATAGTAATACCTATAAGGAAGGAATCACTTTTTTTTAAATTAGCAAGTCCGCTGGTCAGCGGAGAATTGCACTGCCAGGTAAAGTTATTTCTCTGACTGATGTTGTATCTTATGTATGGAGGAATAGCTTCTATCTTATAAAATACTATATCCATCAGAGAAATATAACACATATGAAGGGATACGAATCTTAGTTGACAAGAGGTAATATATAATATATATCTAATAATTCTTAAATTGATGATAATAATGAAAATGGTTTTTGATGTCTATCTTAGTCGTCTAGTAGTATATTTGCATGATGCATTGATTTCATAGACGTAGGTTTGCTCGTTCATTATCCATTCTGAGATATTACAATTTTTTTTGACGATATTTAGTGCAAAGCCCTGACTCTTCTAATTAATCAGACTGTCCTAAACCAACGAGAAAGCTTGCTAAATGATCATTCTGGTTTACTGGAAGATCAAAAAGAACCCGAATATTGAATGATAGGTTTAATCGCTGGTCTTTCATTGAAAGGATATTTTTCGCGTTTGCCTTGGGCTGAGTGAGAGAAATTTCATCCACGGTTCACCTGAGTATTGTCCATACCAGCGTTTATTAGTTTTGATTTGGCCATTAACGACTGGACAATTCCCTTATACAAATATTAAAACTTGCAAACTATCTCGAGATCCCTGGTTAGAGTAAATAGGCACCCATTGAACCCATGATAACAGAAATTTAATTTTTCCAAAATAATCGAGATCTATAGAACAACTTCAGTCAATTAAAAAACAGATTCTTCATAAATCCAACCAAAGGACAACAGAACATTAGGTTTTAGTTTACAAAGTTCCAAGTCTACCCCTCCTTATTATTTTTTTCCTCAGGGCACCATGTTATAAAATATATTCGTTTTAATTTATGACCAGAAATTCACAAACACCCAAAAACCTCTTGTGTCTTGTGTCGTTAAGCCTGCCTTTCTACAAACGTATCCGCAGTTTAGAACATGTTGAACTATTTTTGTACAAATTCTTAACTTATATGTTAATGAGCAATTGACTTTACGCTATTTTTGAACTATAATAATAGGTTCCTATAAAATAGCCAATAAGAAAAAAATCATGGCTATCCAAGATAATATCCCATCAAGCACACTGTACAACTAATATATATATAATTTGTCTTTATATGCTGGACTTTGTTCTACTTCGTAATGGAAAATCGACGAGATTATAAACAAGATAGTTGGAGGGATGGATGAGAAAATCATAAATGCATAAGTTTAATCATCAACTAACGCGGGTGCAAGTTGGTTTATTAGAAGCTACTTGCTTTATTCATGTGTCTGTCACATCCAAGGTTGCTGTTTCCAAAATAATATTATTTCCAAAATAATTATGTACATTTATTTTGTTATAAATATAATACAATATACAATATTTGGCGCCAGCAAATTCACCATCTATTCCCGAACTCAAATAGGAATGGTTACATTTCATTACACAATCTAAACCATACTATTTGACCATGAAAAATAGCGAGTAGGCGTCTCCACCAATCAGAGAGAAGCTCTAACTCACTAACACTATGCGATGCGATATACGCCAGTTGAGATAGAGTGGCTCAGTTCTTATAAAGAAATCGGACAATAAGTAATCTATCATCCTTTTTTTTTAATAATGATGATTATATGCCAAACAATTTTTGGTGTTTTCTTAAAATTATAAATTTTTCTGAAGTTATCTTTAATATATATTTTTTTACCCGGCTGTATTCACGTAGAATTAAATCGGAATGTGTCTGACTAGTTTCGAAGTTAAGTTAACCAAAACTAAATAGCATCTAAGTTGTTTATTTCTTTCAGGTAATTTCCTGTACCTTCCAGTAGACCCCACGATGGAAAACATGGTGATAAAGTCCCCACCATTCAGAGGATTGTGGGAGTTTTGTAAGGTAAGATACATACACTATACTATACTAACTATATATTATATTAACCATGAATTATTGTTTATTTTAAAAATATAATACCAATATAATAAAAAAAAAATAAGTTTGCATGTTTCTGGTTAGTATGCTTCAAAGAACTAAGTATATTCTGGAACTACCAGATGGATGTGCAATTTGTTAGTAGCCTTTTTATCGAGTTAGGGTTGTGCTGTTGGTGTTATTTTTTCCGGTTAAATCAGTAGTTAAGCTAAGGTTCCGTATTCCCGAGTAAAGTTCCTCTGTCCACAAACTGAACTTAATAATTAGTTGTTTATAATTCATTAATCAAAATAATTATTATTCTGTACATTTATGATGTTATAGTTTTAATTGAAGATGATCATGTTGAAGTCAATGTAAATAAACGTACCGCCCATATATTGAATCAATAAATTAATTATTATATTCTTATATCAATTATCAGTTTTTTAATAAGTAATAGTATAGTAATATAAATTTAAAAAATAAATAGAAGATATTCTTAAAGCAGTTCTATAATTTAGTGTGTTTTTAATATGATCCATGTTTAGAATTTAGAGAATAATAAATTGTACGCTAAACTATTCCACACAGTTCGAGGCTCAATTACATCAAAGTAAGATGCAGAACGCCAGTATCCGTTTGGTCTCTGAATCCACTGTGTCAGAGGTCCAATGGATCCTTCAGGAAGTGGCCGGGAATAACATCGAAAAGTAAGTTGTCTTTATTCAGAAAAGCTGAGTGGAATTCAATAAAATCCCAAAACTCTGGACTTATTCTAATTGGAATCTATCCAATATTTGTCCACAGATGGTATCCAATGCGCTTTATTATCGGGAGAGTCCAGCAAGAAGTTCGTATTATAATAGAAATAACCCGCCCAAGTTCCGTGAGTCTGTCACAGCCATTGCCCCATATAGCGATAGACAATATTCGGATGGTAGATTGCTTGCCTGAACCTCCTGTATTCAACGGCGAGTGCCAGAGTGGTCAGCTGAAGTGCAAGATTATGAATGTAAGTCAATTTCGACTCAATTGATTGATTAAATCAAATTTTTTGGTTCATTTAACCCAAATTATTAGAATCTAATATTTATATTATAAATAGTTGAGAGTAATTTTAAAAAATTAAAAAAAAATATATAAGACTGTCGGACAACTAGTATATCTGATAAATAAATTGAAATATTATAACTATTTATAATTTAATGAACCTGTCATAATTAATCTTAAATCTATTTTGCAGAAGGAGTCCTGTATAAAGTTACAACAAGTATGTGATTTAGTCAGAGATTGTGATGATGACAGCGATGAAAATCAAAATTGTGGTACGTATGGTAGTTGAAAATAAGTGAACAAATACTCGAAATAAATATCTCATATCATGTCTCCTTTCAGATAAAATGCCATACGGAGCGTATTGCAATTTTGAGCAAGACAACTGTGGCTTTGAAAATGTACCTCAGTAAGTATAATAACTAATTAGCATTAACTACCTCGACGTCATAAGCATATTAACAACATTACCTCCTTAGTCCTTTTCAATCAGGTTTCCGTACTGCTCATAGTACGACAACAGCTTTGCTGAAAGTTACCGAAGACATCAGGTTTGCTATGGATAACCATAAGCTCACCATTCTTGTCCTTGTTGACTTCAGCAATGCTTTTAATTCGGTAGACTTTGATATATTACTTGGTGTTCTTCGCAGTCTTAACATATCTCCACCCGTGATTAACTGGTTTCACACATACCTGTACGGTTGTCGTCAGATTACATACTCTGATGAATCATCTTCTGATTGGGCTGTTTTCTCTGCCGGCGTCCCTCAGGGCGGCGTTTTATCACCCTTACTCTTTTCCATTTTCATTAATGAAATAACTAAAATAATTTCTTCTCACTACCATCTCTATGCAGACGATTTACAACTTTACAGACATACTACACTGAAAGATATCAATACTACCATTGAAGAAATAAATAAGGACCTTGACTTAATAAAAGAATGGACTGAGTCATTCGGTCTCATTATTAATCCCCAAAAATCACAAGCCATTCTCATTGGTAGCAAATATTTTCAGAATAAAGTACATCTTAAGCAGCTCCCTAAAGTAATGTACAACAATTCAATGATTTCTTTTTCGGATGTTGTAAAAAATCTGGGTCTGACGATGGACAAGCACTTTTCATGGACTGCACAAGTCAATGATACAAGTCGACGAGTGCACTTGTCAATCCATTCCCTTAAGCGTCTGCAGAATTTCCTTCCCTTGAAAACGAAAATTTTGCTAGCACATTCCCTCCTAGTACCCATTCTCGACTATGCCGACGTTTGCTACCTGGATGCTAGTGAGGAGCTGCTTAATAAATTAGATCGCCTTCAAAACTTGTGCATTCGGTTTATCCTCGGATTTCGCAAGTTTGATCATATCTCAGATTCCCGACGTAAACTTAAGTGGCTACCTATTCGCCTTCGCCGGAATATGCATGTTTTAACCGCGCTGTATAAAATATTTACTAATCTAGCTCCCCTTTACATATACGAACGATTTCATCTGTCATCACCAAGTAGTCGTCCCATACGTTCCTGTTTCAAAGCAAAAACCTTTAATGTGCCGTTTTTCAATTCAACTTCTTTCTCCAAATCCTTCACTATACAAGCAGCGCGATTATGGAATTCCCTACCTAGTCACGTTCAAAATAGCCCATCGGTCTTGTCTTTCAAACGAAGATTAAAGCTTTTCTATCTCTCCCAGATATAAAATTATATATATTTATGTAGGTATATGTCGTTTGTCTTTATATTTTATATTAATACTAATAATACTTATATTTGTGTATTATTGGTACATTTATTTAGTCTACTTAATTATTTATTATATATATTTATATAAATTGTTTAGGTCATAAGTTTATATATGTGTGTATCTATTTCTGCCCTTTAAAATCATCTCAGTCACTCTCACGGGTAGCTGGTAGAGATCTCTCTTTTTAGATCTAAGCTAATCCAATGTATTATTTTCTTTCCTTTTGTATTTTTTACTTTCATCAAATCTAGTACATAATTTAAATAAATAAATAAATAAATATATTTCTAATGTTTTCTAAATCTTTCAGGCCTATCTTAAAATGGTCTCGCCATAGCGGCCCGACTCCTACAGATAAGACCGGTCCCAACTATGACCACACATGCGGACCCCCCACGGTCTACACCACAGCCAATCCCATGGTCCCACTCTCACCAGCCCACATGAATCACTCACTAACCTGCGTGGGATACTACTTCTTCGTCAACATGAACGTCACTGGGCCCAACAAGGAAAGAGCTGACTTCGCGTCAACCGCAGTCATGAAAACTGTTATATTTAACCCACCACCTAGAGTCCATGGGGATATTAATTCTAGATATTATAATTGTTGTATGGTAGGTGGTCTTATTTTTTTAAAAACAGATTTGTATTGCAAACTGCAAATTTTGTAACTTGCTAATTTCTGCAAACGACCTGTCTATTGCACAAATTTGCAAATGCTCCTCTCGTCCCAAGTTCACTAATTACAATTTACATGTTATATTTATTAATTTCTTCCAACAGATACGGTTCTACTATCAACAAAACGGCCGCAACTATGGCTCGCTAAGTGTAGATGTAGTGGAATTAACACCGAGAGGTAACATCACTACGTCTCTCTGGTTCTCTACTAAAGACAAAGGAGAGAACTGGTACAGAGCTGGTATATTCCTGCCAAATATCACTAGACGGTAGGTGAATTTTAACGAATATTCATAAAAAAACATATGATAATACGTATGATATAAAAATAAAAATGGTATAACTAACAAAATTATTTTGTCTCATTAATCTAATGCTGAACCAATCAACGGATTTCGGGTTAAATTTTCGGTTTTCGTATACAAACTACACATAATATTAAATGTGACAATTATATACCAAAATTTAAAAAATGTTCTTATGACTTAAATAAAATAAATAAATATTTAATTTGATGAGAGGCCGCTCCCTTATGACTTAACACGGCTTAAATGCAGTCTCTGTGCAATCTTTCTATTACATAATTCTAATCCATATTTCGATACTATTAGCATCGTGGTCTAGTTAGTGGATGTGTACCTTAATTTAGGTCAATGGGTCACTTACTTTCTAATCTCTATTCTGAATATAAAATTAATGATTTTCATGAGATGTGTTTATTTAAAGAACGGTTCTATGTTCCCAAAATCGGTCAATAAATGTAAATAAAGGCGAGTTTGGTTGGTGAGGCTATGTATTATTTTCTTAATCGGATGGGATGGGGATCCCAGCTGTGGTCAAGATTGTTAACCAAAAATGTAAAACTGCTTTGTTTTTATACAAGCTAAACATACTTCATAATACTTTTAATAGAAGCTAAATAAAAATTCAGACACAGCGAAGTATTTAACGCCAAGTTCGCAATACACTTTAATATGTCATCATAATCAACAAAGTGTACTAAAAATATTAATTTGTTTTAGATATTATTTTCTTTTCAAAACCCGGATGGGCATGAGGATTTATTCGGATTCAGCCATCGATGACTTCTCAATGGCTCCGGAGTGCTTTGGTTTTAATATCAACGCCACGGATCTCGGCGATTATAACTATTACGATCCTATATTTGATGAGAAAACTACGCCCCATCCTGATTTTGTTGACGCTATCGGTAAGTTCATTTTTTTTCTTTCTTTAATTATCGAAACTTCTAATCGACATATGAACAAATAAATAAAAAAACTTGCTCCAAAAGTACATGCTATATAAAAAGTCATGTACTGAACCCATACACGACTAGGTGAGATCGATCTCTCGATGTCCAAAAGTCCTGGCCACAACCACAGGCCACAAACATATTAATATAGAATCCACTCCTTTAGTGTACCGCTTCTCGACCTGCAACGCGACGGGTCGGTTCGGTCCGGAGCAGGCGCAGTGCGACGCCGCCTACAACGGCTCGGGCGTGCGTGTGCTGGCCGACCACCTGCGCGGCGTGCAGGCCTGGGACGTGCCCAGCGAGGGACTCTACACGTGAGTTACGAGAGAACTACTGGAATCTGGAAACTTCTAGAATACCTGGTTGGGGTTTTCCCGAATTTTTCAATAAAAAAATATTTTATGTAATGTGTGAGAATACGAGGGAAAGACGTAACGTTCGAGCATATATCCAGGGTCATATCAGATTTGTTTTTCTATCTAATGCTTGACTGCTGGTTTTAAATACGATTAAATTTTATAAATTCCATAAATCCGCATAATTTCTGTTTTGCAGAATAATTATATTAAATGTAAATTAAAATATTCTCTATTTCAAATTAATCATTTTTCTTCTCTAGTATAATAGCCACGGGTGCGTCTGGAGGTCTAGGGTCGATGTGGGCTGGGGTGTCCCATGGGTCGTCTGCTCGAGGGTTGTTTGAACTGCATCGGGGAGAACGTATCTATATGCTGGTGGGCCAGCAGGGGTTGAATGCTTGTAAAAAGGTGAGGACATTAATATATGCTTGATTTTATTACGTAAAATTAAAGAACTCATTGCGGTACCTAAATTATACAGTAAATTTTTAAACGTTATTTTAAATTAGTTTAAATTTCTTTGCTAGAAAAGTTACATAGATTTTTTGATGTTATAACGTTCATCGATGTTAAACAGCCAAATTGAAATATATCTTAAAATTATTACATTTCATTTGTGTCATTTGTCATAATAAATCCTAAAAAAATCTTTTAACTAAGCTAGATGGTTGGCTGTAATGCTTAATCGATTTTATTTTCCAGACTCTATCGGCTCAGGAGAGTCAAGAATGTTCTAGAAAGACTAACGAAACAACTCAAGTATTCACCAGTAAGACTCACGAGGTCCGCAACACACACGTTAACGATGGCGGAGGAGGGGGAGGTGGCGCTACTTATGTGTTTCTGGTGAGTATAATAAATAAAGAACTATTATAATCTCATCCATGTATTTGATTCAAAAAATAGGACGTTAAAGCACATACTAATACAAATGTTTAAACTTTAAAGTTGGACAAAGAAGGACAACCAATCCCCTTGCTAGTGGGAGGCGGGGGAGGGGGCCTGTCCGTGGGGGTGTTCAGAGACGATAGCTCCCAACACGCCAGAGGTAGAACAAATACAACCCCCGAGTCTGGTTACATGTACGGACAGCCTGGACGTACTTCTGGTTAGTAATCATCTATGTGGTCTAGAATAGTTTAGGTTAAACTTTACACAAATATAGAATAAGTCACCAACAGGCCTCGAATCTGGACCTGTCTTGAGAAAGTTCCATCTAACCGATAAATAAGTTATCGTGTCGTGTTTTAAATATTATAGCATTATTATATGTAGTCGTCTTTTTTGTCCAATAATAATAATCCCGTGCGAAGGTTTTTATGAAAATATAAAACCTTAGATCACTTAATTAATTGCCCCGGATAATAAGTAAGAAGTAAGAGCCCCTGAATTTTTCCTTAGCAGTTAAGCCCAACAGTAATCATTTTGGTATATTTTACTATGTATATATATATATATATATATATATACATATATATATATATACATATATATATATATCTTCTTTATTGCACACCACAAATATGTAAAGTACAAGACAAGCAAAAAAAAAAAAAGATATAAAAATAAAAATAAGAAATAAAAAGTAAAAAAAAACAATAAAGTAAAAGAGAAAAAAAAAAATCATTTTGGGTATACAATAAGGCGGTCTTATCACTAAATAGCGATCTCTTCCAGACAACCTTATTTGGATAAGATTGAAGTTAGGTAAACAGAAGAGTGGTGCATAAAACCAAAATATATAACAAATAAATATACAAAGAAGATATGATATAATAATGGACATAATATAATAATATACATAAATATAACATATATAAAATAAAATAAAATACATAATTAAAGTACTACTATAATACAATAATACATACATAAATAATATAATACATAAACTACAACGTTGATCACAGGAAAGAGGATATTACAATACATCATAACTAAGAGATGAGGACATAGATTAAATATTTAACATCTGAAAATGAATAATAGTTAACAAGAAAGATAGAGTATAGAATACTTATATATAACACTATGTGGAATTTACGAATGTCATCGGTAAATTAATGCGGATGTCGTACTGTGTCCAGTACGAAACCCAGATTGAAATACTATATGTGTCCCCAGGTGCCGGTGGTGGCTGGGTGTCCCGTCCCGGCCCCACAACTCCAGGCTTTGAACTGGTCCGTGGGTCGTCGTTACGGGAGGGTGGCGCGGGGGGGCTCGCGTGCAGCGGGGGCGCTGCCGGTGGATTCGGTGGAGGAGGAGGGGGTTGTCTGCGGGGCGGCGGGGGAGGTGGTTGGGTCGGTGGGTATTGGGTTATATGGTTCCAAATGCAATTTGTGTTTTTCTAAAATAAATAAGTGAGTTTTCGGTGAGGACTATAAGAGTTGAGACTGACCCATGGTTCTAAAATTCTTAAGGTTTTTTTGTACCACTATTACGTATAATTATCCAGGTGGCAGCACAAACGAGGGAGAGGGCCAGCACGGAGGTGGGGGTTGGTCATATGTGGACTCAACGCGAGGGGTGAAGGAGTTCAGTGACGTCAGCATGGCGCTGAGGACTGGTCCCGGGGAGGTGGTCGTGATTCCCGCTATACATGTATGTTAATTATATATATGTATATATTTATATATGTATCTGGAATGAAAAAATAATAAGTTTCAAAATTTGGAAAAATAGTTTAAGCCCATCACTTCTCCATTCTTCCAAAAAGCGCTTTTACTAATTTTACTATTGTTCGTAATCTTTTCCCTTGACTTTTTCTAGGCTCACAGGAACTTCAAACTGTGTAAAAATTGTTATCAGTATTACAGGTGTTCTTAATATTCTATACTTGAGTAAAACCTACAAAATACCAACTAATCAATATTTATAATAAACACGTGATTAAATTATTAAACATTATTGAACATAATATTGAACATTATTGAACATTATAATAAATTATTTTGTTCTATGAAGGTCTAACAGTATCCGTATCATCACGCAATGTGAATTTCAGTTTACTTTTGGGATCACTGAATCTATGTATTTACACATTCTTTAACAAATAACAATAAAAATGATCCAACACTGTGATCAACAAACAAACTTAAGAATGTTTTGTTTAATAAAGGCTCCAGAGCCCGCGAATGCTATAACCGCTTTCCCCCAGAAATGTGGGTGCAACTACCGCTGCGTGGCGCTGGACGAGCGGCGCGCGGCCGTGCGCTGCTACTGCCCCGCCGCCTGGCGCGCGCCCGCGGGGGACCCCACCAAGTGTGTCTGTGAGTGACGTCACCGTACCGCACCATACCTCTTTCACACCAGACACGTTTGAATTTAGAACATTGGAACTAATTAAAAGGTTCAAAGATGCATTTGAATTTAGAACATTGGAACCAAATAAAAGGTTCAAAGATGCATTTGAATTTAGAATACTAAAACAAAAAATACTGTTTCTTGGTTAACCAGGTTAGGAGCTGAGTGTTATTATTGGAGCAAATTCGCACACAGGATATAATTTTTAAAAAGCTGTTAGCCGAAAGACTCATGTTGTTTTTTAGCCGTATTTAAGACATTTACACCAGGTTTCTCGCTGGCTCATAAAAATAATGAATGCTTTCAAATTCCATGTAAACTTTTATGATTTTTGGTTAATATCGTTTGTGACAATCACAACAACGCTGTGAAACATTTTACATTAATAATTCTTCTATAAGCCGGGCATGAGTTTGCCGTTGAGTATTTATGATTCTCCTTTTTTATAACTGTATGTCAGTAGGTTACATAACAAATACAAAAAGACGCAGCCGTGAATCTAATTTATATATTATTTTGTACTTTAGTGGAAAAATCGTGGTCTGAAATGTGGTGGGGGCTCGTCACAGTAATGGGGATCATCGCGTTCATTATCCTGGGCAGCATATTGTGCTTCTGTCTGCATCTGTGTATGTACTGTTTTTATATAGTATTTTTATGGTTGGACTATTATTGTTGTAAAAGAATAAAACTTAATTAACACACAAATAGTTACCATACAAGAAAATAATAATATCTCGATACTAAGAAAAGTACATAATTTTACAGACAATAAATACCAACGTAAGAAGGAAGCGGAACTGCGTCAGAAGCGCCTTCTGGAACAGGAAGTACAGTTACACAGACTACGAACAACCCCGGGTGATAACGCTTTGAGTATGGCTTTCAACCCCCACTACGGAAGCGAGTCCTTCCTCCCGCAAGGGGTTGACGTTAGGGGTTTGCCGAAAGTGGCAAGAGAAAGTTTGACACTTGTGAAGTAAGTACTTTGTAGGTCTTATTTATTTTTCACACATAATATGTAAAAAACAATAACTAATGGACAATGGTGAAGAAAGATTTACTTTTTAATACAGTTTTAGTTCATAGTAAAAAAAGTACTTATGAAACAAAAGAAATACTTTATATTAATAGTTCTGTAAAAAAATCGATGTTCTTATACAAACATACATAATGTGTCTTTTATAAATAGATATCCATATATTTAAATTTATAACATATACGGCTATACACGCTGAAATATGAATACAAGCATAATGACAATGACAATTTATAAGCAAGACATTTTACAATAGATATTTTTCTTTGATATTCTTTATATGAAAAAAAAATATGTACTTGGACAACACATTACAATATTCATATAAAATATTAATGAAGGTCACTTATTAATTTGAGACTTAAAATCGTGTACCATCATCACTTATTTTTAGAGCCCTGGGTCAAGGCGCCTTTGGGGAAGTCTATCAAGGTCTGTACCGCCATCGCGGAGGGGAAAGTGAAGAAATGCCGGTAGCAGTGAAAACCCTACCGGAACTGTCGACCGGACAGGCAGAATCCGACTTCCTGATGGAAGCAGCCATCATGGCTAAGTTCAATCACCCCAACATCGTACACTTAATAGGAGTGTGCTTCGACAGACATCCCAGGTAGTTTCCAACATTAATATATAATATATTTTATGGTTATTTAATATATAATTTCATTTCATACAGTGGATTGCCGTCGATGAGGTACGAGGAGATATTATCTTGCTATGTCTATCATTTACACTCGATCCTGTTATAGTTGGCTTGACTCCAGAATGTTTTTTGTGATGCAGGAGTGACCTTGGGCTGGATTTTTTCTTTCATACCATTTCTATCCAAAGTATCTTCTTCGTTATACTCTTATGGCCTATTTCTTAAGCCTTATCCCACTACTAGGTTCATAGTATTGGAACTGCTGGCTGGTGGTGATCTGAAGAACTTTCTTCGTGAGAGTCGTCCTAGGCCAGAGAGAGCAAGCGCACTCACTATGAAGGATTTGCTTCTTTGTGCACTCGATGTGTGTAAGGGATGCAAATACTTGGAGGCGAAGAGATTCGTGCATAGGTTAGTTATTTAACTATTATTATTTTTAAACGTTATTCCATCATCAAAACTATAAATCAATCCATTTTATTTGTTAATCAAATATAAAAAATAATACCAGGGGATTCAATCGGAAAGATACATAAAGCTGTTTAAATTGTATATATTATTTTAAATAGATAGAGTATTCTGACAAAGGTTCATAGATCACAGGTCCAAATCCGGTACAAGTTCATGAAATTATCATTTTATCATAACATCTCGCATGATTACAGGTAATTTAAATATAAAGTTATCTTTCAATCCAGGGATATAGCAGCCAGGAACTGCCTGCTGACTTCCCGAGGTCCAGGGCGTGTCGTCAAAATAGCTGACTTCGGTATGGCCAGAGACATTTACCGCTCAGACTATTACAAGAAAGGCGGAAAAGCCATGCTCCCCATCAAATGGATGCCCCCAGAAGCATATATCGATGGGATATTTACAGTTAAAACTGATGTTTGGTATGTTCTATTCTATTTACTATTGTCGCTTTAATTGTATAATAAAATGGGCTCATAACTATTACTGATTAACTGAGTCATCAATAATTAAGAACTATAGACTTAATAGAAGTTTTCCACCAGGTCTTATGGGGTGTTGTTATGGGAGGTGTTCTCTCTCGGTATCATGCCGTATACTGGATGCACCAACAGAGAAGTCATGCAGCTGGTGTCAGGGGGAGGAAGACTGGAGAGACCTCACGGTAAGATCTTAATTACAAATATATATATTTTTGTACATAGATGACTTGTTGTTCATACATGGAGTAGATGGAACATCTTTCTTATTTCTAATAAAAGTTTAATTCATCAATACGTAAATTTTAAAACATTGATAGATTATTTGAAAGACATTAAAGTTATTGTTTAATATTAACTTCCGTTCCCAGGCTGTCCTCCCGAGATCTACCGTCTGATGTGCGAGTGTTGGAACCCGGCGCCCACGGAAAGACCCTCCTTCGCACAGATGTTCGACCGATTGCAGAGATACTTGCAAGTCAGTATTCTTCAATAATTATAAATAAACTACCTCATTGCCCGGAAATTTGCCTAAATTTAATGTCGAATATCTGTTGCAAAAGTTGCAAAGAAGACCGTTAAAAATATGAAACAAATTTTCGCCATCTTTTTTGCGCTCTTAGATGTTTAATTTTTATAAACTTTTTTAAGTGTTGGAAGTTGTCTTTAAACAAACTAATTTCATTCCAAATTGACTTCCTTTATCTACATTAGAAATGTAAAGTTTGCCAGCAAGATTGGAAGTATGTTGATAATTTAGACAGCCAAGTATGCCTGTTGCTGACCTTTTGAGTTTTATTTCCTACCCGAGATTATGAAATCTGAATTTGACTTGATGGCACGTCCTAAACAATAATTATACAAATTTATACCAATTTTTAAATTGCAAACAGGATCCGGAAATAACAAACGCGGCATTGCCAATGCTGCGTTCCCTGCTCTCAATGGCTGAAGGGCCAGAGGCCAACGGCCTACAGGTAGGAAAACTAATGTGTTCTAAATTTAACAAAAATATATTATATTATAAGATTTTTACTCAATTTTACCTTGGAATTACATTTAAAGGGGACAAATTTTTATTTTTTTTAAAGTCATCTCTTGTGGAACAGGTATTACGTTAAAAATGTTGTTTAATTTTAAAGATATAGGGTTGTGTAGCACAGACAATATCCATATTTACTCGGCTGTATTCACGTAGAAATTAAATCGGAATGTGCCCGACTAGTTTCGAACCCGTTCGGGGTCCTTAATCATGAGCTCTGAGCGTGGCGGACTCGCGGCGAGAACTGCGTGCCGCAGCTCTCTGGGCCCGACGTGAAGGTGGTGGCGGCGGCGGGGGGGAAAGGGAAGATATAGAGAGCTGCGGCACGCAGTTCTCGCCGCGAGTCCGCCACGCTCAGAGCTCATGATTAAGGACCCCGAACGGGTTCGAAACTAGTCGGGCACATTCCGATTTAATTTCTACGTGAATACAGCCGGGTAAATATAAATATGATAGTCATGATTCACGAAAGTTTAAATATAAAAACAGACAATATCCGTTGATTTCGCAAGAAAATCAATAAATTTCGCGTCTGATGAGGGCCAATTTTAATATATAGATTGAATGTTCATCAAGGTGGGTATCGACAATCCAAATGGCAAGGTGGTATAGCGGACAGTATCCCAAAAGTCATAGGTTCAAGGCCTGCCCGATGAATACTTTCTATATTCAACAAAAATGTACTATAATAATATTTTATCTAAATGTGGTATATATTTGAAACGGTTGTTCCTTCATTACTAAATAGGATTGATTTTATTTAGCATAATCTGTTCCATACTTACACTGAAAAAAAACAGTGATCCAATGACTTTGGGGAAATTATAGCAAAAGAACCTATACATTTAGATAGATCTAAAAATTCCGAGAAAATATTTTTTAAAGCTTCGCCATTCCCCAAATACACGTTTTTTAAGGGATTATTGTCCACTTTAAATATAACAGCGCACATTATTTTTTAAACACGGCCCTTTCATAATAACTATACACAAACATAAAATAATATATAAAAATATACTAATTGTAAATGTTGTTTTCTTTCCAATCATTTTCGCTCTGGCTACTAGAAGCAAGTAACTGGATTTTTTTATTTTCTTTTTCTAATTAATTATATGTTAGTCCGTGGTACCGTGCTTGCGAGTGGCGCATGACCATATCGTTGTATTATATATTTTTTAAAAATATATTTTGATATTTCTAATTACCCCTGAATGAAAATCGCGTAGAATTAGCAACCCCTGTAGTTAGAGAGAGATTCATTGGAATGTTTTCATAAAAAATGCATGTTGTCACAAATAAATGCTAACATTATTCATTCATGTTTAGTTAAACTTAACACATTTCAAAGAATCTCTTTTATTCAATTTTTCCACAATGTGTTTACTTGCCTAGTAGCTATAGCGGAAATCTTTACCTGTAATTTCTTTATTTACCTCTTTCCTTTTAGACTGGGTTTTGTAAAACATATAAATACAATTTATGAAGCCCAGTTTTGTATAATGCACGCTTAGACCTGAAGCGGCTACACTCAGGGAGATGTAAACATAAAGAAAACACAGCCACGATATCATTCATTAAAGATATATTAAAAAAAAAAAGACGCAAATTAAGAAACTATTATATTTATAATGTAATAATTTTAACTACATTATATTAATAGTGAACCACAGTAGGATTTAGGAGACTTTGTCAGGATTTAAAATTAATATATTGTAAGATTCTTACTAAAGAGCAAAGAGGTTTTAGACATTGAATCTAGTATTTTGTTTGTGTGGTGTGTTAACTGTAATGTTGGTCTCCCTGCGCGCTTACCTCGCTGTGTTGGCAGCGCTCGGCGGGAGACTACCTCGTGCCACTCTCACCTCAGGACCAGCCGACAAATGCTAGGTAACAACCCTGGAAGGTTGGCAGTACTTAATAAGCCGTTAGAAACGTGAAAATCAACACAATATCAAAATTAAATCAAAATAATAAAATATTTAAAAAATATACTCAATTCGTTGCAAATTATACACAATCGTTTATAATTTCGTTCTAAATCATTGAACGCTTATTTTTTGATGATAGACAAACTGCCAGTCTTCTTATTTACTTAACAATCATATTATTTATGAAATAATATTCCAAATTCAGTACATGTGACGGCCCTTACGATATTAATTGGTATGTTGTTATGATGAATTGTATCGCTATCTGGTAACTTTTAAAAATGTTAGAATTTTATGGCATTAAACTTATCTTTTTGTATTTCTAAAAAAATACATTCTTAAAAGGAACCAGGTTTTTTCTAAATCTTCCTAATATATTACAAACAAATATTTCAAAGATATTATAGTAAATAACAGTATGCAAATATAATGGAAAATTTAGAAATCTTCAAAATTAACAAGTCCCAACAGCTCTACAAACGAGCGAAGGCATGCCTAGTGACATCCCCCAGTTTTTTTATAAATAACAAAGATAATTAATAATTATCGCAAATTAATAACAAGATATAAACGATAGTAAATAGTTGAAATATATTAAAATTGGGAATATAATTAAAATTGACAAATATTCATTTGTTTTAGAACATATTTTGTAAAGTACATCACATTTTACCTTAACTTTTTCCAACTTCAATAACTTTATGAAAGAAATAAGTACATTGTAACATATTTTAGCTCAATGGATCACTTGGTACCTCATAGCAAAACGCTAACGGCGGCGAAGAAAGCAGAAATGGAGGATTCACAATATCAACCTCTTCTGAAAGGTAATAATAAATTTAAAAGTGTCGTAAAATAGACCATACAAAATAAAGTAATTAATCTATCTTTCATTTAAAATACACTCAATTCTCCCCAAATTCCAGCATCACAAGAATATGGCAACATTCCAATGGCGTCGTTAAACGCGAACGCAAAACGCGACGCCTCAAATGCTTCCGCCGCCGAGACAAGGACAATCACAAAATTTCCGCCGTCTAACTCTACTGATAGGTAAGAAATATTTATCACTAGCTTTTACAAGAGGTTCTGGCTGATATATCTGTACTGAACCATATTCTTAATTATGTCAGAGCAGTTAAGTAAATACACTTGGAACAAAATTATTAATAAAGGTAAATTTAAATAAAGTTACATTAAAGTCTCAAAGAACTTTGCATCATCTTCAAGATCATTTCAAATTGGATTTGTGATCATAAGATGATCTATTAAATATGTTAATTCCCCACAGGTTACTAAGTTCGTTAGAGGGCAAGATAGAGGAAGACGCGGAGACAGCTTCAGAGACAGACGAGAAGCCCGTGATCTGGGAGACTTCGTTCACTGAAACGAAGCCAGAACCGACGATTGAACCCGGACCCATTGTAAGTATTGAAGCTTTCAATACCTGTTTGAAATGTTAAATTTGATATTGTAATAAAAATCCTGTATGAATATGGTAAGGTCGGTTGTATTACAGGGTTTCATCAAATGAACTATATTTTATGAGTTACAATAGTTTTTCATGACTTATGTTTTTGAATAGAAAAAATTGTAGTTATAAAAATATTAGGCCCTCTATAAAACCTGATGCTTTAATAATTTTATAGATATATTGTTTTTCTAAAATTTTAACTAAATTAACTATGATGATATTTTATCCAAGTAATTTATTTGCCTCTTAATTCAAAATTATAGCAATTCCAAATGTAGATCACATTATTTATTCACAGGTCGAGAAACTGATAAGTATAACACCAACATCACCAAAACCACCCGAAAATGTCCTTTCAATTGCGATAGATTCCACAAACGTCATAGACAAAACGAATAAAATACACCTCATACCGGAAAATAAATCTGCACCAATCGCTTCTCCCGACCCACCTCGAATCAATGCTTGGAATAGAGAGCCACCGACTCTTCTACCAAAACCAAAACCGTTTTGCCTAGACGCAGCTCAATTAGAACAAAACCTTAACGCACTTAAGAAAAACAGCGGCTCAGTGAATCTCACAACGATGAATTCTATGAAAGTATTACCGCCATATATTAATGTGGTAACACCAAATAAGATAACAGAAGCAAAGACTATCCAAATAGATCCCAAAAAGGCAGTAATTCACGACCTTCAATCCCCAAGTGAGCCAGAGAAAAAAGAAGAGAAGGGAAAATTAAAACAATCTGGTTCGGCTGCCAGTTTGCTAAATGGACCCTTGACTGACCTTCCTTATGCTGACAGTGACAACGCATCTTCAAGTTCAGGCAGCAACACGCAGAACGCACTAAATAATAAAAAAAACAAAAACTACTCTGAAGTTGTGATTGGGGACGGTAAGAAAAGTGTTACTAAACAGGGTAGTAATGGCGGGGAATTCGGTGAATCGGAAATTAGTTGTTAAGGACAAAAGGGCCGTCTAACGAACTTTATAAATTTGGTTGTGGTGCAGTGTAGTGGCGCCGGAGATATATTTAAAATTAGAACAATTGTCTATGGATTGTAAATATTATCTGTTTTAATAAATTAAACTTTACTGGGAAATTTGTCTTTGTCTATATTTGATTTTGACTTTTATACTTTATTATTGTCTATTATTTTTAATGCTTCCTAGTGCGTCTTATAATTAATAAAGTATTATAGTATCACTAATAAATTTGCTCAATATGTTGCCAAAGAAACAATAATTATTTACGATAAAGATACAATAAAGATTTTTATAATTCAACAATATTATGTACATTAAAGAATTTTGAATAAAATTATATAGTCTGTTACGCAAACAAAAGACTCCATGCCAAGTAAATAAGTAGAATGTCATTTTAGCACATATAATTATTGAAAAAATATTTCCTTCAAGTTTCTTACAAGATACTAAAAAGGTTACTGTTAAAACTAGATAATAACCATTTATATTAACATTAAATGAATTAAAGAATAATTTGTAAGTAATATAAACACATTTAGAATACGTAGTAATGCTTCAACATTTGTAAATATATACTAAAAAGTAGTGATTTGTGTACATCCGCCCCAGCCTAGGTATAATAAGTGTATATTAAATTAAAAAATAACAAATTATGTGAAATTTAGGAGTAGAATAACGCATCTTTATGAAAAAGAAAATACTTTCCATTGTGTATTTTTGGTTCGTTTGTTTTAAACGAAATAGTTTTAAATACTACACTCATAAAAAATACACTTAGAAAATATATATATATATATATAGTATTATTATACATAAATAAAATATATATGTTACTGACAAGTGTGAGTAAATCACATATGTGGATGCTTTAATTAAATTCTAAGATAGATGTAAGAATGTAATAAAACACTAATTTTGGTTAGCAGTAGTGCCAACATTGTATTTATTTGCTGACAATATCAAGTATCAATCAACTTTATTCAAACTTAAGCATTTATTTTCTTACTTCATTTAGGGCATGAAATGACAGGGTATTATGACTGTTACTTTGAAATTTTGTATCAAAAACATTAATAATGAAGTTTTAAAAACCCATGTTCTATAATTGTTGAGATATTTTATTAAAGTATAAAAATTAAATGCTAATTTTTTATATTGTTATTTGAAAATTCAAACAAATTATACTTTTATTATATGAGAAATAAATTATTCATAACATTTAGAATGTATAACATATAAATGTAATGTTTGTTGAGTGCCCGATATATTTTGTCGTTTTATTCAATGTAGTTATAATTATTATTTAGAAGTTGGTAGTTTTGGAAAAAAAATATTGCTTTAAGGTAAAAAGGAAAGAGTGTCGTAACGGTGTTTTACTATAAGGATTATTACATTTTCCTAAAGTCACCCGTCCTACTACTAGAGGATTGTAAAAGTACACACTATTGATTCAATAAGTAAATAAATCAGTGTGACCAGATTTGGAATTATAAATTTACAAGTAATCTTCAAAATTGTATCTATATATTTATTGATTATGATCCAATACACCATCCATCATATTGGATCATAACTAATATAATAATTCGATAAGTTACTTCTTCGACTTAACAGTATTTTAATTTTGTAACTTGATAGCACAGAAGCTATTTAAGAAAATTAATACTTGTTTAAATAAATTATAGTTTTAAAAACATATTGTAAAAGAGGGTATATATAGGAGACGAAATTGGAAAACCAAAATCGTAAAGTCTTCGGATAAATCAGTATTTTTTTTTTTCAATATTTGTTATCTAAGTCCTAAACGTGCAAATCTTTCAATAATAATGTCCTATCTACTGTTCCGACGATTCTAACTCGTTAACAAGTACTTAAGCAATTGAGCAGCTTAGAGTCATTCAATTTAGGAAAATGTAATAATACTTTAAGAAAACATTTATGTGTATGCATATTATTATTTTGCTGACTATTTTAGAGAACCTTAATGGTTATAAAAATAAGGATAAGATCATTAAATTAATTATTATTTTAATGCGCACAACTAATAAGCAATGCTTATTTTTCATCAATAAAGCAAAAGTGCCAACTTCTAAATTATTAACTAAATTAACTATCTAATGTAAATTAGAAAGATTATGTAAATAACAGATATTGAAATTATTGTAATAATATAAGGCACTGGCTATGTTTGTTTTATAACAAATATTTTAGCAACTAAGTTTGTAAAAGATAATTGTTTGTTTTACTATATCGCGTGCAGATCGACGAAATAGCTTGTAAATTTAGCAAAAGTTTATTAAAACATGTCGTCGGATCTGTTTTTTTATAAATTTAGATGACGTTCTCGTTTCTAAACTAACGAATATCTTTCAATTTCTACTGTCAAATCTAACCGTTGCTCAAATAAGTATACATTTAATTTATTTAAAAATACCAATTTATTTATTCATGAGAATTGTGGTTGTGACTTGTTATAGCGTTGACAAAAACAGTTCCTTCTTTTAAGTGACTCTGGTATGTTTTCTTGTCTAATACTACTTAGGTTGGTGTTTGAAACAACGAAATTTATTACGTTTTTTTGCTATTTTAGTTTATCATCACCATTATGAATTATTGTATGTATGTTAAAATAATACAAATTAATCAATTGGGAAAGTTTAAGAGTAAATCGAAGTTGAAAATTACCATGGTATGGTATATTATATTAAATCTTAATAATAAATGTACAATATTCGTCGTTTTATTTAAACCTTTTACCAATGCGCCGTTTTATTATACAATTTAAGCTACACTATCTCAGTTCAGCTAGCGTACATCGCATCGCATAGTGGAACGGCTGTTAGTCAGTGATTAGTGGAGACTTACCGCTATTTTTCAGAGTCAAAAAAAGGTCACTTAAAATGTATAATGAAATGGTCGTATATAACTAATAGAAAATTAAAGTCAAATCCATACTTGTATTATTTTATTTCACTATTAAAACAATACTTTAATGAAATGCTACACATCAAGTACAAATCCTATGGGATTGCTTCAGTTATAAACTAAAGCGGGGCTTATTATATTATTAATAATTCACTGAACTACAAGGAATACAAAAAGTAAAGTGGTTAAATTAAATACATACTGAAGAAAATACAAATTCCAAAATGAGATCATAAGTTTTTTACAATTTGATATTCACCACTTTACTTTGCTTAGCAAAACTATTTGTACACAAAATACTGGACCGTTTGTTAAATCTGTAACGACATGACAATGACAAAATAACCAAATAAATTATAATTAAGACCGGACAATTATTATAATGATACTAAATTAAAATATGACAAAAATAAAACAAATTTTGAAATGATTTTAACAATATACTTACAATATACATGACTATGATAATTCAAATTAAGTAAATCATGTAATAAATATATTTAGGTAAATTAATGAGTATTTTAAAACTAAGTGTTATTAGAAAAATAGAACTTTCAAGTAAATTAATATAAAATATGAAATATTATTATATATAAAATATAACAATATATATGTAAAATAATTAAAAATGGTATGAGTTATTGAGAATATTTAGTGGACAGCAGCATTTTAGGCTTATTTAACAAGATTTTTTACTTAATTAATTAATATAATATAATTTTAAGAGAGATCAAACTGACCCTTTAGTTTTTAATTAGTTTTTAGTAAATAAATATTGGCTGCAATAATTATGTTTGTTCAAGAGTTTGAACAGGCAGTTTATTCTATAATTAAAGCTTTTCATAGAAGCTTTAGCTGGACTAAAATAATAAAACTGCTATTTCATTAAAAAAAAACATGGATGAGTTGTATTAATATTTGACAAATATAAATATTTTATGACAGAATAGAATAAATAAAAATGTAAATACAGACTGCACAATAAAAATACAATTTGAATTGTGATGTAATCAATTGCATGAATTTATCCTAAAAATAATATGTATTAAAATAAATCGATGTATGAATGATATGAGCAACTAAGTATACTTAGTAACACTAATATATAAAAAGGTTTGTAAGTCCATTACAAAGACTACACGACAAATTTACAATATGATATATTTCATTATAATGACTATATATGCGTTTCAAATGACGACAATTCTTATAAATATGACTAAATTACATTTACAAAGTTTCAGTTGCAATACAAACAAAACTTAATAAAAATAGATTGTGCGACTGAGAAATAAAAAAATTGCATCTTCCCAAAACCGCTAAAGTACAAAATATAACATTTTGGCGGTAAAAATTTCTAAATATTAAACTGACATTTCCGATACCAATTCGCGGTACATGTGAAGCAAGCAATTAAAGCGGGTCTACATGTATTTAAGTCAATTTTCTAATCAACAGTCGTTTTCGCTCATCACATCTATTCTGGCGGCAAATTAGACATAAGTCAGATCTATTTTGACGTTTCAAAAACCAAGTTTCAAATCTGACATATCTCAACTAGTTTCGTCGTTTAACTGTATTACGTTCAGAAATCGTTATCGCTGGATGCGTCGTAGGTCTCGTTGATCAGCGGTTGCGGCTGATACCGTACAGTCGGCGACAACACTTGACCATGGAACGACTGGGAACGTAACACGCTACTGTGGAAATAGTTTGATTATATTAATTGAATATGTTAGTGATATTTTCTTATATTATTAAGCGCAATATGTTAATAAAAAAAAGCGATTAAGATAGAAAAAAACTTGTAATATTTATTTATTTATAATAAACATTAGCTATATTATCAATTAAATTATCCCACACAAGGTTGTATGTAGAACTAAGTTTAATGCTATATAAAATACTAGAATTAATCTATACTTATTTTTTAAATATATATCTCATGAATAAAACTTCTATCTTTAAATATTTTCTAAATGTACACTATACCGTAAAAAAAATGCTTATGTACAATTATTCCATAAATAATAAAATATTCACACCTAATAATAATATAATATAATTTAATAAAAGCTTGAAGCGCTAAAATATACATAAATAGGTTATAAACGTATTTTTATGCATATTTTACTGAATAAAGCAATAAAATATCCCGTGGCAACATTCTTGATTTTTCATAAAGTATTTTTAATATAATAAACCTACAAATCTAAAAATACTTAAATATATTTAAAACCAAAATCAATTCAAATGAAAAACCAAGATGTAAAATTAAGTTATAGAAAGTGAAAAGCATTTCGTAAGCTTTTTTTTTTAAAAAAGTGACAGTTAATTGGCATATCCCTTTACACCAGTCATTTTGATATCTGTCTCTCAGACATCTCATTTACCTTAAAGATGGCTGCTCGTGACACTTTATCCAGAATTGCATGCATTTTGGGATTTGTCACGCTCTAGAATTTCAGAATATTTTTATTCGTTAGTCTAATGTTAAAAAATAATAAGAAATCTGCAGATATATTTAACATTATGAAGCAATATAATAATCTATGCATCATATTATTTATGAATACAAATAAACTTGAAAATAAAAAGTAAATAAAGAATAATGCTATATACTAAAAAATTTAAATACTGTAATTCTTCGCAATTTCTGCAACGATTAAAATCTTCCACATGTGTTTTAATGTAATTAAATTAAATACATAAAAAAAAAACCTAGACAACTTGTGTTACTTTAATGACAAAAGCATTGGATTTCTGAGTATTTATTTTTAAAATGGCATTATTATTAAATAAATCAGTATAAAACAAACTATCCCATCTTGACTATCTGTGTATATGAAGTTCAGTTTAATTGCGCCAAAAATGGCTGTGATTTTCGGGTTTTCAACAATGAATACAGTGATCGACAGGAAAGGTTGAGGTGTGTAATATATAAAAATATATTATTTTCAGTATAATATTTTTAAATGTGATATATTTTTGGAAATATTAATGCTGCCGATATATGAATAACAAACGACCGATCTAAAATAAACAAACAAACCATACATTACCAATATATTTAATTGTTCATGATTCAAACAGATTTTTATAATTTAATAATAAATTATAATTTTTTTCATGTAAATATTTTTGGAGAATTGTATTATGCTGAAAAAAATATAAAAATAAATAAAAGAATAAATAAATAAATAAAAAACAACAGTAAACAGTTTGGAAAAATTTCATCTATTATGATTTTTTTTATGTTTTAGTTTTTTTAGTCTATAAATTGAAATGATACCATTTTCCGTTACACGCTCAATTGGCAAAGTAAAAATTAGTTTTTGTTCCATCTTCATAATAAATTAGAATAACTCTAAAGTAAATGAAAATAAATATTTTTCTAAGCATAGTTAACCAAAATAGTTGAAGAAATATTTTTCAAAACTCAAATTGGAGAACTACATTAAAAATCATATCACCTGGACGATTTCAAAATCACAAAACCATACAATGCCTTAATATGAATCATTTACCAGCTATCCATAGATCCATATAAATAAGTTACTAAAGATTATAGATTGTTTTCAGGTTTAAAAAATAATTTTCATCAATAACTATCAAGAAATGACATCAGCAGCATTAGTTACCTTTTATTTGTTATTAATTTTCAGAATGTTATCAAAATAAGATGTTATTCAATTGGCAACATTAACCATAAACTATGTATAGACAACATGACTGCCATAGCCTTCGCTATATTCAAGTCAACAGGTGATATTGGTCATACCGACATATAATAAATTGGCAACAGACATGGCCATATTGGGCATACAGATGGGTTGTAAATTGGTCATAGACACGGCCATATTGGTCATGTCCTTGAATATACTGGTCATGTCACCGTACCTGGCAGTCTTCCCTGTCTTGGCGAGTGCGGCCGCCTTACGTGGGTCATAGGACGCCCGTCGCTTCCACTTCTCTAATTCTTGCTTCTTTTGTTCTGGAAAAAATGTATACAATTTTTATAGTTCTAATTAGTCAGTGAATAATTGTAACATGTTAGGATAAATATCACTAAATAACTTTTGTAAAAATATAAATTCTAGGATATGTATCACAGCCTGGTTAGCCACAATTAAAAAATAATTGTTTTTTTTATTGAGTTTATATTAGTTAGGAAACATTTTTTTAAATAAATAAGTCTATGGTTATTCCAAGCAAATTGTATAAAAGGATTCCAAATTGTGAATCTTTCAATTACCTATAATTGAAAAGACATATAAAAACTAAATCGCACTAACCCATCTCATAATGTTGGGCACTTCCCTTGCTAACTTCCTTCTTTTCGCAGTTGTTTAGGACACCGACATAAGTCTTGCTAGGATCCCTCCTCAGGAAGTTCTTTGGGGAGCATTCAGACTTGTACTTAGATATATCTAGGTATCTAGGCTGTATTGGCTCCTTGGGCTTCTTGCTGATGGAGGTTGTTGACGATGACATAGAATAATCACCGCTGTACCTGAAATATAACAGAAAAATATATTTTTTATTTAGTGTTAATATACTATAAAGAATATTAAACATGCAATGACAAGTATCAAAATTATACACTAAGAAAACACCACAAAAAATCAATCACCTCTGTTTTGGCTGAACCTTCTTCCCATGTCGCATAACTGGTGCACTCTCCGGTCCACTCTCTTCAGTGTCGCTCTTGTGACTAAAAATCGAAGAGTTACGTGGACTGCTGCCATTGGTGGTGGAGTTGGTGTCAGAATCCACTATAAAGGTCTTACGCTTGTCTGTAGGATCCGGTGTGTGCTTGGTCTTCTGCTCACGACGCTTGGGCTTCTCTTGGGGTGGGTTTACCTAGAAGGATATTGATTTTGTACTATATATAAAACAACAATTCATGTATATATTATTATCATAATTTGATTTCTTCATAAATTCCAAACCCATACACCAACTACCCACCTGGTAATGCACTACAAAGTCCCTTCTCAATTCGAGATCTAGAATATCGGAGTGCGTGGAGGTGATCATGTCAACGGGCGTCTCTTCCTCCGAGGAGTATTCCAGCATATGGGTATGGAAGGACTGCGAGCGGTGCACGGGGGAGGAATGGCTGTGACAAATTAAAAAATTTGAAGGTTAAAGACAAGTGAAAAAATAATATATTAGAAATTTCCGTATTTCTTCCCCCTCCAGACGTTCTTACAATATTTTTTCATAATATATTAACTTTAGTTTAATATTAAAAATATTATAATAATGAGCTCAATATTCAAAAAAAGTAAATTTAGCCGTAAAACATTGCTCTGATAGAATATTCACCGTGAACTAGCTATTGCTTTCGTCTCTCTACCTCCTCAAAAGTGGCAACATGAGAATATCCATTTTTGTTGAAATGCCAGACGAGGACTTATCATCAGGTGGATTATCTAATTGTTAGTTACATATGAATATTTTTTACCTAGGAGAACTAAGGTCATCCTTGTTACACTCCTGTCTTCTCGCTATCTGCTGTTTCTTTTTCCCCTCCTGAGCCGCTTTCATTGGATCGTATGAAGATCTTTTCTTCCAGTTGGAGAATTCTACCTCCTTTGTGGCTAGAGCTGATGATGAGCGGTGTTGGCTAGGTTTTTTTTGGCCTGGAAACAAATGAAATTTAATAAGATAACTAAACTTTACGAAGTTTTTGTTTTTTTAGTTACATTTGTCAAAAATAATTGACTATAATATTTATATATATATACGTCATGGAATGTCAACTCCTGTTAAAATATAGACTGAAGTGTAAATTTAACAGTGTAAGTGACATATATTGGTCGGTAACCCTAAATAATGTTTAGAAAAGAGCTGGCTTGTAGAATAAAAACCGTACGCTGTCTCATTAATAATGCTGATATATGATCTATAAATATAATTACATTTACTGCCTTCAAATATTATTAGTAGTAATACTAAAGAAAAATAAGATTGATATCTTCAAATCATAAGGGAATAATGATTATCGGGAAATATTCATAGTGAGCATTTAAGTGTTGATTAATTTTAGAAGTCCTGTCAAGACAAAATAATCTTTGATCACTTTTCCTTGACACGTAACGAGCTGGAACTAAAGATTAAAACGACGTCAAGACAATGGTTTCTTTCTAACGTCAAAATCGATCCTTGAATATAATCGATTCGACACAGCTTATCGATGTCAACGTAACAATGTAGTTTCACGTGTATTGTTCTTTGTTTTTAAAATGTACATGGCTTCGCCTGATTATGAATAATTATTATTAACCACGCGTCCACAATCAGGTAAGGTTATTGTTGTTAGTTTTTGGCACTAATCATCATTTGATAAGTTATTTGGGTTCATATAAAGAGAATTTACTACCCAGAGCGTAAAAATATCCAATTCTAGCTGACATGTTTACCATTATCTCTATAAAACAAATATTTTCCAAAAGCTAAATTTCTTATAAAAATAACTTTACCAAGTGTTGCCATTGGCAATCCAAATAAAAAAATTCGTAAAAAATAAAAATTTCGGAAAATTATATTCAGTAGTTTCCTCACCTTTTTCCTGAGGTTTTGGATGAACTTCCCTAGTAGAAGATCTAGATTTAGTCAGTCTGTTCAGGACGGCCTGTCTTGTTGGTTCAGAAATCCTTCGACTCTGGTGATTTGCTGGTTTCGTCCTCTCCTCCCTCGCGATTGGAGGTTCAGACATACGGGTGTTCAAACCTTTATCTTTACTGGACACTCTAACGGAAGCTCTCACCAATCCTGGTCCAAATTTCCTTTGCATTTCCGGTGTATTCGGACATCTCGGAGAATTGGAAGGAACTATGGATTTTAAATCTGGATATTGCATTCTTTCCCTATGGAGTGGACGTTTGATTCTAATTTCCTGGGATTTACCAAACGACCCATTGTCAGATTCATCTGAATAGTCTTTATATTCCTCAGACTGACCGCTGGATCTTCTGGAAATCAATCTGGGTTCTATATGATTATTATTTCTATTCACCGTGCTGAAAGAACTTGAACGTCTAATATTTCCAACCGCCATATTAGTGTACATCGGTTTCTGTTTCCCATCACTCAACACCCTAGCATGAGATTTCTTTGTATCCAAGCAACGAGTTGGATCGATTCTGAAAGTCTTTGCTTCCAAAGCATTATTCTTCAGCACAGTTTTAAGACAAACATTGCGATTTGCATTGCTGATGTCACTCGCAATGTATTCAATTGGATTATCAAACGATTTATGGCGCGTGTGTGTCTTCCTGTTTGGAGACAAAACAGAGTGAACCTCATACTGTGGTCGGTGCGACAAGGTTTTGTCATCCGAACTATTGCTCAACAAACCTCTCTCTGAATTTGGACTGTTCATGTTGGAATCGTGCCTCGTATCTTGTTCCAACGATCTCGTGGCGCTGTTGATAAGAATCTTAGTTGTCTCCGGGACCTTCGTAGATCCTGTGATAACATAATGCCCTGGACTCCTCAAGGGACTACTGCCGCCAGAAGTTTCTTTTCTCCTAAGACGGTAGTTAAGTGAATTGGACCTGCTAAGTTGTGATAAGGGAAGTCTAGAAACCAGGGTCTTCTCGCTCATGAGGCTGGTTGTCAGCTGATTTGGAATGTAAGTATTATTTTTGGACGAGTGTAGTTTCGCTTGTAAATTAGTGATCGCATTTTGAGTTTTAACCAGATATGATTCTGTATCTTGCTGCGGTATGAGATCCTGTAACAAAGAAAGGAATATATGAATAAAGTGTCATGGAAAGAGACAGCGGATATAATCAATAATTTTAAACATTTTAAACTAAAATGGTCGCTCATATTACAATATTTATTGATTTGGAGGTGATTTTATAATTGATATTTCAACTCGAATTACATCATAATCGCAATAGATTTTGTTCTAAATACATTTATGACATTAAAAAATATATACAAAAAAATCAATTAATAAATATAAATGACAATTCTTTACATTATCTGTTTTTAATGTCTTCCGGTATTGCAAGACAAGTGAGAAATACGTAAGTCGGCACGAACTACGGAAGAGAACTACAATTTACTTATTTTTTGTTTTTATTATTGGTATTTATTTTAAAATATTTTTATTTATCAAATTATATATGCATCCTGTCGGACCGTACCCTTATAACTAGAGAGCCATATGCAACTTATAGTTTTCATATATATAATAGAATAAATACAAAATCTCGTCATCAGTCAAGATTTAAAGATACGAACGCTACCTAAGAATAATAGTTATATAATTTCTTTTTTGTCTATGAAGGCGGAGTCAGGGGAATAGTATAGTGCCGTAAAAACCAGTCACGAATAAACAAAAATATATCTTCTCGTGTGCGGAAGTGTGTGCGTGATGTTACATAGTAAAAATTAAAATATTGCCGTTAATCTAGAACTGTTATACAACTATAATATAGTCCAAATTATATCATAGATTTAATCACTCGGACAGCGTGACGTAGTATATATATATATATATATATATATATATATATTACATTAAAACTTTATATAACAGAGAAACTATTGACCATAGACAATTAATGCCTGGAAAGAAAAGCGATTTTTTTATTCATAATATATATAGGAACTCTTTATATAAAATGTAAAACACTTGCTTCATATACCACGGATCAAAATTAAACGGGCCAAAATTGGCAGTATACAAAAAGTATATATATTTTTACAGTTATCAATCCAACCTTGACAATCAACTTTCACTGACCTATTGATGCCAATAGTCCTTCCGGTGCGGGCCGGTTTAATTAAAACTTAATATGTATTACAATATTTCAGTAAGATATTGTTTTATAACGTTGTAATAAATGAAAAGTATCAAAATTTTTCACTATAATGATCAAACATTTGACAAAATGTATTTTAGTATGAATTCAATAAGAAAGTGTTTCAAAGTAATTCATAAAAAAAAACATAATTGAAACTTTATATAGTTTCAAAATATCAAAATTGACAAATGGCATCTAACATTTTGAAAAATATATTTCAATATGTTGTACAATAATTAGTAAAGTTAAAGTAATGTTTGAAAACGTTAAAATAAATGAAAAGTATCAAAATTTACATTATAATATACTTTACCCAAAGTATACCTGGAGGAGATTGCTCTTTAGCACTAAAGTTTGTGGTATTTTTTTTATACAGAAATACTAGTATTATTTATTATTAATTATTAAACTAAGTATTTAAAAAAATATCACTTTCAGTTTTGCTCGAGTAGGAAGTAAAGTAAGCCATGATATGAGAGCACTGTCAAAAGTTGTGATTGGTCCATTATTGATCGTTGTGATTAGTGAATCAGATCACGACATCTGATGAACCAATCAGATCGCAACGTCAGAAAGGTAAACGGGATTTGACAGCAGATTAATTATTTTTTATATTGAGAAAACCGGTTGCATTTTTACAATGCTATCTCTTTACAACGAAAAACAATATACCGTTGTCATCCTTCATTTTACAGAGAAAAACCTCAATGCCTGAATTACCGTGAAACGCCCATTTCATTTTCATAATCCTATATTATTTGCCCTCAAAAACATTTAGTAAGAGTCTCCTGCCTCCACCGATCAGATGGAAGCCTTAGCTCAGCAACAGTCTTTTCACAATGCGATATTAGTACGCTAGTTGACCTAGCATTTAATAATGAAATGGCTGCTTAACCAAATCTTCATTATTATGAGTCATGAACAAAATAAATCAAGGTTCAATGTAACCAAATACGTACGTTACTCGCTTATTTATAAAGATAAACACTGAATCAGAATGAGTCATATCTTGCGAGTCCGTACATGGGTTTATAATGCATTGTTGTGCCTAGGATAGAAGAGATAAGATCTTAAGGCTGGTCTACAATGTTGAACATACTTAAGTGGTATGGTAATATTAATAAGTACATTGAAATATTCAATACAATATGCTCACTCGAAAACTATCAACGTTTCGTAACGTCAAAACTCGTACTAGGGTTAAGGTAAAGTTTCTTTATGTCAAATGACAAGAATTTCAAAGCCATGGGAGCTACCAACATTAAAGAACAAAAACTCTCACTCGATAGAAAACAATGAAAAGAAAAAAACACTAGCTACAGCTCGCGGCTCCACACACGCGGAATTATCATTAATTACAGTAAATGACACAGCAAACAGCGCATGATTCACAAAGTATTTTTGCGAACTAATATTTTAATATAAGACTAACTTTGTGAAATATTTCTGAAACTAGGTTTATGAGTATTTATATTTTACCTTTCGTGATAAATGACTATTATATATATATTGACCCAGCTGTTTTCACTCCAATCATTTTGAAATTATATCAGAATTTGACATTTATTCATTTGTGCACAAACAAACAAATCTTTCCTTTTTATAATATAAGTATAGACAGTTAAATATTTATGTATAAAGTAACACTGATAATACAATTTTAGTATGCTTATGTTTTTTTTATATATTAATATATAAATATTATGTTTAATTACAAGTAATAACATCTGCTTTTTATGTGGAAGGTAATCCAATAGCCGGCAGATGGCAATTGAGAAACAACGGGTTTTGAACCAATCGTATTAATATTTATTGAATAATTCATATATAATAGAGATAGTAAAAATAATATTTCATGATAGATTTTAATTATAATCGAATATCGGGAAATCAAATATATATTAAGCACTTTTTTCTTATATTGTATAACTATGCCAATATTTATAAAAAACGAACCCACATAGTTTTAAGTAGAGCAAAACGTTTAACAATTAAATATAAAAAAAAATCCCGGTTAACTGAGGATTTATTAGACATACATTAAATTAATTAACATATATGATGTACCGACATACTGACCCAAACAACTGCTATAGTACAAATTTAGCATACTAAGAGATTACCGTTATTTTGCACACTTTTAAATCCATTCGATTTATAAAAAACAAAAAAAAAAAGCGAAAACAAAATAGGTTTTATGTAAAATAAATAACTTGTCTAAATTATATAATTTACAACTTTCATACACACCTCATTAATTGACATTATAAACGCGACATGCCAAAGGACTGTCGCAGGAAGTGACGTCACAAACAGGTGCGAACCCTACACCTTGCGTATGGTCCGAGTTATAAGCTCCAAAGCCACGATAAAGTATTAAAAACACCGTTAAAAAAGGAACGTAGTGAAATACTCTTCAATATATTGACCATTTTACGTACTGCAGAGATAGAAACATTACCTAGGAATTTCATAAAAATCTTAATAGAGGTCTTTTGGTGCCGTTAAATTAAAGTTTAAATATTGTTTCTTTTCAGAGTGCGATTAGTAGTTCTAAATTTAAATAACATTATGCGCTCTTCCTTAGTTCAAGTGAACGAAGTCACTGGTAAAGGCTAGAAAGATATGTAATGATGATGATGTGTCTGCTATACATTAATTATTATAGGAAAATATACAGACTCCAATCTTCAGAACGGATCTTCGCGTTAATTAAAAAATCATGGCACAATCATTACCCACTCGAGATAATAATGTACTATACTAAGGATCTGAGATAAGTCTGGCATTATAATAATTAGTTAGATAAGTCTGGCTTTGTTATAATTAGTTAGATAAGTCTGACTTTGTTATAATTTGTTGCAGATTCTAAGACCACTTGGTTTACACCTCACAGCTGTTTTTATTTATTAAATTTTCTGGTTCATAAACAACTACAACAAAAACTTAACACTGAAATCAGTAGCTTCCACTGAAAAATAGCTTATTAAAATTCTCATTGGATTTTAAATAAATGTTTACATAATATATTTTGATCTAATGAACTATTTATTTATTTTTTTTGTAATAGTTTTATAACAAATCGCTTTAATCTCATAACTTGGATTAAGGACAAGGCATAGCGTGACCGACAGACCGTGCATCCGTCTACACTACACCTTAGTTATATACTTACATGTTTTAAATTAGCGTTAAATAGTATTTATTTCACAAAAGAGATGACGTATCTATTAATTAAATTAAAAAAAAACTACGTAAATAATAATACTGAAAAATGCATAATTTTGTTGCCTCACGATGCGATCTATTATTATATATTCTTTATTGCACACCACAAATATGTAAAGTACAAGACAAGCAAAAAAAAAAAAAAAGATATAAAAATAAGAAATAAAAAGTAAAAAAAAAACAATAAAGTAAAAGGGAAAAAAAAAATACATTTTGGGTATACAATAAGGCGGTCTTATCGCTAAATAGCGATCTCTTCCAGACAACCTTATTTGGATAAGATTGAAGTAAGGTAAACAGAAGAGTCTATATATGCCAATAAAATTTTATAGTGCTTTTATCTTACCTATATATATTATTGTTTATTCTTGACGTCAGTGATATCAGTTACGAACATAAAACAGCGCGTTATAATCGATAACAAAACATTCATTCTTCTAGTATTGTATATTTACATTATTATTTTATATAAATGTTCGCGTCGGGAAGCTTATTTTGCAAATATGTTCACGAATGGTAAATTCAAATCATTTCCCCTAATCGAACATAATTAAAAACAAATTGGATCCCACTACTTGCTAATAAAACAATTACGAAATAAATATTATTTATTTAATTTATTATTGTATTGAAAAAAAAAATACCAATAAAAAAATCGCAAGATACTATTATCGTAATTAAAATACATAAGCTGTAATAATAACTTCGTCAATAAACCTAAAATTATCATAAATATTATTAAAAGTATTTCTTATACTACAATAAAACAACACAAAATTAAACATTCGTTCATGAAGGACATAATAAAATCGCTTAAGCTTATGGCTTGTTACCCACAGGATACACTTGTGCGTGTTTGCTCTACCGTGCGTCCTCATTACACCTTGCCTATATGTAAGATACTATATGAGTAAGATTATATTGTTAGTGAGTATTTAATTGCTTACTTTCTTAAAATGAAAATCTATAGTAATTTACTAAGACGAGAAGTTTATCATGTATTCTTAGATATTGAAAATATATCATATACTAAAGAGGTTCATCCACATGTATGTTAGAAAATTAAAAAAAAAAATGTTTAGCGTTTTTTTGTTTTTAATATAAAAATAGTGGAATGAAATGTTTTTATCTTTACAGTATAGAGTATTAAAATATATTTGAATATGTTTGATATAGTCTATAATCATGTTTAGCCCAATAAGTCACGACACGGTAGCGTTATTGACAGAATGACGGGAATGTTATCCCAGAAGACGCAGGTTCGAGTCTCAATCGTATGATTTTTTATATTTATTTATCTGATATGATAAAAATAATTTTAGGTAGTGAGGGTTATTGAACTTACCATTTATAAGATATACTAAAATAAGAATTTAATATTTTCTTACTCTATAATAAATTTGACATTTAAATTTAGAAAAATTCGAATGCATAATCGAATCTACTACAAAATACCAAGCAAATCCATATAAAAAAAATAAAAGTTGGAAAGTCTACCGTCATGGAGTCGAGCACTTCCGTATCTCGAGTGATATCTTGTCATCTCTTGTACTGCTGCAGATATCTTTAGCTGTTCTATTTTCAAACGATTACATTACGTTGGATTTAAATAAATATATATTTAATTACATTTATTAAGGTAAAAAGGTCGGACATCAAAGAAGGTTGTCTTAACAAAAATTGCCTGTGACATCTCTCGGTCATTTCAGTGTTGCCAGGTTGAAGGAACTTTTTCAAGGATATACATGATACTATGTAGTGTTTTCTAAAACATTTTATTTATTACTTTGTATATATTATACGTATTACAATATATTGCAACTTTGAAATTATCTTTAACAGCAGACATTTCCCTATACGATTGTTTTAGACAAATTTCAAAATACTTACAAAAATGTAGACAAAACGCAGACATGATCTAAGAGTTTTCAAGGCTATTTGTGGTTATTTCACAGTACAGTCGTGGAGTAAAGAGAAAGTTCCAACTCTTATATTATTTATTATAATTGTTCTGTTCTTCCTCACATATATCTGCCATGATTACGTAATTTGCATTTATATGACCATTTCATTATCCAATTTACGAAAATGCTAGGTCAACTATCGTACTAATATCGCATTGTGAAAATGCTGTTAGTGGGCTAGTACTCCTCTCTGATTGGTGGAAACTCTTACAGGCTATTTTTTCAGGTCAAATAGTGCGCCTAAGAATGGACAATGAAATGGGTCCACTACTCTCAGATTCTCAATGCTTATATATTTATTAGCTGCCCCGTCAGCCGTTGTCATGGCAACTACAGTAACATTTTGTACTGGAATATGAAATAGCCACTCTAAATACCTACCTCTTTCAAATTGAAATAAGCGAAACATTTAAAAAAAAAAGTAAATCATCGACCAATCATCGTGGCAAAGATTTTATATATATAAATAATATTATGTATTCTCCATAAAAATAAGTATATCCTTTTTTATTTTTTAAAAACAAAGAAATCTTAATGCTTGAAATCACTTTTGGGCGTTACAACTGACTGCTACTGGAGGTGAAGCTAACGGTTCGACCAAGAATTTTGAGTGAGTCATCGAAGGTGTAGCTAAACGATTAATTTGTTGGAATTCCGGAAAAAATTCAAAGGACAAGTAATTTTATGTAATACTATTTTACGAACGTAATAATGTTTTACAGATAGGTCTAATAAGCCAACGAGATTGAGGAATGCCAAAGTTATAGGTACATATAGAGATGAGAAATGCCAACATTATAGACAGAATTTGTCGTTGTAAAACAATTTTTAATAACGGACCTTCCGTTATTAAAGGAGTTCAAATATATTCTATACTCTTTCTAGATGTCTGTAATATTATTAGTTACCAATTGAAACGTGCATAAATGTGTGACGCCACAAATGACAACATGTCGGCCTTGATAACCAGACTCAAAACATGAATAAAGCTGATTGTTGTAAGGAGTAAATACTGAAAATTCATGTAATTTAATTAAATTACAATGTCAATATAATATTATTCATAGTCACATATATAAATATAAACATTATGCAACCTTCCTGGAAAATTCCAACAATATTATGTATCAAATATAACATTCCATTTTCAAATAGTGAATTGAGAGCTCCTTCAACCAGATTCATTTAAATTTAAACCTTATTGCATAGATTTAAAACACTTTTTGGTTTGTTCAATATTCATCCACTCCCTGTGACAAGGCAATTTAATAAAATGTATAGACTACAAGTTTTTATGTTATTTTATTGCAGTTATTTAGAAAGTGAGACCGATATAGATTAGCCACCTGAGAACGATTAGTTCGAGGACAATTGGCATTTTATCTTGATTTAAACAAAATTATTCTTATATTGGTATTGCTTATGCCAACCTATGAATATATATAACAATTCATTGTAATGTTAACATATATACAATTATAAAATAGGTCAAAGCTATATAAGTTATTTCTATGTTCTTTTTACCTGCTTTTATTGTTACTTATTTTTTTTTAAATATTTATTTATAGTTCACCTCTGTATTAATAATTAATCTGACTGAAAACTGATCTAATGTCTGGAACTAAAGATTGAAAAAACAATCCGTTTCTTGGATTATCAGTGCAAATAAACGACCTGTGGATTCAGTTCGTTGGAAGCCATTCAAGGTACTTTACGAGTTGTAGATTATTGATTTCTACCGAAAGTAAATATAAAGTATCGATTTTTATTCTAGGAGGAAATCTTTCACTTCCAAAACAAGATTAAACTTGATAGTTATATTATAAACAAACTGTACGCATTTTGACAGTTTTGACACTTAAAGTAATGCAAGATGGCTGACTTTAAGCTGCCGTTTCATTATCTAATTTACTAAGTTCTTGGTCGACTATCGTACTAATATAGTACTGTGAATAGGCTGTTAGTGAGTTAGTGCTTCTTTCTGATTGGTGGAGACGCCTGTTAGCTATTCTTCAAGGTAATATCGTATGGTTTAGATCGTATAATGAAATATGGCTATAAAATATTGGTTCAATGCTCACCGCGTGAGATTCGCGGGAAACAGCTGGTGTTATAATAAAAACATTGGAACACGTGTTTTCAAAATGGGGTCGCCATGACGACCTTGAAGCGCTAAAGCTGCTGATTTAGTTATTTATAAATAATTAAAAAATGGATGCTATGACCCATTTTTCTTTTGAGTAATAAAAACTATTTATTTACAGTTTTCTCGAGTAGAACATATTTATGTATTATAAATAATTTTCCTTGTTCTCATCTTTAAACACTATTATTATAGGAAATTATACGCGAAACAAGAAAATTCCGTGAAAACAAGTTTTTTTATATATTGTCTTATCTTTAGAGAACATAGCAATCTATAGATTTCAAATAATTATTTGAAGAAGGACAAGACTATTACAGAATCTAGAAATCTTGTATCTAAAAATATATAATTAGTTTCATTCGAAAGTTTTTTTCAGTATTACTCATATTAATACAATATACCACACATTTTAAGTACAATACAATATTAAAGTTCCATAATCAGGCAAAGCCGTAAGCACCGTGCCCTTTCATACTCAATAGTATGGAGATTAAAGGCAAGGAAGCCATCTCATAAGGCCGGGCGGGGAGTTGATAAAGTGTCCAGTTGTATACTGAAATAGACATTCTAATATCTACCAAAATGGCACAAGGGTACGAAAAACTACGATATTATCATATGGTTCTTATTAAGCTTAAATTAGCTGTTGCATATTGAGTGAAGTGAGCCGAGTTCATATGTTTTTGAACACTGTAGAAAAATAAATTATTAAATATATAAAAAAGATATTTTTATAACATATTATTTGAATGTTTTCGTAATAAACATTGTAAAAGAAGTGCGTAAAGCAAAGCGGAAATGTAAAAACGCACTTCCTTTAAAATATTACCCATACTACCGCAGCCCAGTCGTTTTTTTGCGTATTATGTTGTATAGTACGTTTAGTATGTGCGTGTATGGACGCACATTTTTATAAAGAGACGGTTCCCCTTACTTCCGACCTCCTTCATAGATACAGATACTTTTATCACGAGTTAGATATAAAAGATTAACTTAAATGTTACAGATAAAAAACTATTACACAGATTAAAAACACATTGTGCTCTCTATTTACAGCCTGACCATAAACTAAAATCAATATCAGCACGTATACGGTTGGATAAAATCCAAAATTACTGTTATTATTGGCAACCAGTACAATAATCTATTTTAGAAATCATATTTTTTATTAAGACAATAAACCCAACTCCCAAATGCCCTTCAGGCGCAGCTATTAAGAACATCTGTCTGTACTCCTAGTAGAATTTTGATAGTACGAAACGTTGATAGTTTTCGATCAGTCACGAAACGACTTCTATGTTGTGATTGGTTTCCTAACAATCACAACCAAATAACAACCAAGAACTCGTGTAGTGACTGCTCGAAAACTATCAAACTAATGCAATTAATTAGATATGACAAACATTCCTTGTCTTGATTTATTATATTATTTATTAGCCGATGATGTCACAGACAATAACTTGTAAAATAATAATAAATCTCTATAAGAATCATAAAACATAAGTCATACAAAATTATCTATTTTAATTAGATATATCTTCCTAGCCATGTCTTAAGTTCTGTCACACAATAAAAACTTTTCAATTAAGAATGCTGGCCACCAAAATGTTTATCAATTTGAATTTAGAATCTTATATAAAAATAAGAATGTAGATTTCTAATTTGACATATTATTAAATATGGAATGAACGCTTAGGACCATGTCGCGGTTAAAGCGCTACATTCGTGTGATTACGCTCCAACTCAAATTCTCGACATGCTGAAAAAAAATCATTTAACTTTGACCCGACTAAATATTCTTTTAATTTATATAAGTAAATTAAATTGATAATAATTTGCCAATCGATAATAAAAGCCAATAAGCTTTAAAAGTGGTCAAACCTTATTTTAATAACTTATATAATAAATTCGTCTTATTTCAATAAAACTTCCTAAAGTAAAATTCATTTATTTTCGACCAGTTTTACTTTCAATAGTATACTTATGTCAGAAGTCTAGTACAGTATAATTTATGCATGTCGTAATTTTGAGAGCGTCGTAGTTATGACTCGGTATTTGTAACTTCAAGTTGATAGTAGCAAGAGGTGGGGCCCCTCTTGCCTGTCATGACAGGGCCTCTTTTGCTTGACTTGACAATCTATTTGTTTTTTATTTCTCTCTTAAGTCAGGTGCACACGTAAGGGAATACATATATCTATGTTATATAATTGTTTATTTACTTGTAAAACTATCTTTAATATGTATATAGCATTTGAATATTCAAATAATATACATATATTTAAGATATTTTATAGAAAGTATTAATAATGTCATAAGAGTTTCACCGGTAGATCGTAGCATTCCTTGTTCAAGATAATCTAAATATATATATATATATATGTGTATGTGTGTCTGTGTGACTGTAGATTAATAATATGTGTATTATAGTGTACTGTTAGTGTGTGTGTACTTCTATATTTATTAATTATTTTTATTTCCACTAAAATAACATATGTATTTTAGATAGTTTATATATAAATTATATTTATCAGTATAGCGTCAGATGTGGATCCTAGCATAGCTATGAATCATAATAAAACAAACACAATGCTATGTAAATATGACCACAAACATGATGATTTCAAAAAATTACTTAAATTATTCAATACTAATATTATAAAGGTGAAGGCTTTTGTTTTTGCTTGTAGAGAATTTCTGGAAATAGCAGTGGAATAAATATATATGTTTCAATATTCGATAACTCAGGTACTGAAGATTATTATATACTATATAACACACGTACACTGCTTTTATATATATCTTTTCCAGTCTTTGATTGCTCATTGTCAAATGGAATCGTCATGAAAACTTGTCGTATTTATCTTTAAAAAAAAAGCAACAAAAGAACCCATTACTTATAAATTGTATTATTGAAACGCTATAATACTACTCTGAGGATTCCCTAATTACTCATCTAAGGATTGAACATTTCACAACTGAACCCTAAATCCGTTGCAAATTCCGTCGTGGGAACGAGATACATGACATTTCATGTCACTAAATATTTATGACAGCTCATTTATATGATTCAAGCTAATCTAACATCTATTCTGAAGAAAAATAGAGTTCAAAATCTTAAATTGCAGCCGAATTGTAAATTCAAGTACCGTCCGCATGTAAATTAGCAACGTGTATGGTGTAAGTGTTGGGTAAGGAATTGTTTAGTATCGATGTTTGAGTTATTTAAAGCTTAGAATGAAAAGAACGAAAAGACAGAGAAGACGATAGAAGATTAAATAATTCTATTACTTATTTTATATTTACTTTTAATATTACTTCGAACTTTCGACCGCTATTTTATGTTGTAAATAAGGGTTTGGACTTATGCATATTTTTTTTTTATTCTAACTCTGCTATCATTTGACATCTGACGAAAATATTGACAATGCTAACGTAAGCAATTAATCGGTATGTGTAATATTTTGCATTGTAGTGTGTGTAAATTTTATCTATTTATTTAATTAAAAATATAATAGCCTTCTCCATAAAAACTTTAAGTGTGCCAAATTTCATGCTTCTCCGACCGTGTATATTTCGTAAAAAAGGGTAACAATTTTTACTTTTATTGTAATGATATAATGAAATAAACTAATATTTTGTAGAGGCAAAATTCCAACTTACTAACTACGCAAAAAGTTCAGTTTTACCAACATCCAAATCAAATTGGTATCTAAATTACTTACTTCTTTATAAAGACAACTAACAAAATAATCAGAAAACGTTTTGAATACTTAGAAAACCATTTATCAAATAAACAATAAACAAAGAGGTCCCACATATTTTTGAATATTCTTAAACAATGAGTCAAAAGGTCATTGCCCCGACTCCCGCAAGATGGCGTCCAGGAACTTCCGCCAGATTTCACCTTATTATTGTTTATCATAAACGCTTAAGATATTTATAATTTATGGGCTGTTAACTTTTATGGTTAGAATGTAACATACAGACAGGATAATTTATTACTTTTAAAATATATATAACAAATAATAAAACTATTTTTGACAGACGACATCTCGTCGACAGTACACTATTAATATAAAATAATTGGCGTTAAATATTTTTTATGTACGCAATTTATCAGTTAAATTATTTCATTAAATCATGTAATATTATAGGAATACTAATATATATTGGAAGCAAATATTGTAAAGAGGTAAATATTAAGTCTGTCTGTAAAATTTTGCGTAAAAAAATATCAACAATATTTGGAATGGACCTTTTTTCACTCTCATGTCCTTCTTTCACTCTAGGTGGGGTTTACAACATGTTCTCCTCTTACATTCATTGGTTTTTCGTCCACTCTGTACGTCCTTTCATTCTCAGGTTATCATTCAATCATTCAAACATGGATAATGCGATGACATTACGAGCGCTGCCTTCTTTAGTCCACAGACAGACCCGAGGGCATCACTTGTATTTGAATACAATTACGTGAATAATATAATTTGTGAGTAATCACGGATGTTTGTCACACCCACATGATAATGTAAACTTAATGCGCATCATTCTCTGTGCGGTCATCCTAATCTATGCTAACTTAATAATTTATTTATATTGAACGAACTATATAAATTATTCTCTATAACTAATGAGCCAATTTCATTTTTCAATCTACCGCGCATTATTTGACCCGAAAAATAGCGAGTAAGTTACCAATGAGATGGAAGCACTATCTTACTAACAGCCTTTTCAATTATTTATTCATTCATTCATTATTAAATTTGAAGGTAAATTGGATAATGACATGGCTGTTTAACAAATATGAATAAATTATCTTCGGATTCGACAGCTAGGAATGATAGACTATCAAGATCAAGGGTGAAAATTATCTCATGATGTTCCACTAAAGCGACGAGAGTTAGATTTGGTGGGTAGCCTTAAATGGCGGTGTCCTCTATGCCATATAGAATTTAGGAAGGTTATTATAATGTGAAAATATATATACTCTATATATCAAAATACTGTCACCCCCAAACATAAATACTGGTCGTATTAGAAAGTGAGGTTTTTAAATATAGCCAAGGAGTAGAAGTCATGTAGAAAAACATAGCTTATAGCTTCTATAGCTATAAATGCTGTCTCTTTCTCGGGTACGATTATTGATTCCGAACTATTTACCGAACGTATACCGCCCTCCAGTAACCAGTACAAGTTTTTATAGTACGAAAAGTTTATAGTAATCGAGCAGTCACGAAACGAGTTCTTGGTTGTGATTGGATAACTACCAATCATAGACCAAGAACACCTTTCGAGACTGCTCGAAAACTATCAACGTTTCTAACTATCAAAACTTTACAAGGGGTACTGCTAGTATATGTATTATAAAACACAACATCTTTCTTTTTATCCATCTCTCATACTATCAAGATAGGTAATCTAGGATATCGACAGCATCAATTCAAATTTGCAGATGCGGTGTCAATCCAAAATTAAATTCCTTAGATAGCTTGTTCGGTCTTAGATAGTCTAAACATGTTACAAATATCATATTCTTACTTATTTATCGACATGTTTTTATTTATTTATATTATTTTCACTTTGAATCAATACCAGTGATCAATTGTAAACTTCAAATGGAAGTGTCGGGAGGACGTATGTTGATACCATATTTATCGAAATAATACCTTCTGTAAAGACAGTCTTACTTCAGATTAAAGCTACGAGGGTTCTAAACGCGTCCTGGTCTAAAAAGAACCAAAGAACAAACTCTGTTTATTCCTTTATAGTGATAACTGTTTCACAAACGTCAATTTGTATTAAACAACTTACAAACAGCTAAAATATATACTGTAAAAAAATAATGTTTTTAGTTACATTTATTTATTTTATTTTAAAACTGCATCAAATAAAAGAATTACTAAACAAAAGTACGATTTAGCGAGAATGAAGTAGAAATAATATGTATGACGTAATGGTGACGTCACTATTACGTCATACATGTGAATTACATGGAAAACGAAATGGTGGTCTAATGATAAATGTTAATTTATTTTGTAAGCCGGTTTTAGACGATTTTAACTTAACAAGAGAGATGCCTTGGATTTCTTTGAAATTAAGGGAGACAAGTGCTTGTGTACTATAAAAAATATATTCAGGCATTTAAACACTTATTTTTTTTAATTTCCCCAAACTAAGTCTCTACTATGGGTACAAGACAAAATGATATACATACACGAATTATTTCAAAAACACATACTACATCGTAAATACATACATATTATATACATAGCACCCGAAATTACCCAGAAGAATAGAATAATCTAGAAAAATAAAAGTATTTGCAACTAGTATTTTTCGAACCCACGACCACTGCCACAAAAATCGGAATTACGGCCACTGAACCAATCAGTCGTTATACTTATTTACTGTATACTTTATTACTGGAATTATGACTGCCATGACTAAAATGGCTAGTTTGCTAAATAGATAAATAGGGAAAATTATCAGAACACTTATTCTTCTTCATTCATTTACACATTCTTATTAAATAAAATAATCACATTTATTATTTTAGATAAGCCTTTACTATATATATAATGATAAAAGGAATAGAACTAGATCTCGATCTTCCTAGATGTATTCTTGATCCACACGTGTCTCAACAATGGCAGCAAAATAGTTTATCGGAAAAATCGGCAATATTGTCTTCAAGTTTGTTCGATTTTAGAGTTAAAACTGTTAATAAGAGTTTAATTTCACTGTAGACAAAAAACAATACGTTATATATTGTTACAATAATTGTACCTTAAATACTGTGAAACAATAAATAAAAATAACTTAACCATGACTCAAAAACGACGGCCATTGTTACTATTCCCGCGAAAGTTTGACAGGTGATTCACGTTCGGAATTCTTACACGTTCTGAATTTAAATTATTCTGGTTCAATCAATTCAGCCTGGTTGCATTTCATAAATGATTTTTGATTGCAATTTTTTTTTTTGTTTATATTATTATAAGGTGACGAAAATTCATGTAATCCCAGATTTCCCAGAGAGTATTAAATGTCGAAATTTATATTTAAATAAAAACAAACATTAATTATCGCAGTTAAGGTGACAATATTGTTTTTTTTTTTAATTTGACGTAGTAATAAATCTTTATTAAGCACATCCTAGTCAGCCAATATTAAATAACCATTTACACTTCTAATTGTGTATGTTATCTTTGTCACAAATTGCTTCTAATTAAAGAAACACAGACGGGAAATGCCATTGTTACATTTATGTATTAATTGTTGCTTCGTGTTTCGCTCATATTCCTTGTTTTGTTTTTTTTACACGAATAAAAAAAATGTTTGTCTTCCTAAAGAATTACCGATTTATCTTTTTTATATTTATGAATTAACCGAGATTTTTTTTTTGTCTCTTAGTTCAAAACAGTTCAGCCATTTCCAGGTGGAGATTTTTTAGACTTATGCACATTTTATTTATAAGGTACAGTTAAGGAATAAATAGCTAATAAAATGGCGACACCATTCATTCAGCCAATTTCACTATTCAAAATAACTTACAATAAGGATAGTGAATTTAAAGCTTATTGCATTGTAATAAAGCAGCTTTTATCTTAATATATTTAATTTCCTGATTCCAATGCTGTTAAGTCATAATATCAAAATACTCTATAGTATCTACTTTTTATTTCTTTTTTTTTTGTTAAAAATACTAAGACTCATGTAATTAACGAATAACATGTGTTACATTCACTACATTTCACTTATAATTTTTGCATTAGTCTGAAAAAAATATACATATATATATTTCTAATTTCCCATTTGATATCTCGATTTTCTTTTTGAATTTTTCAAAAATTTTATTTTAATATCTTATATAATTTTATCAATAGACAAACTCAATGACTATTTCGAAATCATTATAAAAACACTTACATTTTATTGAAAAAATAAAACTACTTTGGTATTTTTTTACAACAACACATACAAAGACACACACACACCAGTACATGTTACACACACTCATCACGTAACCTCCGGAAATTTGTCAACATTTTAAGCCATATTACATATTGGAAATATATATACATACTATCAACGTTTGTATTTATTACATATACATTTAAGACACTATTTCAAAATTTTGCGTTACATACGACATTTAATTTAATATTATTTTAATATAAGCCAAAATGTTGAATCTAGAATATCAGACTAATATTAAAAAGTTGGCATTAGGAATAATATAAATAATTCATAATCAAAGGCATTTGTTTATCATTCGTTCTCTAGGTATGCAGTATGAACGAATGAATGACTTCTTACAACATATAATATAAATTGAAAGTAAACTTGAAATGTTCTATTAATGTAGAGCAATTGCAAAATGATACAAAGCTCAAGCCTTCTAAGATCATACCACGTGTCAAGAATCCTTAATACAAACACGCACACACACGCATGAACACACACACATTGATACTTATATACATACATGGATACACAATGACACTTGATAGATACTTATTCATCATATACATAAATAAATGCCATAAAGTGGAATCGAAACCAACTAAGACATTTAGATGTAAAATTCAAAATCTACCATAACCATAACCACCATTCCATAGCCATATTTTTTTTATGTCAAAGACCAACCTAATTTTAAAACGGCATCCAGCAAATTTCGTCTATTAAAAATAAACAGATCTTTGGCAAAAAAAAATATTAAACCTTTTTGTTGTTGTTTAAACTAGTTAATTAATGTTTTTTTTTAACTAGTTAATTAATAACATATAAATGCCAATATGAAAGGTAATATTTCGAAATTAAAAAGTATGTGAAAAGAAAACGAACGAATAAACAGACATACATACATAACATCACAATTTCAGCCAATTACGGAGTACATTCAGAGTGTAACAGATTTCACTTACACCATTATATACGATTTTATAATCTACGTTCTGTTTGTAGACTTAATTATGACTCTTACTGTTCTCATTAAAAATAGGTATATGTCTGTCTCTTTTCCACACGACGTCTGCTAATTTTAAAAATATTTTTTTTAAATGTGTCTAAACTGTTTTATATTGTTTGAACGTTTTATTTCAAATAGCCTCATCTATTTTAGATATATTTATACAACCCTAGCTTTTGACCACGGCTTTGCTCGCGTGGAATAAGGTCTGTTCGCTGACAGTACTACCTTGATAGATTCGGCTTTATTAAAGCTTTGCGAAATAATAGAGTTGTGACATTTTTAAAAGTAATAGTTAGGACAAAACACTAAACCATCCTAATACCTAACCATTAACTAACAACTAACCGTTATTGCTAACCTAACAAAATGATGCTAAAAATAATCGTTATTCTTAACATACAAAATATTATAACAATGTAATGAATGAAATATAAATATATATTTTTTTTAATTTATTAACAAAACCCTTCTAAATAATTGAAACTACATATTACTATTTAATCAAAGAAAGAAAACTTATAAGTTTTGATTAAATTTTGTGATACATTGTTTAACGAAAGAATACTCTTATTTTATTCGAAACTTTAAGATTTAGACAACACAAGAAGCCATCGAATCTGCGAATTCATATATACCCCAATTATTCCACTAAGTCGTTGATGAAATTAAAAAAAGTATCCTCATGTTTTTACTTATATTTACATAAAATATAAACATTAATATAAAGTAAAACATCTTAAACAAAATATATTTAATTCAAAAATTACAAGATTAAATAAAATCTTCAATCCAAAGGTACAAAAAATGTACGTATTCTCACATCTTGAAAATCCGTGTCCTAAAACGTATAGATAAAAACGTTAATAAAGAGCTTTTTAATCTATTCATATATATAAACCTTGTTTAAAACTGCATTGAAATACCAATTAAAAGTGATAATTTGAATGTTTTCTCTCATCTATATACTAAAAAAGAAAATAATAAAAATAATTAATAAAAAGACCCAAACATTTCTCTTTATGTATGGGTCTGTTAATTAATTAAGTATGTAATACTTTATAATTTAATAAAAAGTTTCACACTATGACAGAAACTATCATCAAGGAAGTTTGTCGGTCTGATTAGTCCAATATTCGAAATGGCTGAACCGATTTTGATTGGACTTACCCGAAGATTATAGACGAAGATTCACGACTTCAACTTTACATTTAAAACTATATACATAATAATATTCATAACAATTGTAAGTATGTACGTAAGGAGAAGAGTCTTAAGTATGAATGTGGATGATAATAAGAGAAGAGGACGACGAAGAAGACAGCTGGAGTGCTAGAAGAATTGTATAACACAGTAGTCTGAAATGACATATGATAGAAGAGAGAAGACATTGACATATGCCATACTCCGAAATATATATAATATTAAGGCATCATAAACATTAAAAAACTGTCCCATTTTATATATTCAGATAATTTATAACACTTTATTCACTAACCTAATTCAATACAACATACATACATACATAAATATGATATAGCTTGTAAGCCGATAGATCAAATGAAGCTGAAATAAGATCAGCTATTTTTTATACCTACATAGTATAAATATCATGTAAACAAACCGACTAAAAAAACTTTTTAATATATAAATTACACTAAAAGTAATTAAATAACATCAGACTAGGCTTGTCACTTCGTAATTATTAATGAATGTTATTTCTGTTAACTGAAAACTAAAATAAACTAAACTAAGAGTTATATACATATATATATATATATATATAATAGAACACTCTTAGTATATTTTAGTATTTATATTAATTGTATCGATATTTGACAAATTCACGCCACGCTTCAGCTCATTAGTAAAAACCCTGAATAGATTCAAAAATGCATTCTGGCAAATCTCTATATTTTTGACGTGAATACTGAATACAGCCAGGTAAATACACATAACACTAATTAACGAAAATTTAAATATAAAAAATATTTACTTTCGTGACATGATATATGTATACTTATTATTTTCAATATTAATTAATTAACAAAAATAATATACATAAAGAAGTGTAATATAGTCTGTATTTTGGATTTTTATAAAACATGTTTTAAACCATATTAGGTAGAAAATTAATACATCTACCAAATTTAATAAATGACCCAATACAAAAACGCGTATTATATAATATAATGTATTATTCATTAAAAACATGTTTTATAGACAAAATTTAAATAATGACATAATAAGTTATGTCATTATTTATTAACGATGACGCAAAAAAGGAAGCGTTGTCATATGGACTTTTTTTTTCAGATTTGAAACAATCATATGTTTGATCAAAATCTGTTCAGCCATTTCCAGGTCATGATTTTTTTGTAATAATTTTGTTTACACTTACCGGCGTCCGACGGTGTAACAGCGTTCCAACTGGGCTGGGTATTTTTGTAGGCGTGCCGTGCGGGCTACGAGCTGTAGGCATGAAATAAATTAATTTAATTTTTTATACTTGTATGTTGTATTTGATTAAACTTTTTGTACTAACGGTTGACATGAAATTAATTTTAATGTTGTATAAGAATAAAAGTGCTTGTACTAAATTAAGTCCCGTATATTTATTAATATTTTTTTACCGGACATTTCTAATGCATATAAAGTTATCAAAAGTTATTATATTTAATTAACAACCTATTTAAGGAACATTATTGTAAATTACATTAAAAAGCGATAGTATAAACCGAATAAAATAACTCAAAAAGATTCAGAAAATTATGTAAGCGCGCTTGTAAATTCATTATGAACACGGCTTGAAATTCAGAAGCAGTTGAAAGGTTTCGCAAAAATTAGATTCGATTCGGCCATGACCTAAAACTTAAGGTGGACATTGTTTCTACGTCAAACTAGAATCCTTCCAAACAATATGAAATATCTAGTATGTTTTGTTATATTTACTTTCGTTTTGGATAAAAAACTAAAAATTGTTTGACCTGGGTCACTTATATCACCTAAATTCGGACAGACATGTTATATGAATTTTAAACATTTTGGCATGAGTCTGCTGTGTATCAAATATTCTAGATACAAAAATAGAATATAATGCAGCAAAAAAAAAAAGAAATCCTTAACTCAGAAGATCTTCTTTATCTCATAAAAGAACATGGAATTTTAAAAAAAATATAATAATTACATCCAAACAAATATAGGAAGATAGACTATTTTATATCTAGTACTAATATGGTATATGAAGCTCTACTCTCAGAAAGGTCTCTATTTAGCCGTGGGACAAATATATAGTAGTACATAATAAGCCTATAAAAATCTACCTTTACTTTATTAAACAAAAGTGAAACTATAAAAGGATTTTATAGCTTCCAAATAGAGTTACGGCATAAATATACTGCACCTGTTAAAGATTATTTAAGTAAATTTATTTACAAGCCCAAATTTTTATTTAAATTACTAATAGTAGTAGTAGTTTTTAAATTTATTGTTTCAATGGATAAGGTAGTGGCTGAATCATCAGATCATTTTCTTAATACCAATATTGTTTATACAATATCAATATTTTTTTACGAGTGTTTGTAAACAATTTAAGAGACAATTATGTCTCTATACTGTTCTTATCATGGTTTGAACATGTCTTATCTATAGATAGTTAACTAATAACTGTAATCTAATAATAGATATGAGTAAATATTTTAAAATACATATTTGTTACAAAATATGACTTACGTTTTGTGGGTATTAATCTTGGACTAATGGGGGGTAGGTCGTTTATTGAAAAGGTGGCGTTTAAATCTACTTCCTTAGTTAGAGTATTGTTGTTGTATTTTTTAACACTGTCTGCCCAATCTTGTATCCAGGTTTTATCCCCTTTACACCTGTTCAGGCTTAAATAAGACAATTGACCGACAAGTTGATCCGGAGTTACATCATTGTCTTCCTTTAGGGCCTTCTGAGCGTTTTTTAAAGCTGTGCTTTCGAATTTTGCATTATCAAGGATATTTTTGTTACTAGGTAAATTTACAGGAACCGAAGATTCCCTTGACAATCTATGGACATAGTCCGTTTGATCTATATCTGATTTTGTCAAACTGCAGCGACGTCTCCTTGGCATTTCTATTTTAAAAGGATATTTAGAACTCAGCACCCCTGAAGTTGTTACAGACGTAAATGTACCAACATCCGCATCTTCTTCAAACTTTGGAGGTGATTTAGAAAATGTCTTTTCTGTTATTGTTTTAACTCTATTCTTAATCTTCTCCAAGTAACTTCTAGTTGACTTAATTTGTTTTGATGTCTGCAATGCCAAATCATTTTCATTTGGAGATTCATAACAACAGGAAATTTCTAATACATTTTTGTCTTTAGATATTTTATTTGGTATACTTGCAGCTTTAGATGTAACTGGATTTCTAAGACATATGTCTCTTCTCGGCTCTTTTGTTATAACTCGTGGATTGGCAAAGTCAAATACAATTTCAGGATCTCTTTCTATTGAACTACATTTTATTGTATTATCTGCGTTATTAGGTATCTTTGTACCAAATGATCTATCTATGCTCATTCGGGCTTTCTGTTCTTCCGTGTATGTATCACACTCAATTGTGTATGTACCAGTTGAAGAATGATTTGATTCTCCATCAACTTCATCATCAATATACAATGGTTCTGATTTTTGAGGGCATTTTCTAAATAATAAATCTGGTGTTGCTGATGAGGCCCTACTCTTTCGTAAAGGGCTCTTTGAATGCTCTGGTGTTGACAGTCCATTATCTGGGGTGAGAATGTCTAATTCTGGACTAGAAATATCGGTTAGCATCACACCCTCAGGGCTAGCATCTACAATGTCTATGGGAAGTTTATTACAGTTTATATTATCATAACTTGGTGACCTGTGGACGTCTCTCAAGTAGGAACTATTGGCGTTTTTTAAAGGTAAATTAAGAGTGTGCGTAAAGTTATCACTTCTAGACATTATGCTATCGACTATAGGACTTTTGGACGTAATTTTATGATCATTTATTGGTGATCGAATTTGTCGATTAGTAATTGGGCTTGTTATGTGTAATCTATCAACACCAGCTAAAGGACTGCTTCGGAGCTTAATAGAGCTAGAAACGCCACTGTCTTCTTGGTCAGAAGAAAAATACCCTTCAGAATTATAGCCCTGGGCTTTTCTTGGTAGTTTAACGCTCAAAGGCGGTCTCTGAGCTATAGGACTTTGTCTCGACTGACCAGCAGACATAGACTGAACTCTTTGATGCCTGGCTTGAGATTTCTTCGCTAGCTCCTCAAGTCGTCGGTTATCAAATTGTTTTGCCTGCCCGAAGTCAATAGTGAAGGCCATTGGATGAGGCTTAGGAGTAGACGGCTCCGATTTGTTCTGACCTGCCTCAACATCGTCGGACTTATTTTGGACTTCGGGTTTGATTTCTTCATCCAATACACTATTCTGTCCTTCAGATAAAGGACTTGAATCCTCTTCAACACTTACACTCATATTTTTCAAGGATTAATTAATGACATCATAATCACAAAACCATAGCTTTCGACTAACTCACAGCCTTTGTTTCACTCGAGTGGTTTATGTAGCACAGCATAAAGAAGCACAGATATGAGAAAATATAAGAATTAACGAAAAGTGGAACGAGAGCACTTATAAAAAAATTGTTCTAGGTTTAATACTACATTCGTTCGCGAATACACACGACGAAACGACGACAATGAACACGAAAGTTCACGGAACGAAAAAGGAATGTTATGATTTCAAGAACCAACCGTATGATTTTTATTTTTAGATCTTGCTAGAGCTTAAGATAATGGCAACACTTGCCAGTAGTCAAGAGTTGACAGCTTAAAAACAGAGTAAAGTTTAGTTCTCACTTCCTATTGGTCAATATAAGTAGGTCAAAAAATAATGTTTCGTCTTAAAACAGAAATTGTCAAAGTAAATATTTATTTTATAATTTGTTAAAGTTAGTTATTTTTATGTATCAAAGATATTTTAAAAATATATATTAGTATTACTTTTATGAAATGTATATTTATTCAAAAATACTAATTTATTCACAAAATACGCATTTAAAATTTGTGCTTATGTTATACTGAATAATTGAAATAATATATCATATATAATAATAGTCATATTATTTATAAACTAACACACGATGCGTAACAAACATCTCCTCTGTCAGTTGTCAAAAAACTTTATTTCAATCAGTAGGTACATAGACTCATGTCAAAAAGTTCTAAAAATGGCAGAGGCCGCCTTTTCGGAGGATGGGAAATATTATTCAGGTATAACACAGGACGGTAGATTGAGAATATGGGACACAGAAACTAATGTCCTCAAACAGGAATACACGCCAGACCTTCATTTAACTTCACCACCGTCTTGCTTACAATGGATATCTGTCAATCTAAGTGCAGTAAGTATTACACGTGGTTTTGAGTATTCAAGTTCGTTGTTAATTTACCTATTAAAGGTCATATTATATTAATTAATGAAAAGCTTCTGTTCTATGTAATGATTTTTGTGTATACTTGTGTTAAAGTAGCGGCAACAGGTTAATCAAAACATAACCTCTTTCCAGAGTCCAACAAAAGGTGCCAGACGAAAATCAGTAAATGAACCAGAAACACAATGTATAGCTCTAGGAACTTCTAGCGGGAAGATCCTTATATACTCTGTAAGCCAAGCTAAAGTGGAAACAGTTCTTGAAGACAAAAATAATCAAACATACAGCAAAGTAAATAGCCTTGATTGGCATAAAAAATATGGATTATTCAGCTGTACTAGCGATAATAATGTATGGGAGTGGGAATTACAAACGTCTAGTGTTAGGAATAAGTACAATATTAATGTATCTAGTAAGAGTAAACAGGGAAACAAAATCAGTGCTATTAGGATTGTACCCCACAATCAGGTTAGTAAAAAATCTTTATATATCTAATTGCATATGTATGTTTTTAATAATATAAACATTTAACCATGTTATTTATAAGTAGAATCAAACTATCAACCAAAAGATTTAACATCTTTTGGTTGATCTTTATAATCATACATGTGATCATGTATGATTATAAAAATATATAATTTACAGTATACATTCATCATTATGTTTAAGTAATATCTGTTATTAAAACAGATATTGAAATATAATTATCGGCAAACTTTATTAGGCATTGTGCAATATTATTTAATCTAAAATATATGGTGTAAACTACAAAAGTTATATGTTTGAAGATGTCTTTAGATCTGCAATAAGTTGCTTTCCTAAAATGTTATGTTGTGCATGTTAGTAAATTCCAGTGATATCATGTTTTAGGATTGATCATTCTCTGGTTTAACTCAAAGTTAGTTATACCCACAATTGAAATATATTATACAAAACTTGAACTTAAAGTACCTAAACTTCTCCAGAATACGACAGCTAAGTTCCTTATATCAGCATCATGGCAAATACGACTTTGGAGGCTTCACAATTCAGAGGCCACAGTTGTCAAGTGCCTTGGCCATAATGCTGCCCCTCGGGCTCTACTCTTTGTGGCAGGACTGAACAAGTGCAGCTGGTTGATTGAAGGGTCACAGTATGTTGGTCTTCAATTTATCTAGACCTTTTTTAGACATAGATTGTGATGGTTAAGACAAATCTAATCTAAGTTGTGCAAAGGTTTTAAAGCACCTTAAAAAGTAATTACTTTAACTAAGACCACAATCAGATAAGAATCATTATATTGTACGAAATTGGCAACACATGTTGAAGGCAACTTTGAATGTATTAATATGTCATTTTAGGTTATATATTTTGGATAATTGTTAAACTTTTGGTGGAATTGTTGAACTATTCAATATCTTTATTTTTTAGAACAGAACGTCTTCTCTCATTCTGGGATGTAACAATATCAGACGATCACTTACCACAACAGAATGGGGGGGATGAGATCACACCCAGTAAACGACAAAGGAAGAAATCCATATCAGCACCAGTAATACCAACACCCACCTATAACTTTGTATTAGAAGATGCCCCAAGAATCATTGATGTCGACTTAAAGATAGAGGAAGGAGCCACAAGGTTGTCTCTAGCAGCTACTACTAGGAGTGGAGTGGTACATTATTATGGACATTTATTAAATGGGTAAGATTTTATACTCATCTGTGATTATAATTTAAAAAATAATGTCTGTCTCTCTGTTTGTATGCTTATAACCTAAGAACCACTGATGCTATTTAAAATTCTTTTTTTTTTAATGTTATGCAGACACTATAAATTTGGTAATGTTTTCCAAATGAGTTATTAGTTAGCCATAAATATAGTTTGTTTGATGTGAAATAATAATAACAAAAGCATATTGTTTTCTTTTAAATAATAAGCTGAAATTGTTAAAATTTTATTAAATAGTTTTGGAAGACAACATAATTTTTTTTTTCTATACTGTCTTAAAAGTTCTGACACTAAATTGTGAAAAAAGATTGAAAAAATTAACAAAATTCTACTGACCTACATTCATCATTTTTTTCATCTTTTCATGGATAAACAGAAAAGAACAAATACTTCCTAAGGTTGATTCTCTGTATCTCCCGAAGTATTAGTCTTTATTTAAAAAAAATAATAACTATAAATCTATTCAAATCATATTATGTCTTTATTTCTTCACAGAGCATCAACAAAACCAGTGAAACCATCCCTAACAATACAAGTCACAACAGAAGATGCACAGCCTCTTCCGTTACAATGTGTACAAATACCAACAACGGGAGACTTACTCATTGGTTACATGAATGGACCCTCTTTGGTTTTTGAGAAAGTTGTAAGTAATTCAAAAATATATTTTAAGTTTATACTGTTATAGGTAACTGTAAAAGTAACCAGGTTGACTAATATTTTTATATTGCACTGCAAGTACATAAGTTTATTATTATATTAAGCAAGCATATTAAGTTTTGGTTACTATGCCCTCTTTTAGTGTGAGAAACAAAACCTTTTACTTATTATTTGTAACAACAAAATTATCCTATACCTAAATTATGTTAAATATATATTTATTTTCATACAAAATATTCAGTTATTACTATATTTCAATAAATTTCAGATCCCAGACCTAAAAACAAAAACCCAAGTATTAATACGAGGGGAGGCAAAGAAGAAAGAAGAGAAAAAGAAGCAGAAGGAGGAGAAAAATGAAGTTACATATGTTGAGCCCATGGGGGGAGTCAGTAGGAAGAGAGTGACACCGGGAGGCAAGGTTAGTGAGAAATATGTAATCTCAAATATTCCAAATTATTAATTTAAATTATCTATTATAGAAGATTTAGTTGTAACTTACCTAAAATAAAAACTAAAGTTACTATGTGTATATTAGTTAACTTCCAATTTTCAGACCAAAGCATTTTATTAAAAACATCTGTTTCCATGACAAAAATATTATTCATAAATTTAATAAGTAGTTTGTCACATGTCACAGGTAGAAGTTTCCATGGAGTCCCGTCTCTCCAACCTTGCTCTGGACATAAAGAGTCGCAGCAAAGCAGCTGTCAATCAAAATTTAACTAAGCTGTTAGTGCAAGGACTGCATTCTAAAGACAGGGGGTGTGTTACATTATACTTTTTCAATAAATAGTTATTATACTCTTATTTTAGGTTGACATTAAAGTGCTTTTGAACTGTGATACTTAAATATACTTAGTATATTTGTTTGTTGATGTCATAATTTAATAATAACTAGCACAGCTGCATAGGATAGTGTTGTATTTTAGACAAATATTAGCTATATTCATGAATTAATGTGCAGCATCTTTTTGCATTCTCAGGTTAATTCTCACAGTCCTTCAAAGGAACGACCCTGGTGTCGCTCATAGCACAGTGTCCTCACTCCCCGCAGACTACATCCCGCCTCTACTGGAACAGTTAGCAGACATGGCCGCTAGGAAAACCAGCCAGTGAGTATATATAGATTAAATAAATACAGTAATATAATAACAAAGTATTATTACTTTATATATAATCCAACATATCTTTATTAATAATATTTTTAATTTATAAATTGAATGATATATGTAAGTATAAATTAAACTAACTGACATTTCTAAAGAATCGATTGCGAAGTTTGGGCGAGGTCATGTAGCAGTATCAGAATGTATACTCATGTAGATGTTTTTTTTATTACTTCATTGGTATAAAATTATTATTTCAGATGCGCGTCAGTGTGCACATGGTTATCCGCAGTGCTACAGTCCCACTCCGCACTGTTGTTAGCCTCAGCCAACACTAGGTATTCGGATCACCTCACACAACTACTGGCCATATTTACAAATCGGTGAGTTTGATTATTAATTTATTAGATTACTGCTGATTCGTCATCGCTCCCTGAACTATACTCCATACTATATAAATTATAACCACTTATATCAGAAACTTGAACAGACATAGCCCTGAAAGAACAATTCAATACAGGCGGTATTAATTACATTGTCTGTCCACAGACGGTCCCATCTGTGTCAGTTGCTGAATCTGAAGGGCCGCCTCGATCTTACGTCATCTCAGAGACTGCGCCCAGTTGACACAGACGGACAGACCGTCCTGCAGTATCATGGTGAGGATTTATAACTTATAGCTTCTTTGATTGGGATGTCTTGAAATTAATTTATTTTAATGAGTGAATCGAGCTATTTGTTTTTTTACTTAAATAAATCATTGCTTTAGATTCATCATCTGATGAAGAAATGGAAGTTGAGAGGTACCAGTCCGGAAGTGAACAGTCCTGGGAAGATGGAGACAGTCATAGTCACAGTGACTCAGAGTGACAATAAATACATTTATAAAAGTTGTTATTTTATTTTGAATATCACTGTATCATACACACTGTAAAATGTTATTTTTCAGACTTGCAATATATATATATATATATATATACACATACATAATTATAATCTTTATACATTACGCTGCGGGACTGCTACGAGTTTTAACGAAAACATGATTTTAATTTGAGAGCATTTTTAACTTTGTCATTTATATGAAATGGTAAATATTTATATCTAGAACATTTAAACATTCGAAGCTACATAAATTCCCATCAAGCTGAAAATCAGTAAGGTTGTTAAAAATATGATTAAATATAACATTTGAAAGTTCCCCATCATTCCCTTCTATGGAAAAAAAAATATACAAGGTCTGGTCAAAAAAATGAGTCGTGATTTTCAGCGTTTTATCATAAAAATTTTTCGGACAAAATTTGCAGACCATAAAATAATCTACAAAAAATGTTACAGTACTTTTTTCTTACGAGCCATCGTTTTTGAGATATAACGTATTTAAAAAGTTGTTCAAGTTGTTATCGTCATAATATGCGAAACGGTTTCGCTAAAAATCGTGACTCCTTTTTTTGACCTTTCACCATGAATATTTTTTTTTCCATACAGGGGAAAGATGAAGAACTCTCAAATTTTATTTTTAATCATATTTTTAATAACCTTACTGATTTTCAGCTTGATGGTGATGTACCTTCGCTCTTATTTTTAGGTCTAGATTGACCGAACTATTCGTGTTTTTAATCAAAGTGGATTTAGTTATCATTCGTCTAAAATATTTTTGTATGTATGTTTAGACTGAGATAGGCGTCTGTATAAGTTATTAGACCATTAAAAAGATATATTATAGCCCAATGGGCTCATTTCATTATGCAATCTACGGCGCACTATAAAACACCAAAATAATCAAGTCTCCACCAATCAGTCGGGAGCACTGGCTCAATAAACACCTTCACACCATCCGATATTAGTAGGCTAGTTGACCTAGCACTTAGTAAATAGATGCACAAAGCAATCATTTGTTGTTCAGGTCCTGGGCGATATTAAAGCTCATGTTTTGTGAAAAACTAGTACGTTCATTATTTTTAAAGCAAAACTTTATCTTAAGAAATTAATAGTGGCGCTAATTCGTGGGTATGACCTGTTACTATATGCCACCTTCACAATAATGTAGGTTGCTTATACATTCCAATAACACAAGCTATAGTGTCTATTGTTACTAAAATATAACCAGTCGAAAAAAAATGTGTGATTAACTGTATCGCAATAAAAGAATCATAATAGTTATAACTTTCAAGCAGTTACATACTATTTTCTAACTTATAGATTGCTTAATTTTTTCTGATATCCTACCGAAGGAGCCATAGCAAGTCTTAGATTTGTTTTATTTCCACTTGGGAATTTTGACTAAGAAAGGATAAACTATAAATAATAAGATGTTTCACTCATCGTAACGTCGTTATTTATTCCTTAAAACTAAAACATACATCACCTTGTATGTCCACAACTTATCCTAAATCAACCATACAACGGCAAATCAATACTAGGCAGAGCCTAACAATATACAAAAATATTTATATATTTGAAATAACATTGCCCTCAAAATTATTACCGGCTTAAGGCATTTACATTTAATTATATTCTACGCTTTTTTCGGAGGTGGTCTGAATACTCCTACGACTACTGCGTGGTCTCGCTCATAGGGCTCCAAAGTTAACTGTTCTTGTGGTTTCAGTTTGTCTGCTTGTAATTTTTTAACTTCCGCTGCAAAAACTGCCTCAGGCTGTGCCGTAGAGTCTATACATGAGGCCTGTAAAATAACTTTAGGTAATTCATGGCTTAACTATTAAAAGTAATTTTATATATATTGTGGGACCTCAGAGAGAGAGTTCAAATAGTATCAACATGAAAAATTAAGCTGGTTTTGTTTCATCACGGGCAATTCAAAAAAATATGATTATTGTTAAATATAATCCAAACCATTTACTAACCTTTATGGAAATAACGAAATGTCCGCCATTTTTCAGGAAATGTTGAGCGTTTAAACTGACAATTCTCGCTTGGTCGGGTTGCGCGACGTCGGCAAATATTGTGTCTACCATACCCACTAGCATTCTGCAAGTATTTATTTATTAGTATTCAATATAAAAGTTATTGTATATATAATAGATTTGATATAAATCAGAGAGAGAGTTCAAGGTTTCAACATGAAAAATTTAGTTTACACAATCATCACTAAATTGATATTAATATTTTTAACAACTTTTAATATGTAATAGTAGATTATTTATAACAAATATTTAGTATTCCTAGAAATATTAATATTATTTAAACTATAAACCATACTGACCTATATTTTAATGGATGTCTTGCATCTTCAATAATTGGAATTATATTAGTTCTCTTCTTAGCTACATTGATTAAATCTCTCCCTGATCTGTGCGAAAACTCAACAGCATACACTAATCCTTCCTGTAACAAAAGAAAATGGTATTACAAGTGTTTATATAAAAATAAATTATTGTATAGTTTGATTGATTGTCAGTACAGTGGGTAGTGATATGATATAGTCTTCACAGATAGGTCTGTATATAAGTTTCATCATAAGAAATTATATTATTTTAACCTCACGTTACACAATATGTTAACTCACCGGCCCAACAACATCAGACACATGACTGACTGTAGTACCACTTGCAGCTCCGAGATATAATACTCGTGATCCTGGAGGCATGTGAATAGCATCAACACCTCCCATTATAGCAGCTGCTAATTTTGAACGGAAGGGGTTCCATACTCTGTATTCAATCTTCTCTCCTTCATTCTGAAAGAAGACTCACTTTTAGAGGGGTTTGAGAGTTGTTGGTGATAGGGGGGTAACCATTGGTAATATCAGAAGTGGGTATGTGGTTATAGTCTTCATGAATAGGTCAAGATTAGAGGGACCACGATCATCATTAAATTGTATTATATATTGTAACAAATAAATTATCACAGGACGGAGAAGTTTCTTACCAATTGTAGATTTTAAATTATGTGACATTGTCTTTGCTAAAGTTATTAAAGAAATACATAATGTAAGAAATAATATAAGCAAACCTCAACAGATATCCTCTTTTCTCCATATACTTCTGACCCAGGCACAAGATTCTTGGTGACAAGTGCATCTTCTTTACCCCTTGCAATGAAGACACCCTCATGCCTACAAAATAACAACTTTTTAAACACTGTAGTGTAAAAAATAATCAAGTTAAAAAATATATTTTAATCAGATACATATGTTGGCTTCAAGCGTTCGCATTCAGAAGAACGAAAGTTATGTAATTAATCATCATTAAATAGTGGATAATAGAGAAAAGAGATAAAAATTAAAATATAAATTTTATTTATTCCAATTTAAGTTCGTAAAGATTTAACAGCAATAATTTGAATTAAAAATGTTTTATACCTGTGAGGTTCTATAATAACTTGTTTCCCTCCTTTGAAACCCCCTCCACCACCTCTTGGTGCTCCTCTACCACGACCTATGAAACAACTGTGTATTAGTTGCAGATACACAAACTGTTTTAAGATGTATGTCTAAATCAATGCTTCAGAAGTGGGTATGTGGTATCATAGTCTTCATGGATAGGTCAAGATTAGAGGGACCATTTTATCATCATGTAAACATCTCATAAATTATGTATAGTGTAAATATATACAAAAATCGTCCTTACCACCTCCTCTACCTCCAAAGCCGCGGCCTCCCCCGCCGCGCTTTTCAAATCTGCCTCCTCCACCTCCACCGCCGCGACCACCGAAGCCCCCTCCTCGGCCTCCTCCGCCGCCCCCACGTCCGCCGCGAAAACCGCCCCTACCACCGCCACCACGTGGACTGTTGAAATCTAAAATTTAAAATTAATAAGTAAACATACATGTAATGTTATGTAAACATAAGGTTATACTTTTGGGGAATGGGTGAAATATTATTCAATATAAATGAAGAAAGTAAAATGAAAATTGTAACATGTTCCAGTATTACAGGATAAATATAAAAATCCAGATCAGGGAGACTTAAATTATTTGAAAATATTAAAAATAAATGTGAACGTTAAATTGAATTGATTCAAATAAATGTTTAGAAGTTACCACAAGAAACCCACGTGGATAAACAAACATTTGACTACCGGCGTGGTATAATGGTTTCGGAAAAACCTGAATTACGGTGTTCCAATATAAAGAGAATATAATAAAAATAGTCATAAAACGAGAAGATTTTGAAGAGATAAAAGACTTAGAAAACTAATAATAACCGAAAACGTGTGATAACCTCTAAACAGCGATTCTCCAAAATAATGAAATGTTACATGATTTAAGATTGAACAAGCCAACTTTAGATAGTCCATATATTAGAAACATTATAATGATGTAAATAATAACCCTAGATATTAATTAAAGACCATGAGGTAACTAACCAGTAACCACGCTTGGGGGTTATTAAAATATTATTTTCGCCTTACCTGGTTTTCCCATTATATAATGAGAATTATTCAATAGCACTTATAGAAATAATAGACACTGCTATCTAAATATAAAAATAAACTTATTTTTCATAAACGGGCGGAGCACATAGCGCCCGCACCGTCTTGCAACCGCCGGAAATGATGCCATTTTGGAATTTGTCAAATTATGACTTCTGATCAGTGTGGCCAACATACAGTTAAAAAATTAAAAAAATAATAATAGGGATACCATCTTTTAAAAAATGATTTAATGAGATATTATAACATAAAAAAATCTATCACAATAAACATTAACTTAAAAAAACTTATTTTTATTCTAGACCTCTAGAACACTAATTTCATTGTGTTAGATAACTTACTCCTTTAGTGTTTTAATTCATAACACTTTACTAGTACTACATTTAAATATCTAGAAATATTTAAATGTAGTACTATATACATAAAATATCTACATATGCATTCATTTATTTACTAATTTCACTTTTGAATAAATGTATCTAGATGGAGAGTACTTCTTTAATTTATTTTTGGAAATTTCACTTTTACCGTTTGTCACTTGCACACACAGAAGTTATTTTTAAAATTTATCTTTATACTTATATTGTACCGTTTTGTATGTTTCGTGCTTGAGTATTCCCATGCATTTGCTGAATTGATTTATGAATAATATTTATTTATAATATTAATATGATTGTGTTTTCTTTATAACTCGATAATGATGATGATTATGATAAGTATCATATTTAACTAACACGCAAATGCACACTAGAAGATCCGCAGAGAAATCCTGGGCTATTAAATCTAATACTTCGATTGTTTAAATTATTTACATGGCAACTCGGAATCTAAATCAGATTATAATTAGGTAATGAAAGTGTTAAACCTACTTGCTCACCAATATTGAATAAGGCTGTGGTTTGTACCGTTTCCATCATACTCCGGCTTCATGCTCTTTTGATGATAAATGAAACTATATACTCATACCTACAGCTAATTATTTAAAGGCTGATACTTGATGGTTAGCGCACTTATTAATATGATTACATATTATCTATACCTATCAGTGTTAATCACAATTGCGTAGTTGTATGTTGCGTGTTGTATTAATTTCTAACACAAATGGAATCGTCATTGCTCTCTTCTAAATCATTAATTAAAGATTTCAAATGGCTTAATAAGCCATCTTATTTTCAATTGAATGGTGATACACTTGTTGTGACTACTGATAATAAAACTGATTTTTGGCAAGAGACTTGGTATAAGTTTCGTGTTAACACCGGCCATGTTTTTGGCGCGGAAATTCAACATGACTTTACTTTGGAAGTAAGTACATTAATTAATATTTGTATTTAATATTGACTCGTATAAATAGCCGAGTTTGCACCTATGACAAATCTAACGACTCAAAATTCACAGTAACATATATAAGGTCGAGTGAACTAAAGACGTTAATGAATTTTGATATTTATAATAATGATTTACTTACTGCTTAAATAAATGTAATTGAAAATTAAACTTATTTTCTTCATAATATTCTTATTTGAAATGGTCTAAAAACATGTTAGCCTAAGAAATATTCTGTAATTATGTAGAATGAAAAAATATGTCGAGGGCAGATGACTTTACTGAGGCAGATAACTTTACTAAGACGGTATCTCAGAGGTCGGTTCAAGTTCTACCTGTATTGATGATTTTTTAATTCCTTATTATTCAAAATTAAAACCATTCTTATAATAATAATTAAATCTTATAATTTTATAACCCGCCTTTAATGATTTCAATTGTTTTATGCTCAAGAAGTGAACCCATCTAGGTTGGAAACTTGTTGATTACATTTGTATATGAATCACGATGATTTAATTATTAAATCTGATATAAATAAATTTATTAGGTATGTATAGAAGCAGATTTCACAACACTCTACGATCAAGCTGGCGTCATGATCTACATGGATGAGAAACACTGGTTCAAAGCCGGTATAGAGTTCAACGACGGGCAAGCCATGATAGGCAGCGTGCTCACAAATGATGTCTCGGATTGGGCTACTGGTATTTTATTTCATAAAAAGCTTATTACATTTTCATTAAATGTAGTAATCCTAAATGGCTCATGACTAAGGTTAAATAAATCGCATCCAGCTAGTTACGATTTCGGATAATTTTTAGAAATTAAAAAACTTTTCTTATTCAGCATAAAGTTCAGCATTTAACATATAGTCACTTCTATGGCTGGATGTATGAGATTTGTGCGCGTGGTTTGAACTTTGATTTGTGGCAGTAAAATATGATTAATTTTACCCCCCTCCGGGTTTCAGGATCAGACGACTGAATTTATGAAAGTGTAATATGCATATATATTCATAATGTAAAATTATGAAACTGTACATAATGTAAAATTATGAAATGAATTACAATAATAATTTTCAAAAAACTTAAATCAGTACAATAAGTTTGATATTTGAAAACTCAAATAAAATAGTTTATAATTAAAATTATAAATCACTTACGATCTTGTGGTTTATTTATATATTTACTATTGTTTTCACGCTCATTTAGCTATTTTAATTTCATCTAGCTCGTAATAGCCTTATGTCCAATTTATTTGTTATTATGTACATAACATAATTAGATTTCAAACTATGTTAATTTCAAGTGTCATTTTCTTTCCAGGTGTATTCACAGGTGATCCCCGGAAATTCTGGCTAAGGCTAACCAAAGTCGGTAACGTGGTATGTGTTAAATACTCTACTGAGAAAACAACTTGGCATCTATTGAGATTGTGTTCATTCCCAGTATCAAATATTTATTTAGTTGGACCCATGTGTTGTTCTCCACAGAGAAATGGCTTGATCGTTAAATTTACAGAGATTAAATTCGAAGAACCGGCAAAAGACATATTGCATTCTAACTAAATTTAAAATAATGCATATATATATTTAAATACGTTATATAAATATATATTTTCTCCGCTGCATTTATGACAAATGTTTATTGTATCGGAATTTATCAGACTATTTTGGAACCCATTTAGGGTTCTTGCTCATGAGTAAGAACCCTAAATGGGTTGACATGTCTAGATCACGGCGTGAATTAATATATATATAATAGTCATCATGGTTCACGTTATGGTAAAAAAATAACGTATTTCTTTATTTTATTGTATAAATATTGTATTAATCGTAGCCATTAATTTAAATTTGCAATTTTAAGTAAACTAGTAACGTCAGAATATCAGAAAAAACTATATAAATTATTGTTATTAATAAACATTCTTTTATGAAATGAAATAATAAATGAAAATTATTATATTTTTTATTTCTTGTGTATGACATTTATAAATTTATTGTCTTATATATGTATGGAATGTACATAACTTGTATTAACTTTACCTTCACTTATCTAATACAAATATAAATATGTAAGGAAATAGTATTAAATATATCATTTATTTTAGGCTTTTCATAAACAAAATACAACATGTTTTTAATACAAACGTCATTTATAAGTTAAAAAGTAATAATTTAAAACAAAATTACATGAATCAGTATTTTTTTTTGGAAATGTGTGGCAAAAATAAATATATTACTTACATTTTATATAAATATTTACATTTAGTGTATTACAAGCATAAAAATCTATGTGACAACCGTGATTTGGAAAATTCATGATACTAAACTAACAACACTCTTGACTAATTCAATAAAATAACTTATATCAAACTTAATATTAATAAAAATGCTGTAACTGAATATTCTTAATATATAAAATAAAACATTATTATTCAAGAATCTAACTTACCTATATACTAATCTAAGTAATATCACATTTCAATCTTACAAACAAACATACAACAAAAAATCCACAATCAATTTGATTTATTGACAAAAGCGCCACCTATTTTGGATTTAGAAAAATAATTTCATTTTTTATTCTTTAACTAAAATGATACCAACAAACATATTACAGATAATATACAAATATACTTAAATTCAATTCAAACACCAAATATCATAGAACATTCAACTAAAATATATGTATATATACATGTTCTAGATAGGGCTGGATGGTTGTGTGTCCAGCGGTTCTGTTTTCACCGAGACCAAGACAGACTGGCTGGAAGTGTTTTGGGCTACTTTGGATCGTTCCAAGTTATACATCTGGAAAAACAAAATCATTAAAAATGGAAAAGTTATTTGGTTTTACATTTTACATATTCTTTTCCACAAAAAAAAAAAAAACACTCTTTATCACAGAACCTGGTCAGGTCGTGGTTCTAGAGGCCAACTTGCAATAAAAAAATGAAGTATAATGGTTTTTAACAAAAATCCTGTTAACAAGGCAAGTCTCGAAACCAAAACGAACGTCAACGAAAACGAAGTTCACAAGACCTTGGTACTGGAAATCGAACCCAGAATCTTTCATGCATATTTTAACAATTGGACCATAGGTACCTTCATAAATAAAGGTGTGGAGAGCTGTGCGACACTCGTAGCGTTATTGTAATCCTCATCCAAGGATACTTCTATTGGGGAGACCTTCAGCTTGGGGAAGCGTCTCCGGGACAGCTGTTCTTCATCAGAGTCTGATGGTGGTGGTCGGATCTGTATGACAAATAGGATGATTATTTTTTTATTCCAGAACTAGCGACCCGCCCCGGCTTCGCACGGGTGGACATTTATTTTTTAAGCTCTCTGAAAAAAAAATTTTTTTTTGTATGTATGTTTTTATAGGATTTTATTCGTGTTACATTTCTTTCTTTCGTACCTGCTTAACTCTTTTATTTTTGTTTTTAATTTTTGATTTTAACGACTCTTTACCTTAACGCTTCACTATACACTATGTTCGCAGTGGTATTAATTGCTGTAGTAGTATTTGTACCTGCGACGATCTTACATTCTGCTCCGCAAGGCGACGTGTACGTTTATCTCTGGTTTCTCTAGTGCGTGCTCGTGACAGTCTATCTCTACTTTCAGCAAGGCGCTGCGAACGTTCACCGCTAGATTCTCTTGCCCGCGACTGTGAAACGTATTCTCTTTGACTTGCGAGACGTTCAGAATATTCTGCAGAAGATTCCCCATTGCGACGTATTTTTGCTAATCTCGCTTTCGAAGTACTTTCGGATAGCTGAGATCGTTTCTTTTTAGGCATATTGTTTATCTTGGGTTTATGTTAAAAAAACCCTACCTATTGTCAAACGAAAATAACTACTAGTTTTTCGAAAATAATTCGAATTATTTTTACTTTAATATTTGAAATATTGAATGAAATTATTTATAAGTATTTTTGAAAAGAACTTTTGATAATGAGTATCAAAATTGTTCCAAAAATCAATTTTAATAAGTGCATTAATTCAGCAAATTTACTCGATTTGACCGCGTCCGCTGCGTAGAGCCGACCGCGCGAGTGAGCCGCGCGGCAACCTGCTTCATACATGTGCACCCCCGTCCCCTGCGGTTTCGCCGTGCGAGTCGTGCGACACATAGCGGCCGGCGGCCATCATTCATTTTAATACCAATTACAATTTTAAATTCGTAATATCTTTTGAATGGATTGTCCGATTGAAATAAAATAAAAAGTAATTTATAGCTATTGAAACAATCTTGCTCAATAAATAGTTTATTTTGATAAGGATTAGTATTTGACGATAACATAGGCCAACCATTTTAATTACTGTTATTCTATGGAAGAGTGGTTAATATGGCTAAAATATAAATGTTTGGTGTATACTATCGCGGACTTTATTGTAGGCATTATTGATTTCTATAACTTTTCTATAGAAGTCAACCATACATCTCTAACCATTTAGGCAGCGTTCGCGAGAATCGTTAACGTACGGCAGTTTTTTCGTCGACTTACTCCACAATTTTCACTACCAAGAAAAATCCTATTTATTTTCCGGGATAAAATATAGCCTATATGGATTCGGAAGATTCCCTCTAAGTAATGGTAAAAGAAATTTTGAAATCGGTCCAGTAGTTTTTGAGCCTATTCAATACAAACATACAAAAATACAAAGTTTTCCTCTTTATAATATTAGTATAGATATTCTTTAAGGATTTAAACAATGGCGTACTGGTAATGATATACCTATGTAAATTCATAAATATGGCGCTGTAGTCAAATTATTATCAGTATGTATTTTCAAATATTCTCAAAATAAATATTATATTTATTTAAAGGCGGGCATTAATGCTATAAATACATTCTCTAGCCTTACGCCTACCAACGTACTCTCTTGTACAACTTGTACAGGACGTTGGTAAGTGAGGAAATATAATATAAATATGAATACATATGTAAAGAAATATATTTACATATAAATATTAGCTTTGTGTATAAAAGTAAAAAATGGATCCGATAGGTGGCGCAGTTGTCAAAATAATTGTTAGGACCTAGCTAAAGCTAATAAACTGTAAATATATGTAAATAAATATAATAACATAAATATGTATTATATAAATATATATATTACCTTTCTTGGACGCCCTGGTCCTCTCCGCTTCGGCGGCATCGGGAGTGGAGACGGGGAACGAGCCTGAGAAATTGATTTAATCTGTATTACTATAATGCTGAAGTTTGTTTTTATTTTGTTTTTTTGTTTGTAGGCGCTCATCTGGAACTTCCACTTGTTCTGTTTTTTATGCAATTGTTACGAAAGTTTCAGATATATAAAATCACAATCTAGATTTGTTACAAAATATCGGAAGTGTCTTCTATAAAATACTTCGAATACGGATGACATTGTTTCTTTTACGGATAATAAAAAAATACGTTCAGTAATCAATATTAAATCACTATTTCAATAAAGATAAAGATAATTTAAAAAAATGCTCACCCTACGCTTCCTTATTGGTCGACTACCGTCAGCTGATCGTGTGGTCATCGACAATGTATTTTCATTCTTATTCACATTATTCATGTCTCCCTTCGCCAGAATCCCAGTCATCCTTGTCCTAAAAAAGGTATCCTCTGCCATTTTCAAGGCCTCAAAACATTTATGACCCTGTAATGCGTATCTTATTAGCTTTAAAACTTCGATTCTACACAATAGACGCGTGTCGTCATCCATTTTCTTGAAGAGCGGTAACAACGAATTCATGAACAATTTGTCGTCATCAAAATGATCGTCCGGGAGGATTGAGTTCCCGTCTACTTTTAAATCCCGCTTCTTGTCAATGGTCGCTTGGCTGTACTTCTCCTGTGTTTCCGGTTTGTCTTGTATGTCCGGTTTGGTTTTTAAATCAAGAGGTTTGTCTATTATTTCGTGCTTGATGCGGGGTATGTCTTCCGGCGGGGGGTGCTGGGGGGAGTTTGACACTTCCGAGAAGGATTCGTATTTGTCTTGAGAGTACCGAGGTTTTCTATAAAAACAATATTATCAATAAATAAAACAGAAAATTTTATTTTTTTAGTAGTATTTGTAAACTAACGATGTTAAGACGATTAATATTTTTAAGTTATTACATATTTAATTTATGTTAAAGAAACAATTTAATATATCAACGAGCGCTTTCATAGTTCCACAGTAATATGAGCCACGATGGAATTCAACAGTGTTGTATTACTAGAGTATGGAGTCAGATTCGAACCTATTTATTTTATATATTACTTGTTTTTAAACGTTTTAGTTTTTTTAATTTAATAACGAATTTAATTTCATTTGACGTGTATATAATTAAAAGGAACAGTTAATAATTGTATTTAAAATGTACATTACATAAAAAGCCTAAATTAAAATACTATCTTTGAAGTATTTTTGTACCTAAATTTAAAATTGTGTAATTTTTTGTGACTCAACTGATTATCGAAGTTAGTAACACAATGAATGAAGATATTGTTAAATCTTATATTGGATATGACAGTAGAGGGAGTCGAAAAAGAGATTGATTGTCTCAATAATGACATGAGAATGAAAGGGATAGAGAAGCGAATGGAAGAGGAAAATAAAAACGTATTTGTGAAATCACCTAAAGTGGGAAAAGGACAGAAGAATGACGATAATTTAACAGTATTAATATATTACATAATAAATTGGGACTGTACCTCTTATTGACAATTGCGCTGATTATTGAGTCATTCTGACTAATATTATGATATATCGTCATTGGCTTTAAAAATACTTAAAGGCTTACAGCACAAAATTATTAAAAAAAATAAATAATATAAAAATATTAGGACAAAAATCAACAGTAAAAGAATTATATTTTTGGCATGTCACGTGATCGTAAACAACAATCTCATAATGGACGCCATTGTCACGTTCTTCAAAACGTTGAAACTTAAGTTTTGTGTTTCGTAATCGTAAGCAGATCTAAAGAATACATTTTTAGAAAATAATATTATTCAGTACTTCTTGATAATTTTAGCAAAAATACATTTTACTTAAAGACGCCATCTTGTAGTAATTAAAGTTCTTTCAACTTATCGTTTTAGCGGTAAATGATTTAAACCAAAGGTAGATGACTTCTTTGCATTGTTACATATATAACTATAAATTTCCATAGAGATGTACAATTTATATTAACAATAAATATATGTTAGAAAAAAGGTAATATACAAATATTAGCCCCGGAATCCCGGTAATACCTAATATCCAGAATTAAAAAAAGCATATAGTCAAAATCATCTCCGAATTTGAACTGTTGGCGTAGTGGTTCGTGACCCTAACAGCTTGAACCAAAGGTTATAGTTTCACTTCCCACACGGGACTATTCTTTGTGTAATCCACAGATTATTCGAGTTGGGTGTAATTTGTGTCTGTTATTTATGTTTGTGTTTTTATTTGTGTTCCCATCGCGACACTGTGATTACATAATCACGAATGCGGGTGTTGTTTGCGTTTAAAACTAAATTAATAGTTTATAATAATAATTACTTATTCTGCAAGGCCCGCAGTAAAAAGGACATCTGTCTGTGATATTGGTACCGCCTGCTGCCGGGGGCGCATTGCTCTGGAGGAGGACACTTGCCCTGTCGAAACGCCTTGGTATAAGAGTCTCGGATTGACCGCCATCGTTTTTGGACTTCTTTACCTAGAAATAACGATTTATTTAAAGACTTTGAAAAATTACACTAGTATGTAACATTTTTGGTTATTCATTTAATTAACTCGAGAATAAATTTTACAAATATTTTAATGTTGATATATTAAACTGTCCCTCAAGATTCTTTAAAATTTGTTTATAAATTTTTTTATTCGATTTTATATTTTTTGTAAATGGTAAATTTGAATCATAAGTCAATGTAATCTGTTAAAGTAAAGAAAGTAACTTTAATTACGTGAAAATATTAATTATTTTATATAAATCACTAACATAAGACCACTGAATATACATATATTCTATACAAGTTTGTATGATGTCATAGTTGCCGGTATTGTAATGATTATTTATAAATAACGAAACCATTATAGAATTTAAATAAATATTTTTTTTTATTATACCTATATATTATAAATATAACTAGGTAGCATATATTTTTTGGCAAAAAGATATAAGTCGATATTTATACCAAATTACATTTTAACAAAAATATTTTAAACTAAAAAATATTAGTTAACTATTCTTTGCCTGCTATTTATCTATAAAGTTCCATCGAAAGCGGTTCAGCTGCTATAATGATAAGCGAACAAGACAGACATTTTTTAACGGTCGAAGTATTTATGATTTATAAACAAACAAATCAATTTTATTTAACATTAATCACATGTATTATTTATGACCTTCATAGTATCAAAATATGACCTTGAGAATAAGATTACAAAATTCTCTAATCCATAATATCTTATCATTTAGTAAAATATAGTTACGAAATTTCAAAAGCAAACATTTCTAAAAATACTTAACTAGATTGAGAAGCCTTGCCTTTGGTCATAGGTTCTCAAACTTGTTTAGTTTTTAACAAATTGTTTCTCAATGTCATACTTGTAACTGTAAGATTGCGACATTTTCAACTGGTTTTGAAGTACACTATTTAATTTATTGTTTTTCATTGAACTCTGAAGCAAATTATGCATTTACTCATTTGTTTTCAAGACAATGTAAATGCTTACATATTCTAAAATATTTTAAGATCGAGCACATTTGAGATAACTTGTATCACCCATACTCAGAGATTAATGAAGAAATCTCAGAAATTACAAGGGCTACGATAATATTTTACGTTCATGCTAGGATGTAGGACTCGCTCCAACGGAATTTAACGAAATTCCACTCCTAACACTTTGATATAAGTAATGCAAATCTGTATGCTACTTTTTTCATTTTACAAATAGCCCAAATATATAAAATATTACCTATTCTCTAATAAAACTATTTTACAGCGTGTATTCTACAATTCTTATATTCTATAAATAAATATTTAATTACTTCTATTCTATATAAAATCTTAACGATTTTGTATGTCGAAATATGAAATAAATATAGAATGGAAAAAACCGATACAGGGATTCGAACCCGCGACCTCGGTTAGAATTAGTATGAGATATAATATGTCATAGACCTAGACTTCATTAAACCATGATGAAGCAAAAATAATTTGACGCATAGAGTCTGTGGCCTAACACCTTACAGTCTGGCCGAGGTCATAGATAGGTCAAAGTACTTTTATATTATCTAGATTAGCACTTAATAAACGATCTTGATTATTTTTATGCTTTTAAAGATTGAAATCGTATCTGTGCCAACAATCAAGTGGATTGAGTTCGTAAAAAGTATCTAAAGCAATTTCTTCTCGGATTAAAATGGACGTTATTACTAGAAATATTATTAGAATTACCGGCGAAATTTAATCCGTTCTTGTTACTTCATAACAATATTACAGTTCAATATAAAATTACTATTTCATTTTATTATCTATAAAACTCGTTTGTCGGCTTTTACTTTTACATTGGTAAGTCAACAATGATTTTTAAACAAATTACACTCTGCTTCTAGAAAACTTATTAAAATAAGAAATAAATACTTCATTGTCAAATCGTGTTAACCTTTCTAATTGTCAATGTCGTGATAAACAACCAATCACAACTCTTGAGAGTAGTCTTATAATTTTTACTTGAATCGTCCTTCCAGAAACTTCTCGAAATGTTATAAAATATTATTTAAAACAATCAACTCTGGTGTTAATAGTGAAGTTGGCGCGCTAATTGTTTGCGCAAAATGTTGCAACTGCGGCGTTAATAGCGACAACTTCAGGACTATCGTTTAAACATAAATATTATTTTACATACTTATTGCATATATGTATACTGTATTATTTTATTTATATTTCATATTTTCGTACATTACATTTTCTTTTTATCAGAAGTATTAGTTCTAGAATCTAATAAAAAGTATAAAACAAGTAAATTTTGTTTATTGGATTTTAATGATTCATTGTTAAATGGGAAAAATCAAGTTGATAGGTAATACCAACGATCATATTAAAATTATCCTCAACGAGTTCTTTAATGGTCGTTTTTTTCTTTTTTATTAGATAAGATTTAAATATATATTTATGTCTTTAACCGCCAAAATATATATAGAAGTTTGTGGGGCTACGTGCTTGTAAATAAATGTTATGATAAAGATAATGAGATAATGTATCTGTGTGAATATATATTGATATAACCACTTTATTATACTTTATTTTACACAGAAAAAGGATTTATAATATTTTGTATATAATGAAATGTTATTGGAATATTCCAATCCAATCCAATCGTATACATTAAAGTTTGGACATTTTTTTTTATAAAGTATCAAAACTGATTTTTCCAAGATAAATTAAATAATTTATTTTTTAATGTTGGTGTAGACTTTTCCTTACTTTGCACATTGTATATTTTTTATTCGTAGTTTGTTTGTTTTATAATAATAATAATATCCTTCACAACCGAAAATGCCTAACTAATAAAGAATGTGCTAAGTCATTCTAAGCGAAATATCAAAATTATTTCTCATCCAAATAAGCTTTTCTACTATAGAATAAATTATAAAATGTCATATATTTTACTTGGACAATAACGATTTTGCATATAAACTTTTATCCTATATATCGTGCAATTTTCAAGAAATTTCCCAGTGCGTATATTTGTACAAAATGTATGTACTCTTTTTACCTTCATAGCTTTAATAGTCTTGAAACTTTAAGATGATGAATCAGCCAGTAAGTCAGAAAATATATATAGAATTAATATGTTGTAAATAAAATTGTAGTACTGAGCAATATATAATTTATCATAATAAATCATCCCCTCTCCTATCATAATATTTCACCCCCACTGGACAGGTGAGCTGAATCCTGTTTTATTTACATACTATATTCAAAGCAGATGTACAATAATCGTTTTATACAATATTTGTCTATTTAAATAGTTATTATCTGTGTAAACCATCCACGGATCCGGCGGGGAGGGGCTGTGGTTGCCATTACACCCCTGACTCTTATATATTTTTATCGTTATAAAAATAAAATTATTATCTCAGTTCAATATAAGTTTTTAGAACAATTACGGTAATATTGTATGATTTAGATAATTGTTTAGCTTTAAATTATTAGTATTATTACTTATTTTATTACAGCTCATATTCTTTGTTACTGTAAAATTACATAATAATACTTTATGGCTTTGCCAGAGTAAATACTAATTTAAAATAGGACTTGGGCCTCGACTGAAACGTGACCTAAGTTGGAAAAACCCTGCGATAAAATAAGTAGCTTAAAGCTTGTAAATAATTATTTTATTAATATTATTTAATATTAAGCAACAATTTTTATTACGAATTATTTGACCACAATTTAGCGTAAAGATAACGAACAATTAATAATAATAAATAAACAGTCACTTTACATAATACAAGTAACTTAATTATCATTTACTATTTAATCATTTTTCCTATGTAAATATCAATTTATGAATAGTTTGATTTCCGCCATCTATTGGAAGCCAGTGAAAACTATCGTCTCAGCAAAACAAATATTTTTTATGGATATGGCATTAATCAGACACGTTCAGGAATACACGGTCACTGAGGTACAGATCAACGATTATATATAAAAATATAACATTTATTTATATATATATATATATGTTATTTGGTCCAATACACGCTGTTCCCTGACTGATAGAAAACCAACAACGCTTCGTAACGTTAAAACTCGTTTTACAAGTACCGACAATTTAATTTGCTTTAATTTGATCAAAGTGCCACCTACAGATCCAGAGATATGAACCTAAACTATCCTGGTCCTACACAAATAAATAAAACAAAATCGGTCCAACCGTTTATGAGGAGTTTAGTGATAAAAACACGTACAATACAATTTCATATATATAATATGTATATTTCAAATGATTCAAAATGGCGTAACAATTCGTAATCCCATCTGGATTGGGAGACTTGAAATTTAGACTACATAAATCCACTGAGCCTATTATTATGATAATTTTAATATAATATTTGCGACATCAAATAAATGCAATATTCATTGTGATGTAAATAATTTCCTTATATGTAGATATATTTAACTCCTTAACGAAATTGCCAGTTTAGTTAGCAACGTTACCAAGCGGGGGTACCACTATGAGACCAGTCGGTGTAGACTCCTAGCGCCACCCACAGATTTCATTGTTAATTTCATATAATCATAATATTATAATTCTACAACTTCATAAAATAAATATTTTTTTTATCGCAAATAAACCTACTGACGGATTTAGTCTTCAGTTAACCTGTGGTACTTAACCTTGAAACAGTTCACAAGTTCAAGGATATTTTACAATATAGTACGTATGTAGTCGATTTCATTTAACAATGAAATATTTAATAAATGAGGATAAATATTTGTTTTGCTATAGTTTATTTGGGCTTGTTGTCTCAATTTACACAATTATCTTTGTATATATATTTATATTTAATATGTATAGGTATACATACAATTTTATATAGAATATACTGATTAACTTTTGTCGGTATCAAAAAGTGAAGATATTTATAAAAGCTTAAAGCTGTTATAAATATCTTCTTTGTATATTTAATATAAGATTTGAATTCTAAGAAAGAGAGATAACATTTTTATATAGAAACAATTTTTTTAATTTTTTTTATTGTGGTTATGTGTCTTCAAAACCAAACGAAAAGTCCAAAGACTCTAAACGACAATAAAATGACAAATACAAAATACAAATTATAAATAACATATTCTTTTAATACATCATATTTAGAATGCATTATACAGATAAAAAACCAAAATGAAATAAAATTATTATTATAACAAAATGGCGGATGAAAGGCGGCCGCTGTGTACTATAATTTATAAGGGATAAGTTGTTTAGCATTAAATTATTAGTATTATTACTTATTTTATTACAGCTCATATTCTTTGTTACTGTAAAATTAAATAATAATACTTTATGGCTTTGCAAAAGTAAATACTAATTTGAAATAGGACTTAGGCCTCGACTGAAACGTGACCTAAGTTGGAAAAACCCTGCGATAAAATAAGCAGCTTAAAGCTTGTAAATATTTTTATTCCTCAAATAACTTGAATGTATTCCATATGAAAACTGTATAACAAATAAATTCAGCGATTGTATATCACCTGACGGGTGAAATACAACAATATTAATGATACGAATATATTTTATCACACATAATATTCAAATAGTACTTATAAAAAGAATTTTGGACTTTGTTTCATCATAAGACGATATCAGCGCCTCTAGTGTGGAAATAAAACAACTTTGCTTTCAGAACATTGTTTTTTTTTTTATTAATTTAGAATGTTGTTTTAATCTGTTAGATACGATTCCAGCTCACGTTGATGATTTATATATTAAAAATCTATAAAATGCGTCTGTCTGTTTGCGACATAAATCCCAAAAATTACTACAGATTTTCATGCGCTTTTTACAAATGAATAGAATAATTCATGTGGGAGATTTAAAATGTATAATTGAATTTCTATTTTATTATAAACTAATATGATGGTTCCCAAAAAAATGTTTTCGAGATGAAAAATGTCGAGGCGGATTACTAGTTTTACCAAAAAACAAGGCTCACATAATTATAACGATTAAAAACCTAGAGATATATATATTCTATCCTTATAAAGGTTAGGAAGTAGAACATTCTTTCTGTCCAAAATGTCAAAGGTCATGAGTCATTTGGCATACACGAGTCATTACGGTGTGGTGAAATAAGATTGATTAATAATTTCAGTGCAAAATTGTTAAATATATATTTCAAATACAATTTTATATACTTTAAGTTATTTTGAAATAAAAAGGAACTTAAATTTAATTCCTTTCTAGAATAATAAATGGCAGCAGGAATTATCTGTAAAAGTTCAATGAAGTGTTATTTCCTCACATTGTCAGTAAATCTAGATATGTATTATTAAGTTTAATTAGTACTGTAACTGAAAAGTACACACTCTTCTGCCGGTCTAGAACAACTGGTAACACTAGTTTGGGACTGTATTTTACCTCGCTTTCTAATGAGACCGTCAGAAAAAAATAATAATATGAACGTTATTTTAATTTTACGATTTTAGTCCTAGCTTTAAATACAAACAAGTGCTAAATAAATAAAAATATTACTTCACCTATTTTATTGTCAAATATGAAAAAAAATAAAAAAAAAACAAACAAAAAAAAACCGCTTACCTATAGAAAAATCGTATTTTTTAAAAATATATAAGGTAATTTAATGTTAGTTTTTTCAATTACTATAATATATATGTTAATTAATATTACGTATGCGAAAAGAATATAATTATATATATATAAAATAACAACATCTAGGTTTTTATCGCAAATAACATAAAAAAGACGGACTGTATAAGTTGAGTCCCGCTTCGTGTACACGGTTGAGTGAAACGTAGTTTAATTTCAAACAGTTTCAATAAGTCAGTCATTTGCAATAAAATAAGACTTAAGTTTAATTATACATATTATTTTATATTAAACATATATATGTGTAATATATAATAAGAGATTGTCGTGATTTTTACACACACACATATATATGTATATATGTAAAAATCACGACAATCTCTTGGTCACCCATTACATTAAACCTTTTAAGTGACACTATTTGACCATGAAAAATATCGAGTAACCAGTTTCCACCAATCAGAGAGACTCACTAACAGCCATTTCACTATGCGATGTTAGTACGCTAGTTGAGATAGTGTCGCTTAGATTATATAATGGAATGGGTGATTTACAACGATTTTATAGTGCTTACAGGGCATCCTGTATATACTTAGATTATTAAATTATAAATAAAAAACCCCGAACAAACTATCAGATACTAAAATATTATGTATATTTGTTTGTCACAATATTTACCAGAGATAGTTATGACATTTAGAAGATATATATATAAAAGGTCAAAAAACGAATTGAATAATTTATAATAGTGGAGAGAAATTTTATTTAAAGGTTAAATTAATTCATTAATATTAAATAGAATCTTTATTATATTGATATAAGTCATACATTCCGTTGCATTCCAAATACGAGCCCATGAAGAGCGAGATAAGAAAATGGGACTAATACATTCCGTAGAAAAACCTTTAATTTCATCGATTTCTAAATACACCTTTGACCTTTGTACCAATACAGTTTAAAGTGTTTGTGTTGTCAGTTTTGACCGTGAGTATTTTTAGTATATTTAAACCATCATATAAATATATGTATATGTTTTAGGTGTTTATGTACTGATATATTCTTCAACATCCCGAATATAATTTATTAGAGAAAAATGACAGACATACAGATTTACTTGTACTATTTTAATACTTTTACTTGGCACATATCCTAATAATAAACATGTTAAAATGTCATTAAGTCTTTAAAAAAAAGTTTAATTAACGTATATTTTTCAACACTTGAGAATATTAAACGACAAAGTACTCCTCCAAAAAAAAACATCTTTCAACGCCTGAATTAATTTTCAAAGCTGGTAAGGACAGACACACATACATGTAATTTAGCTTTTGTTCTTGACTCTGACCGTGATGACAATTTTAACTGCTCTAATTTTGACAACGCACACAGACCGACCGCGCGTTTTTATTACTAATACTCTATCAATAGTATATAAATGTCACAAATAATATATATAATCCAAACATTAGTTCTCGAGTTAAATGTCCCTAAACGGACAGACATAGGTTCATATTCCTTACTGATAGCTATCGATTCATCCAGCTAGAAAAAAGTATTTAAATGTAACTTTCCAGTATATAAATACACCCTAGGTCTATAAAAAATATATATATACAATATAACATACACAATACATTCTACATATTATCAAAATATCTTTAATTTCAATGAGACATATATTTTATTTCACAAATATATTTTGGTAATATAAAGCTATGCTATGATTTCTGAATCTATTTTGATGGAACATTCAATTAGAAATAATCTCACTGTAAGAATTAAAATAATTGAATACCAGTATATTAAGTAATTAAATACTTTCACAATTTTACAAAATTATAACTGTATAAAAACATGGATATTTTCAAACAAGAGCACATTTGAAACAAATACACATATATTATTAAATATCAAACAAACGCTGATAACGACCTCGTAATTATTTTGTTCATTAAAATGGTTTGTGATTAATGGATTCCAAATTTAAATTGATAGACGTTTAAAGGAATAATAAAATCTATTTTATGTTACTATGTTGTTTACACGAGTCTGTTGTTTATTATATATAATAATTTAATTTATGTTTCTTTATAATGATAATTGGAATTACTCACCCATTATGATTTCACTGCTACTGTTATAATTATTTAATAATGTTTTAACTCAAAATGAACACGTAAGCGTAATAATACAATAAGGTTATCTGAACTCTATTTTTAAAAATTACAAAAATTATTCGCCTGTGTGAAATTCACAAACACTAACGCAGATGTAGAAGTAATGAATGACACATTCCTATCTAATTTCGAAATTAGAACAGAAATATAAATTACAAGACACAATTAAATAAATATTCCAATTGGAATTGATTAGGAGAAACGAAGCATTCGAAATTCGAATATGTAATTATTTATTGATTCAAAGTGACAACACAGTAACACTGCCAACAAAACACTGGCGAATATACAGTACACAGATAATAAACACCTATAATTTTGGAATTCAGTGCAAAATGGATTTAAAAAAAATGTCTACGTATATACCAACACGTGCAATGGCCGCCCCGAAGCGGTCTCGACTCGCGAATGAGAGGTTTCACTGCCTTCCAGCGAATATTTTTATAGTTATAAATAGTCTGAGAATTGTGTATCTAAATTAGCTCGTTTATTTTGTTGCAGTGCTCCTTTAACGTTGATAATTTATATTTTAATTTACTTTAACCTTAATTTTATATAGCGATATTTATACAGCGATAAAAATGTGAACTTTACTTAATGTTAATAATTTCTATATTGTGTGATTACTGCTACGTATATATGTATTATTGTTTTTCATTGGGGATTTTTTACTAGGTAATAATCTCGTAATTTATCTATATGATATTATTTATCACCGAGTCATTACGATAAGTCTCCCAAACCACTCAAAAACCTGACTTAACTTTTTTTTCAACCTCCATGAATAATATATAAAAAAAATAGAACGTGTAATACGGCATCTAGGACAGATGTATTTTTTACATTACGTACTAAAATAGAAATAAAAACTCGATCACCAAGTCAGTAAAGTAATATTTTTTTTTTAAATATCAAATATACAATTTCCTTTACCCAATCACTTAAAAGACTATCAAGATCAACTACTTTAAATAAAATTCATTTTGATTTTTATTTACATACACATATGTACAATTCAGGCAGTTTGCCAAAATAAATTGAAATAATAGCAAAAAAAGCGATTTTCAGAAATTACTTTGTTAGAACTCACTTATCTATGAATATTCTAGACGGATTTGAATATGATAGTCCAGTGGTTACCGAATTTGATAGTCCATTTATTGACAAAGGTTATATGTACAAAATAGAAACGTTGATAATAACCACTAGTGCTATAAAAACTTTATAAAAAATATACTAATAAAACTTTTTCTTTTAAACGCTTCCAAATAACAGCTGGCTGGAAGCAACAATGTGGCTACAATTATAAAAAAAAAAACAAAAACCAGCTCTAAAAGACTCATGACGTCACCTGTTTGCTTGTCTTGACTTGTCCGCACTTCATGTCTAATAAGGGCCCAATACATTGCAGAAACTGTCACTAACTCTAGAAGAAATGCATCCTAATTTAGGCTTTACTGTCAAGGTATAAAGGCGAGTTTCGGCCAATATTTTATTTTTTCTAAATCGTTACGAATATCGTTTACATATTCGTAACGAATCCTAAATTTGTATTATATGCATTGAATAGACTGCTGTCTGGATGTGATATGTGCAACCACCCTAGATAAGAACAGTTATATAAAAAAAGGAATATTTTGTTAAAATATAATTTAATGTACAGTATAGATAATTTTTAAAAAATCCTGCAATTAAAATAAAATAATATGAAAGTAAATTGTGCTTAATAACTAGAATACTTTATATAAATTTTATATAACGCCTATTAATGGTAAACTGTGGTCGTGAGACAGTTGAAATTCATAGACAAGTTTATTTAATTGATTGAACAATAAATAAATACCAGTTTTATCAAAACAAAACCGATAGCTAGGAATAATAATTTACAGATTTGTGTTCCGGCACAGATAAAAATTTTTATTCAATATGATTTTAAATATATCAACCTATAAAAATACTGTAAATAATCCAAAAATAATGTAGTACCCTTTCTGTTTAATATAGTTAATTAGTTTTAAGTTCAGGCTTTTGCAATAAAATAATTATAACATTGATATACTCGCGACTAGGGTTGACAGGTCGCCAAACCTAATAGCCGGACCGGCTATTAGGTTTGGCGAACGAAAGACCGAAAGATCGGCCACCCTACATTTTTTGTGTCTCAGTATTATTAGGTAAAATGAAAAAACTAAAATTCAAAAAACCTAACCAGCCAAACATTGTTTATTTTAACCGGACACGCAATCAAAAAGCCTACCTATCTCCGGCTTTATCCGGAGGCCTTGCAGCGCTACTCGCGACTGTACACGAATTAAAACAAAATCACTAACCTTATCCGGAAATAATTATGACAAAATTATTATATTAAATTAAACACTACCATATAATTAAAGTTACTTCAAAATTATTAAATATCTTGTACAAATACGATTAAAAAATAACATTTTTACCTGTTTCATAATTACAAGGTAAATATTGTAGGTAAGAAATATAAAAGAGCATAATACACGTATACAACTTATAGAAGTCAAAACAATGTCATATAAATAACACCATTCATCCGTCTATTCGTATTAAAATGGATGAAAAAGACGTAACGAAGAGTGTAAAATATGTGGTTTAATTATAAGAGAAGATGGCGACCGATGAAGACATGGATGTAGAACGAGAATAATGATATGGCATAGATGCAATTCAAGAAGAATTAACATATTGCGCCGACCCCAAAACGTTGAGAGAAGGGCATCTATGGTGCCTAAAAGTACTCGGACATTTATTTATATATATATATATATATATTAATCTAATGTCAACAGTTGTCTATATTCAGCTAACTAATATAAATATTTTTCTTACTCATTTAACTAAATCAATACAACAATCTCTAAACATGTCTAGCCATGTTAAGCTTATTTTAATTAGGGCAGGTAAATGATGAGTTTATTTGCACGTATGTACGTGAATATAATGCCTTTATACTTAAATATTACGGGTCAAAGATGATTGAGTGCGAAATAAACTAAACCCAATATAAAATATCTCTGCATACGATATTTCTTTCATAACTCAACATTTCATGAAAGACCACGGGAATGACTATTACATAATAAATGTTACAATCTATTAAGAAACATAAGACACAAAAGTAGGAGATTCAAAGACTTATCTAAGTACTTTAAGTTACATAACATTTTTACTATAGTATTTAACTATTAAAATTCAAAAGACAAACAAAACAGAAGTTTGACATAAAATACGAGTTACATAAATTGTGAAAAATAATTAAAAAATAAGCAAAATTATTTAGTAAGCAAAAAATTAATTTATTTATTATTCTTAATTTATTCAGTAATAATTCTTTATTTATTTACAGTAATAAGGAATGCATTACGGATTTTTTACATTATATGGACCGTTCAGATTGTCCTAAAAATCCCCAATAGTAATTATTTTTAACACTGATGACGTCACCAAATTCTTGTCAAACAAAATAACAGACCAAAGACCAGAATGTACCATCAAGAAAAAAATTAAAAAATATATATAATGTTTTTTTGGTTAACCTTTACTCTATATAAAAGTGAAATTATTAAAACCAAGAATAATCTAGAACAAATGAGAGCGAATATCGCATGAATTACGTCACGTCAGGTGAGCTGTACCCCTAGTACGAGTTTTGATAGTACGAAACGTTTATAGTTTTCGACTAGTCACGAAACGAGTTCTTGCTTGTGATTGGTTGTTATTTGGTTGTCATTGTTAGTGAACCAATCACAATCAAGAACTCGTTTTCTGACTGCCCGAAAACTATCAAAGTACTATCAAAACTCGTACTAGAGGTACTGATCAAAGGACATTAACCTAGCCTTGGCAGCCAATTTGTTGGATAAATTTCATTCTGTTTTACATTAAATAAATTTGATTGGGCGAAAAAATTCACACAGATAAATATCTAAGATGGCGCCCAAAACTTAAAATAAAACCCTACACAAATATTAGATAAAGTCCAAATATACTGTTATCAAATCCAATCGAAAAAATCTTGAAATAGTTACTGCAAAATGTTTTAAAAGGACAAATTACGAAAAAAAAAAACAAAATGTCAAGCATTTAAAATTACTTACCGCCTGTGGTTATTTAATATATTTACACTTATAAAAGGTAACAATTATGAATAACAAAAATATAACACGAAGGTTAAAACAAATTCGTTTAAAACGGCAGGAAAAATTTGGTATTCCTTCAAACTTTTTTGCGTGTTATTTCAATAGCAGCGTTCTGTTAATTTTCAAACATTTATTACAATGTAATGAAGCGGAAATATAATTTCATAACGAAAGTTGATTATAAATAAGGTCACTCAAACGCAATTGAATTCTAAATAAAATAAAAAATTAAAGTATTAAAAATTAAATATGGATTATAAAAATGACGGACTTGCGGCCATTTTGTGTAACACGTTGGCGTGCGGCAAGTATGCAATCTTATTATTAACTATTTATAAAAGTACAGCGATAAATAAACCACACCTATAAATAAACTTGATACATCAAAAACATTATAATTATCAAATAATTTCTATAATAATAATAATAAAATTTTAACTGTGAAGATAAAAAAGACAAATATATTTCAAAAGATTAGGAACAAGTTTCATATATACATACATATATAGTATTATGTATAATATCATTGCTGGTTTATTATATATTTATACAAACCAAAACTATCCAAAGCAGCAATGTACGGTATATAAGTTGATTGAACAAGCGTATGAGCGGCCCCTCGTATTGAGTCACGAACACTACTGCATTCTTGGGCGATAATTCAAAATTCGAACACTCCAGTATTACCAACATACATTGCTGGGTTTCTTAAAACGCCCGAGTGTACCGAGGCTAATATAATGTAATGTATAGATAGTGAGTGCGTGTTGGACATCACGTTTGCTCTGTCAAGTTTTTGTCGCATTGATATGAAAATAAGTATTTATGGTGATTGAGCAATGTTTTTCCTGGGAAAGAGAATTGTCTTTTTTAGAATTTATATACTATATAGTTTTTTTTATTAATAGTTAAATTAAATCTTTATTAGTTTTACATGGCTTATGTAATCAAAACAATATATGTAATTAATATGAACAAATATGAACATACATTATTATTATCCTTTATAAAACAATATTTCAAATCATTTCATTTTAAATAAACAGGCTAACCAACGCTCGTGATTCTCAAGCGCGAATGGTTATATTTTTTTTCTGTCCTTGAATAATTCTTTATTATTCAAAATAGTTTTGTTAATTACGAGCAAAGTAATTAAAATATTTACATGTACATAATAAATAAATAAATAAACATAAAGAATTATATAAAATATCATCTGCATAGATCGATGACGTCACTGCAGATATTCTTGAAGTTTTATAAGTATTATAAGTTCATATCATCAAAATGGAATCATATTACATTAGAACAGCAAGATGACGTTACATGTAAATACTTGTTTAACTCGCCACCATATTGTAGAGCTGTTATCATCAATAATGGCGAAGTACGCCATCGACATAATAACTAACCTAATTAGATATACATAATTAATTAAAGGTATTTAAAAAAAAATACGCATAAACAAATTTTAAATTGAGAATTATTTTTAGTTGTTAGGCAGATTTCAAACCTAAATTAAAAAAAGAAATAAAAATGTTTTTATTAATTAATAACAAAATGTCGACGATAAAAAATAATACGAATTAAACACGTGCTCAAAAGTTAGCGCAAACGTTATTTCGAAGCTAGGTACATTTCGAAAGCATCCGACCGCCGACCGAACAAAGAGCACGCAAGTCGAACGCGACAATTGCAACCCGACCGGTTATAGAGTCGCGGACAGCCGCACGCGCCCGCACCCGCACACTACATCCGCAAATAGGCAACGTAGCACATACCGGCCGCAAACTTCTCCGTCAGCCCCAGCGTAGACCAGCACGGCACCACGCTCTCGCAGACTTCCTCCCAGCTCCTCATCTTTTCCGCTCTGTCTCCATAGTTCATGTGATTTGTGTCGTATAAGCACGGACGTTTCTGAACTTCGGATACTATCATCCCGCTCTTGATACCGTCGCCGTCCTTGGTCCTTACCATTTTTGAATGTAAATAAAAAAAATAAAAGTTTAAATTTCAAATATAAGAATTCAAATTTCGCGTTTTCGTGTTGTCTGTGGGACGCGGGTACGCGGTACGCGTCCAAACGCCCGCGTGAAACTGGCGGGTCGCGGCGCAGCGAGCAACATGGCCGCCTAGCGGGGAAACGTTTAGGTGTTACTTGCGATATCTTCCTCGACTTTAATAAATAAATAAGATGCATGCAACCAATTTAGCGAGTACGTTTTGTCTTAACAATTCTTTATTTCAATTAAATTAATATTATAATAAACAAAAGATAACTTGTAAAGGTGCAAAGTCTGTTATAAAATGTCTGGGAACTTATTGAATTTGCAGCGGAAACTTAAATAAAAAAACCCGTACAAGTCTCTATTCTCGCTCGGTCGGGTGGGAAGGTGTATTAAAATATAATAACACGACTGCCAGTTTATTTAACATTGGGCGTCATTAGTTTCTTACGCAATAGGCACAATCACAGTGTAATCTGCTCGTTGATAGCGGACTTGACAATTCGACACTCTTTCGTAAAGTATTTAATGGATGTTTTTATTTAAAACATTTCTTTTTAAAAATTATAATTGATTGAAGTGGCTCTGTGTAATTCTATATTTAAATGTAATAAAATAGTTTCCTAATTCTTTATTTAAATGTATATTATATTCGCATATAAATATTAAATATTTATTTAAGTTTATTATAATATAAAATACTATTTAAGTGTTTAAATATAATGGCCGGCAATCACAGACGTCTAGTGAAGCGTTATAAATGCAGACGTTGTTTTGATTCCATTCTTCATAATATAAAGACAATGTACATATTTATTTTCGGCCCAGATAGTACATGGTACAAATTCGTAACACCTGAATTGAATACAGCAGTATCGACAAAAAATTATAAGGTTAAATATATATATTTACAAGTATCAATTAATGTATGCTTTCCATATAAATTATTGTATAAAATCCCGAAAAATATTGGTAATTTTAAATCATAGCGTGAGTCATAAACGACGTTATTAGATCTCTTGACAACGTGTCTTGCTTTTAAATTATAATATACCTACCTATTTCATCATCATTGTACACACCGGATGTATCAGGTTCGAATCCCGGCTTGTTTATTATTTAACTTATACCTAAGTTTGTCCAGAATATCAAATTCGAAAAAAATATCTAGACGTTAAAAATGTACAGGCATAGTATATTATCTATAAGAAAACAATGTAAGAAAGTAAAATTATATATATTTTAATATTATTGTCAATAAGCCAATAAAATATACACATAAATAATATATTCATTCATTTTGATTATATTTAGTTATTTTCAATTCAACGAGTCCTACAGATGACCTTTGTAGATAATAAAATTTGAATAGAACGTACGTTTTTCCATAAACAAAAAAAATATATATATTTTAACGATGATCAACAATCGTTGCACAATCTAAATAATTTTGATATTAAAAATTTAAGTCGCTTCGACGAAAACTAACAAAATAAATCATAATTTATGCATAAAATAAAATAAGGTAAAACGTATTTTTTTTTCGTTGCGTTTAAATCTTTATTGCATGATACAGTCCCAAAAAATGTTTGCGCATCACACAAAAAATACTAGACAGATTTTGATGAAATTTGGTGTGGTCGTGGAGGGGAGAATACGTAGACGTCACTTATGATGATCATAACTAAAGAAATTATTTGAAATTGGAAATGAAGTATAAAATGCCTGAAAGTAACCTTTCAAAACATTGTCAAAAATTTCAGGATGTAAATTTCACTGTCACTTTATGTAGGGTAGTTGGATATAAAACCCAAAAAGTTTTGACACGTGTCGAGTCAATATATCAATAGTTAAACTCTTATATTTTTCTCAAATTTCTTAGTGGATATAACTTTTTCAAATTGTATTTTAATAGTTTTTATTTACTAAATTAAGGTATATATAAATTGTCCATAAGTCGCTGGTTAGATTCCGCTTTTTATTTTTTTTTTAATTTCATATTTATTTTATGTTTTCGTCTTGTTTAGAAATATTAAAAGTACTATTATTAGGAAATATATATATTTTTATAGGACAATAAAATTATACACAGTGTTGCCAACTTATTCGTGGATGATACAAAAAATATAGAATGAATAGCAGTCACTGCGCGATTTTTACTAGCGCCCACAGCGATAAAGGATAAGCATCTATTAATTTTAAGCATGAGAAATGAATGTTGTCCAAAATTTAGCGGAGACTAGTTAACTTCTCCTTATGTTTTAACCATCAAGTTTTTGTTTTTATACAAACTTTTCTTCCATGAAACTTTAGACTTTCTTGAAATCTATAATTTTTAGTCCACTTAGAAAAAGATGACAAAATAGTTGAGCCGCAGAGTCCGCGGCGTCTTAAAATTCGGCAAGCAAAAGTTCCTTAGTATAATTTGCTATACCTAATCCTGTATATATATGTCTTAAGTTAGTTCGTCGCGTTACGTCACAGATGCGGACGCGGTGAAATATCGCGCAGTGTGATCTTAGCCTTATATTCTAATAATGTATACCTACCGTATAATAAAGATTATCAATTACCTTAGAAATGACGACACTTTAAAAAAAAAATTGTTGTAATTGACCGTCCATCTATAAAAGTAGGTTATACATTTTATAACCAGTATCACAATATAAAACAGTATTGAAAGTTTTTACAAAGACATGACAAATGCGAACAATAAGCTTAAGTTCCTTTGTCAGGTTCGATCAGTAGATACGAGTAAGTACCCCTAGAACGAGTTTTACTAGGCTTTACGAAACCTTGATAGTTTTCGAGAAGTCACTAAACGAGTTTATTGGTTGTGATTGTTAGTAAACCAAGAACTGTTTCGTGACTGCTCGAAAACTATCAACCTTTCGTAACGTCAACAGTCTTAGTTTGGGGTATAGAACTAATAACTCTAAAATAGAAAACATAAGCTAAACCTACATTACCGGTATTAACTTTAATAAATATTTAAAAATAAAAATCATAACAGAATTATGGTAAGTAAAACACTTTCAGTACATTATAATATTATTTGCCTGAAACCACTTCTTGATTAAAATAATGAATTTAAACTCTTTCGTAAACTTTGGTCAGGAAATTACTTAGACCGCATTAGGCTCTTTGAGGTCAAGGCTAGGTTGAGTTAGACCTAAAACTAACGTTCTTTATACAAGACTTGATATATTGTCACGGAGCTGTTATATATTAAAAACTAATATTTTTATCTATTAAGAGAGTAAAATTATCAATCAATGACCAGGAAAAGAATAGAAGGGAGAATTCCCATCGGTGCACTCCCACAACTGTGACTTCGTATTGTTCCGGTGGGGAAGAGGGGGTAGGGGGATTGTCTTGTTGTGACCAAAGTGTACTTTAAAAATATAACAAGAATTTCATACGAAAAGAAGTTATTGGCATGTATATGGAAATATGAACATGGTTATGACGTCATACGTCTACAAATATAAACGTGATCTCTCAAAATATAGAAATATATTTCACAGATTTGTTGACGCACCTTTGACATTTCAATAGATATTTGTTGATGCCATAGAAACCTTCAGTGGGCGGGAATCGATGAACTCTAATGGAGATTGGCCTCATTGGAATTGAAATTCCGTAAATTTTATATCAATTAGATTAAACTCTGACGGTTCAGATAGCTTTAAAATTAAAAAATAAATACTTATTGAAAAACCGCTTTATACAAAACATACACCAGATCAGAAAATTATTAACCACGAATTTGAGAATAGTAGGCAACCGAAACTTAGCGGGCTGGTCTTATGTAATTTTAATAACGCCATACCTAGCCTCAATTACATAAATACACTTTAAATCAAAAACAGTGATATTTTGTGTCTTTATTTTGAACACTTCATAAACGGCAATAATTTAGTTGTACAGGAATGGATGAGTTTCCAGTCGAATCTTCTGTAATTTTGACACCATCTATTGTTAATAGGTTTCAGTTTTTCGGCATCGTGATTGTCCACCTCCATTGATTATTATATGTTACACTTGTGTGTGTGTGATTCATCACACTTTCAGCTTCTTTTGAATCACTTTGCGTTCGGTGCATGGTTTGACTGTCCTATTTAAAACATACACACGACTGATAATCCGAATCAAAAACCCCTCATTTAAGTGTATTTAAGAAGTTCAAGTTCGATGGGATTTCCTTATTATCTTCAATTATTTGTAATGTTATCTATTTTATAACTTTCCAATTAGACATAAATGATTCAGTATCGTCACTTACTTTGAAGTCTGCAGCTAACTCTGACGCGGTTTGAGATGGATCTTCTTTCAAAACTTTAAAATCCTCATCACTGCTGTAATGTGTTCAGAGACCACTATTACAATGGTCCATATTTCCAGAATTAGTCGATCAAACCAGCGTATTGTGAGTTTTCAGACAGTTGTAGATATGGTTGCTATTACATTCTGCCTTGCAATCTTTAATTTATATCGCGAAATAGACCCGATAATGACATGGAAACAGATGTAAGCAACATTCTATGGTGGGAAAGGTAATAGTCAAGTAGTTTTTTATTCAGGTATTGTCACATGCTTACATATGAAATTAGCGTTTTATATGGAAAAAGTGTAACGAAAAGCTATATATTTAAATGATCGTAGTAAGTATGGGAGTACGTTTATTGTCTATTTTCATCTTGTATTTGGTTTGTTGTCTCCATTGCTGAAAAAAAGTGGAAATATTTCAAAGATACATATTTTTTTCCTGGCAAGCAGTTATCCCAATTACGAAAAAAAATATGTTGGAGCAAGGCCCGTGACAATCCAGTCCCGGGTCCTCAAATTTAGCATCAGTCTTTCGTGTCTACGTGTGTTTTAAATATAATATGGTGTCTACCATTGTTGTGGAGTAGCAGTGAGCCAGAACAATCCACCAGTCTCGGTTTTTTAATGGGTAGCTTTTCCTCCATGGTTAGAAATTGCTAAAAACACAGTTCTGCCGTAATTCGGATCCAATTTCGCTTGGGACATGATTTGGCCGGATCTCCCGAACTCAACAGGATCTATTTTTCATCACAAGTAACGATACTAATCAAAATTCCCTCATTATCATGAGAGTAACGCATTACTTGATGCGTTTTTGATGGCACTCAATACATCTGGTAATCATATTTCAAGCTTTTTCACTATTTCAATTCGTTTCTACATATATTTTTTCAATGGTTTCAAAATGATATGTCAAATTTCAATAAGTATTGACCGTTGGTATGCTTCAGGGTAATACACTCAGTCTAACATTGTTTCTTACATATATCAATGATCTTTGGGAAAGAGATAATTTATTGACAATCATTATTCTTGTAAAGAAAATTGTAATGCATTTTAAAATATTGGCTAATCATTGACATTTGCACTATATGTACATAACAAATAAAATATCTTCAATAATCAACATAACAACAAACTTAGGTATTGTAATTTATTATTAGCCTAAAATTTTTCGAAAATTAAAAGTAAAATGGGTATGTGGTAGTATAGGAATATACTTAAGCCACAACAGCTATGTGGTTGTGGCTGTGTTGTGGCACAATCTAGTAAGTGTGGTAAACAAAAGGTTGGAAAAAAAATCCTTGAGAAACTTTAAATGTCGATATATTGTATTTAACTGTATTTAAGTTTCTGATAGCTAGACAGTATATCATTAAGTTAATATTGTTATATTAATAACAAAAGAAATTGTGGCACATAATATTTACCTACTAACCATAACCACATTTAATATATATACAAAAAAAATATATTTTTTTTTTGTATTTGAATTGTTTTTTTAATGGCTCTATTTATATCTCTTACCTTATGGCTTATTCCTGACCCAACGTGCTATCTGAACACACGTGTTTTGCAAGCTGACTGCGATTCGAAAACCTAAGAAAATAGTATAAAATGTATCATTACAAATATATTATAAATGTATAATTTGTTACTTCTTATATTAGATTTATGACTAAATCGTTACAATATAATGTTGCGGTAATTGCGAATATGACCTTTGAACTTGTTTATAAAGGTTTTATTAATATATCAGTTAGTACTTTTAATATGAAAAAACGTTTAAATATACAAATAGTTTCTTGTTACTAAAACTCACTTGTAAACTTACATTTAAAATATTTATATGATGAGGTAAATATTTTAATACGTAAATAATATAAAAATATAAATTTAATTATTATTATTTGATGGTTTTGATGGTTAAAAAAATCATCATCTTAGTAAACTTTTGAGTTATTATTGACTAAATATTGTCCGCGACTTTTTCTTCTTCATCCCCTGGAATAAGCCATCTTATCCAAATATATATTTTCGTTTGGCCTATTCACTCACTGACTGATCTGGGCACAGTCCAAACCACGGAACCTAGAAACTTTAAATTTGAACTGGTGGCATCAAATAATAAGCAGTTTTTGGAAATTCCTACTTTTAAGTTTTAGTAATACCGTTTTACTCAATATTGGCGAAACGGAATATGAAAATTCTTTGACTGGGGGACTGCTTATTATCTTTGGGGAACATCTGTGGGGGTGGTGGTTGCCAGGTTTCAGGTTAAGGGATTTTATAGCAAAAATGGACCGGGGCTCAAACTTGGTATTTGTGGCCGGGGGAAAAACAGACGTGAATTTCAAGCAAAAAATGACTTTTCAGGTATCCAGGTACGTTTTAGAATGGAAACTCAGATATTAAGGCTTTTGGGAAAGTCAGAAATACAACTTTAATAGGGATTTCGGTTTGTAACGAGACCTTCAAAGGCTTTCCAACATGGTAGTAGTAGGTATTAGGAATCTTGGGAAATCGAAATGCACTCTAAGAAGAATTTTGAGTTTTCTCTTGGTTGGGTATTAATTAATAAGATACTCGGGGCACCCTTATCGGGGGTGGCGATTCCGCCGGGATGTCACGGTGAGTGCGATAGTGGGTAGCCTTAAAAATGGCAGCGTTCTCTATGCTGCCGGGTAGTCCCACATAACCACCCCGGCCGTCACCTTCTCGGCCGGGGGGTATCCGTAACGGATTTTCCAACGATAAAAAAAAAAAATAATAATTAATAAGATAAGGCATATGACTTTGACCATAACAAAAAGAACGAAGAAAAAGAAGAACGCGCAACTATATCATGTATTAAGCCTCCTAAAATTAAATTTATATAAAAAAAATGTCAGTTATAGTTACCCGCTTTCGCACTTCCCACATTTCAAATCTCGATGTACCCTCATGTGGACGTTCAGGGTACACTTGCGCACAAAACACTTGCCGCATGTGGGACACTTGTGGGCGCGAATGTTGCTGTGAGATCGCAAATGTACCGACAGACTGCGGACAAAAGAAATAGTTTTATTGACATATATAGAAATTAACACAAACTTATATAATGCATTTGTATATTATATTATATGCTTATTTAGTTTTTCAATTAAATATAGCATGATTTATGATTGCTATAATTCATGCTATATTATTAGTTATTAAATTTTAATATAGCATAATTAACTCATCAAAACAGCAAGAATGAAACCCTCTGATAGTCAGGTATACCTTGAGATTGAGTTCAGATGATTTTATTTACCTCTAGAATCTTAGTTAACAGTGAACTATCATAGAAAAATATGTATATTGAAAGAATATAATAACTGACAGACAAGTTACCTACCTAGTCCGTTTACTCAACATCTTCAAGCACACAGGACATTTAACTTTTTCTCCATGGGAATCTGCGTGTCTCTCCAACAAGTACTTAGCAGTAAAGCGAGCACCACACTGCTCACACACATAGCTGTGTTCAGCACAGTGCACCCTCCGTATGTGTGAGCGGAGGAGACCTAATGATGAGAACTCTCTGTTACAGGTGCTCTGTAAAGTGATTAAAATAATACTTCTAAATTTATATAGCTTTTTTGACAGGTAAAAATAAATATTAAATTTTAAAAATGATTAATTTTTTTTTTAATATATTATCAGGAATTTGTACGTATTACAAGTGGAAAGGTTATTAGAATAAAAGAATACTTAATACTTTATTTTAATAAATACTACATTATGTTGTAAAATGTATATATTGTGTTATTTATTACCTGAGGACATTTTGGGGCTGCAACATTATCAATTTCTATATGATACTTGTTTCTTCTACCAGATCTCCTTTCCACAATGATTTTATCCATGAATGTAAATTCATTTTGGTCTAATGGTATATCTAAATGACATAGAAATAAATATTAACAAAGTGAAACTATATGAAGGTTTTCTAAAAATAATAAGTATGCAGACATACATAAATTATTTTAAAAATCATACCTCTTTCTTTAATTTCCTTATTTATTGACTCGGCAAATATCACTTGATCTAACTTATAAAAGTTCTCTGCCTGGTCACCCAAACCATCCAATGGCTATAAAAAGTGTAATATAAAAAATTAGTGTATATATTCAATATAAAAACATTGAAATCAAATGTTTACTTGAAATTTGTACGAAAAGGCGTCCTTGCAAGATTTGTTCATATCAAAGTTATGAATTAAAATTTGTATTGAAATAAAAAATAACACTTTATAGATTGGTGGTTATAATACACAGTTATTATTAAAAAGTTATTTACATTTTTATTTAGAGAAATATAAATTCTTACGTCTTTTTCGAGTTGTAAAGACATTTTTTAAAATCTGTTTTTCATATATTAAACACATAAGCAGACTAACTTCTCATCAATTTAATTGAATTATTTATTGAAAACAATAAAAGCGATTTACATTTCAAAATCTTGCAAACTATATATGGAAAATGTTTTAATCGATATTTCACACGCAACTGATAGGTGACACTGACAATGAGAATGGCAGTAGTGTATATTGGTGTACACAGATGAGATGTGAATTGCAAGCAGATAAAAAACTTATGAGACGAAGTTTCTTAGCATTCCATGGATTCACCGTGCGGGTGCCGGGCCCATCGCGTTGCAGATAGCAACCGTATTCTTCTGAGTCATAAGAATAATTGATAACATGCCTAATGAAGGTAAAGGAAATGTAATTATTTGCATAAGCTATGTTTTTGTAAAATCCATTACAATATTTTGCTATACACGCCAAGATGGCAGGATTTTTTACAAGTAACTCCTAACTAATTAATATATATTTTTTGCAATTTTACACAATATTATTTTTAAATGTAGCCTCTAATGCTTCTTCTTCTTTTAGTTCTTACGTTAATTTTATATATTATTGTTTATTATATTATATAATTTTATATATTGTAACAAAATTGTATTATCTGTGTAACCAAAGCTTATTGACAATATTTTCAAGCAGATAATATTTAGCAAATTGGCATAAGCAATTCACACATGTAACTTAAAATCAAGTGAACGACTTTTGCATTTGCCATCTATCTATTTGTAGAAAATATAATAATTACATAAAAAAATTCAATTTAATCGTATGAAATTGTATCTTTTGGGATACATTGAATTTCAGAACATATTGGTAGAACAAACTTCCAAAAATGGTGGTAGTTTCTTCGACATTTGCAGCGCCGGTTGAAGGTGTGTTATTTCAATCACCATCCACGAAATTACTTGTGAATGACCAGGAATTGGGCACCGCCACATTATATATAACTGAAAAGTGAGTGTTATTATTTTTAAAATTTGGGAGGTTGAATACTAAATTGACAAGCTCTTTGATGTTTTAGTAATGTGGTTTGGGGCGGAGGAGTGAGCACCTCAGGGGTGGCTGCTCCGACTATATCACTATTATATCCAAGTATATCGCTTCATGCAGTACAGCGAGAACCATCGCCAGCTTTGTACATGGTACTAAATTATGAGCTTCGGTAAGTTATCTTGAAAAATTAAGGAAAGATAAAGGTCCTCTTCTTGTTAAAATGTCTATCACTTCTGTACCTAGACTGAATACAGTATTTTTAAGCTTAGTGGTGTTTTAATATAATAATTATATTTTATTGTAGTGGTGTTGCATTGTTATATTTAATAAATAATTTCAGACTTCCTGAATTAACACAGCAAGCCAGTGGTGACGCCCAACAGAATGAGGATGATGATGATGAAGAATTTGATGCCGACGATCAACCCATTACACAGCTACGGTAAGTTGACTGTCACGTAATTGAATAATAGTGTTTCAATTATGGTTTGGTACTATAAGTAGAGTGCTTTATCACCAATTTTACAAAGTATTGGTGTCTCTTCATGTATGTTTATATTATTAAAAATAAATCCTTAAATCCCTTTTTACATATTATGCAGTTGTGTTTGAAATGAAAAATATTATTTTAATATCATTTTTCATGTAAAAAATGTCAATGTAATGGTTTTTTACTAATTTTTTGTTGAGTTCAAAAATTGTTTGTGAACATTTTGCCATTACTATTGGATTTTATTATGTAAACAGGTTTGTACCAGAAAATGAAGCAGACTTGAACACTCTATATTCAGCTATGATCCAGGGCCAGGCGTTACACCCTGACCCTGCTGATGAGGTAGATGAGGATCCTTATATGGATGGAGAAGATTTTGATGATGGTAATTATATTTATTCCAACTAGAATTGTTATACTTATTGTAGTTTTGATAAAATAAAATTAATAAAACTTCTATTTATTTTATATAATACATAATTTGTAGATGAAGAGTTTGAAGATGCAGAAGAAAGCGGACCTCAAGAGGCAGCTGATACTCTTCGGAGAATGAGACTTGAGAACAGCAATGGAACACACTTTGAAGGTTATAGCTTTTCTTTAATTATATCTAGGTACTGTTTTTAAACCTATCAGGATAAGTAGCTGCATTGTCGCTTTTGACTTCTACATTTTATTAAAGGACATTATTAATAGTATTTTAAGATCCTAATAACAGATTCATGTTGCACAAAAAGGATGAATGGTTTAGTATTGCGTTTTTGCATAATTTAATAATTATTACACAATTGTATTGTTTTTCTTTTCAGACTGCGAAGATGCTGGTGAAGAATGAAGTAGTTGTCTTTGCAATAATTTGTTACATGCACAGTCCAACCCTAGTTTAGGTTTCTAATGTATTTTTAATTATAATTTGCTCATATAAAAACCAAATTGTTTTAATGTAGCAAAAACATCTTCAAACATTTTAGTTTATGTATGTGACTGAAGTATATTTTAGTTGTGTAGCAGAAATCTCGATGTGATTTTAAATGTTGATAATTGTGATGTCATTAAGTTTAATTCAAATCTTTCATGAAGATGCTGGCTACTATTGAAATTATTTAAAAAGTCCAGTTAATGTCCATAATATAAATAATTAATTCATCTGCTTGTATTAGTCCTGAAATTTATTAAATGGAAAAGAGAAGGTTATTATTGTATTACAATATGGTAACTATTATTAAATAATCAAAATTCGATAAATGTTTTGATACTACTTCATATTAATGTATAAAAACTGTGTTACTTAAGATAGATATTCTCCCGAAAATTAGTGTTCGCCGTAACCAATTATATGTCAATATTTGTAATGATAAGTATTTTCCCAGTGATGTTATAAATTAACAATGGATTAACGTTTTCGAAAGAACGTAGATTATTAAATGTTTAGACGTAAGGTTTTTATCAAAGCAATTCACCGCCAAAAAGTAGGCACGGCCTAGGATAACGTTCCTTCTTAAGTCAAAACACAAGTTGCATACTTGTTTCATGAGTTAATAAGAAAGAACATGAGAGAATTTGCCAAGTGGTTTTGTTAGAATTATACATATTAATATAACCTATTTTATAATATTTACTATAAACCAACAAGGTTTAAAATGAAATTGGGTTTGTCTGCTCAGAAATTAAAATTCTTTGCCAAAACATACATTTTTATCAAAATATTGTTTTAGTAAATGCAGATTATTTAAATACTAGATTTTTGTCTGACGCTCAAATAGAAAGTCACGTCATATCACACAAATAGTTTTTGTGAATAGTAACCAATAGTTTCAGTAGTTTTAAAATATATAGTCAATTATATATTTTAGAAGCAAGTTGTTTTCAGAGCATATGATAAGTATATATTGAGTACCTATATAACATATGTACATTCGTATTTGTTAAATCCATTGACTTGTCTTATATATTATATGGAGAAAACCTGTCATTTACGTGTGATCGCGATCTAAATTATTCGTGCTATTGTAATTTGAATATTAAAAACATATATTGATTTTTTGTTTTCTTTAATATCCTTAACGGTTTTAACAAATAAAACTCAAATATACACTACAATTTTATTAGGAAAACACAATACATTATAGTTCATTTATTTTAACAATTATGAAATAAAAGAGTCGTGAAAGAAAAACGTACGTTTGTACTTTTAGAGACATGCACGAAAAAAATCTATATAAAATAAATGATTTTCAAACAAAACGTTTTTTTACCAGATAACGTAGCTCTTACATACTTAATATTAAAATATACCTATGCTCTGTCAACTATCTTACACGACGTAGACACTGCACTTGCGATTTTGTTTGTGTGCGTTATGTAATATAAATATTGTCTCACACAGATGTCACAAGGCCATTAATATAGCATTAAAAACATTTTTACCGATTCTAAGTTATAATTTGGCACACAATAACTTTGTTATGTGTTATACTCTTTACAAAATTTTATTTTATATATTTTTTTTGTTCAATTTGTATTATTTTAAATCTCTGCAAGACAATATCAAAATTATAAAGAAACTATAAATAATAATACGGCTATAATCTACACAATTATTATAACAGTCTTATTTCGTGAATTTCGAAACAAATATATAATCAGTGGAATATACCTTTAACTAGTAAACACCATTCCTCTTGACAGTTTGTCAAAACAATGTTGAGTGTTTATACATTAGACACTCAATTTTTATATAATTATATTAACTACTAAACTACGAACTTGTAATTTGGTTTACGGAGACAGTATGACATACATATATATAAATATTATAAAAAAACAGCGTAGTAACGAAAACGACGCTATAATATAATATACAATACAAAATAGTACAGATAGACTCAACCAACAAACAAATAATCTGAAAACCGACCCACAGGTCAATAACATTTAATAATTTTCAGTATTCACAATTACGTCTAAGCATATATAATAAATATTTTGAACATATCCCCACATCGTACGGTTGTCGTCGATACGTTATTAAAATCGCAAGCGTCACGTGACTACGTCCGACCGAAAAAAATCGATTTTTGGAAACGGAGTATCTCTCATATCTTTGATATGTCGACATATACGGGATTTTCACGAGTCGGTCAACGAAAACGTAATTTCCGGTGTTCCCGCTAGGTTAAGTACAAGCGAGAAGCAAGACCGACTACAAAAATTGTTATTCCCTTACCAAAAACCGAAGTCCCGGCCTCGAGGCAACCTCACGCGGAGGCCGGCTGGCCGTTCACCTCGAGCGTGTCCGGTGCATCCGGTTTCTCCGTCACCTCTTCCGGTTTTTCTGGCCGTTCTTCCGTTTTCAGGTCCGGCTCGTCCGCGCGGTCACTGACCGTGTCCTGGCTGGACGTGTCCATGTCTTTTGATTCGATTTCAGTATCCGTCTGTTCGGTTTCCTGTTTGTCGTCTGTCTGTTCTTTATTGTCTGTGTTTTCTGTAATGTCTGTATGGTCTGTATGGTCTGTATTGTCCGTGTTGTCTGTATTGTCCGTAATGTCTTCTTTGTCTTGGGGTTTGTCTGTTGATTGAAGTTATTATGTTTTTAAATATTAAATATGTAATGACAGCAGCAAAATTAAACATTTTATGTTATATACATGTATTCATAATTACCAGTGTCATCAACATCCATGGGCGTTTCCGTTTCAATGTCTTTCTTTTCGTTGCCGTTTACCTTCTGTAATAAAAAGGATTTATTTATTTATATATATACAATACAATAGGGCATAACGTATCTACAAAACTAATAAAAATAAATAAAAGTTATTGTTGATGAAATAATTTTAAATTATTTATACTATACAAGTTATAAAGTTACACTAAAATTAGTATAATGCACATAAACCCTGTTTTTAACTAAAGATTCAACCAACACCTCATTTTTTTTTCTAATGTAAGTCTACTCCCGTCCCGATAATATGATGAAAATATTAATCGATACAATACGATAAGCTTACTAGCTATCGTATTGTATCGATTTATTTTTATGTATCGATATATTATACTTAATTCAGCTACCGTATACAGATTAGTGATGTAACGAATATTAGTATCCAAATTCGCGAATATTCGCATATTTTCACATGTTCGCATTTCGCATATTCGCATTTATTTTTTATTCTATATATATTTAAAATTATGTACATTTTTTACAAATTAAATGTTACTTGCCACCACTCATGAGTTTATACTATAACCGAGTTTTATAGGACATACACAAAAAATGTACAGATTTTGAATGCAATTTTATCATTATTCCCTTAATAATACATTATTATTATTATATTTTCTAGACCAATAAATAAAATGATATAAGAGTGCAATCAAATCTGTGTTAACAAGATAACATTGAACCTAGATCCGTCGCTTTTTTGTTTTCGGAGTTTTTGTAGCCTTTTGATGGGAGGGGGGACGGTCAGACTTTGAGGTCTTTTTAACCTGCGATATGTTATGATACCATCGTCATTATAGCTTCAGTATATACTTAGTTCAAAATGTATGGATCATAGAATCAGTTAAGAGTGATTGAAGCATTGTTAAGAAGATATTTACAGGTGATTCAGGAATTACATTAATAGATCACAAATATTACCTCAGGTTCATCTTTAACATCAGCCGGCTGTGCACTAGACGTTGATGAGATTTCTTCATCTTGTTCCTGTTTCTTTTGTCTTTTGTTTGGTCTCTTCTTTTCTTCCACAGGTTCTGCCTTCTCTTCTTCTTTTTCACTCTCCGGTGTGGGTGTAACCTCCATATCTGCAGCGGTGTCTTCCTGTGACGTAATATTTTTTTTTAGTAAAAACAAAGCATTCACTTTCATCTTTCAATGCAATTTAAAAAAACATGTATATCAGTGTATATGCTGACCCGTGCTACGAGCAGCGCGGTGTGCTGTCCACCGGCGGTCACGCGCAGCGCCCGCCCGTTGGCCGGCGCCAGCGTCGGCTCCGTGAGGTCCGCCGTGCCGCCGCCGCCCAGCTGACCCTCACTGCCCATACCCCACGAAAACGCCTCACCTGGACCGGACAACGCATTATTAATAATAGAAATAGCAATTTATCACTTTAGGTCCGCATACTATTTGTTGTCTGAATCTGATTTAGTTTATAATGTTACTGTATGGTTATCTCTAAAACTTTTTATTGGAACTTATTTTGATTGATGTTGTAAGTTTCATGATTTTTTACCTTGTAAGATGATTTCTTTAGTTAGTTTAGTGTTTCTTATCAAATCTCACCCGCATCCGTGACGGCAAACGAACTGCTGGTTCCCGCAGCTATACTGACGGCTTTCTTGTTCTGCAGCTTAGGTATGACTTCCCACTTTTCAGCATCACCTGCACGGTCGCCCAGTCCTAACCTGAAGTATCATAATAAAACATTGAATTCATAATGATTAATTCAGTATTGTTAGTTAGTTAGTGTTCGGTATGGTGCTGTACTCACCGCCCGTACTCGCAGCGGCCCACGCTGTGTGCGTCGCCTCGCTCGTCGATGGCGAGTGAGTGGTGTTGGCCGGCGCTGATGGCGCGCCACGCTTTACCGCGCATCGCGTCGCACTCTGTCGGTGTATAGATTGCTGTTTTGCGTTTTTCTCCCGTTATACCTGAAACGTTATAACAAATGTTACGGCAAAGAAAACTAAGAGAAAGTTCTTGTTCAATTAATAAAACTTTATCGATTATGAAAATGTGTGTTTGTCCGTGTCCAAAATGTTTATTCGAATTTATATACCCAATTGTCCGTAGTTGTTAAGTCCCCACGCGAACATCTTATCGCTCGAACCGTCCAGTACGAAGGTGGCGTGGTAGCCGGCCCACACGCGTGACGCTCCGCCTTTTAGGATCACCTTCGACGGTACCAATAGAGCGCCTGGAAGTATGGATTATTATGTTATCATTGTTCAAATTAATGAAGGTGATTTAGTATTTAACACAAAAATGTCAGATTGTTTATTAAACTTAATTAATTATATGATGACAAATGAATGTCCCAAATATGGCGGAGGCTAAGGAATGCCTTATCACCACAATGACCGGAGTATAATTAAAATAGTCTAATGCTGATAATGATTTAAAGGTGCATAAGATACTCACTAAACCCTTGTCTGGCATCTCTTGAAGCCGACCTCTGTGATAATCTACCCAGCTGTCCTTGTTCCCCACAGCCCATTGTGTAAACTGATCCTGAGCTCTGAAATTATTTAAAACAATATACAGTCGCGTGCAAGTAAATCGACTCAAGCCTCAAGTGCGCATAAAAAGTGATATAACTAAAAAATTACTTATTTTACCTCTATATAATGTTTTACATAATTAAAGCCTAGTAATTAGGCTTTCAAATGGTAGCATAATATCAGTAATTTAAATAAACACTTGTACTTAGAATGCAACTGAACGCAACCTCCCGTAAACTGCTCTGCGCTCTATACACAACTTGCGCGACACAACCCCCTATAAAAACCCTCTGTAATCGTTTTTTCTTATCAGTCGCTCATTAGACGTTGACCTGAACACATCTCTGCAAATTAAAGCCGTCATTTGAAGAAAATTATGGATACAACACCTGAGGAAGCCGCTCAAGTCGTTGCCCTATTGCAAGAAGGGTTGAACCAGCGAGAAGTCGCTCGTCGTTTGAATATGAGTCAGTCCGCTGTCTCGAGAGTATACAGAAAGTTTCAAGAGACTGGTGCCTTCACTCGGAGGCCTAATACCAGCCGACGCCGGTGCACCTCAGAGCGTGACGACCGGTTTTTGGTCTCGACCTCTCTCCGAAATCGACACCTTACCGGCGTAGATGTGCAGCAGGAGCTACGTCAAGTTCGCGGGGTGACTGTCAGTCAGTGGACAGTTAGAAGAAGGTTGAAAGAAGCTAACCTTTCTCCGAAAAGACCCGCTACAGGCCCGAAGTTGACCACAGCTCATCGTCAAGCACGGCTTCACTTTGCTCGAGAGCATTTGGATTGGAGCATAGAGCAATGGCAGTCAGTCCTGTTCACAGATGAGACGAGGATGTGTCTCCATGGCAGCGACAGGAGAGGTCGGGTATACCGTCGTCCCGGTGAACGGTTTTCACAGTGCTGCTTTGTGGAAACCGTTGCATATGGTGGCGGATCTTGCATGATGTGGGCCGGAATTTCCTTAGAAGGCAAAACGGAGCTTGTTTTCGTTCCTGGGGGAGGCCGGGGAGGAGGTCTGACCAGTGATCGTTACATTGAAAATGTTCTACTGGATCAAGTTGTCCCTTATCAAGGCTTTATTGGAGAAAATTTCATCTTGATGCATGACAATGCCCGATGTCACACTGCTCGGGCCACACGTGATTTCCTGAACGAAGTTGGAATTCACACTATGCATTGGCCACCGCTCAGCCCCGATTTAAATCCCATTGAGCACATATGGGACGAGCTCAAAAGAGAAGTTAGAGCGAGGAAATCAGCTCCGACAAACATCAATGAGCTCAAGACTGCGTTGGTAGAAGAGTGGGGTCGAATACCACAATCATCCATTAAAAAGTTGATAAGGTCGATGAAGAATCGCATGAGAACAGTGATCAGAGCTAGAGGAGGAAATACCAAATATTGACACGAATAAATTTTTTATCTTACGCGCATTTTGTTTCATTTAAACACAATAGCCCCATACTGTGAAATTGTATGAATTTTCAACATTTTTTACATTATCATTGGCATTAACCTTTTTTACTAAACTACTGAATCGATTTTCATGCAACTTGCACCATTTTAAAGCTCAATTACTAGGCTTTAATTATGTAAAACATTATATAGAGGTATATTAAGGCATTTTTAAGTTATATCACTTTTTATGCGCACTTGAGGCTTGAGTCGATTTACTTGCACGCGACTGTATAATGTTGATTGTAAATTAAAAAAAAAAAAACTACATACATGCTTGTTTTACGTATTTCATTTTTTATATTAACTTAGGTTTACAAAGAAGTATTGATTTACTTGACCTTAGTTAATAAATAAACTCAGTATGGTAATACAAACAGTTATAATATAATTTTATTAGGCTTACCGACAATATAACTAAATGGTCTCCACCAGAAGCCACACCAACTGCTAACTCTCCAATGTCAACTCGGACTGGTTCTTTGCATGGCTTGCCTTCTCTACCTCTGACCACTAAACCCATGCTACCATGGGAATCCTGTAATATATTTGTTAGATTTCTTTTATAGTGACTGCAATATAGTGTTACGAGTATTATAGTCAAATCTACTACCTATACCACAATCAAACATTAATAAAGTTGTATTTGACAAAATAATTGTAAAATTTATTACAATAATATTTTAAAAAATAATGTTACATAATGACTTTTTAAAACAATATATATATATATATATATATATATATATATTAATGGAATATGAGAATTATTATACATATAAATTTAAATTGTATATTCATAATTTTAATAGAATAATGTAATACTCACTCTGAAGGCTCCCCAAGAATAAACATCGCCGTTATCAAGTAGCACAGCTGAATGTGAATCTCCTGCGGATATGGAAACTGCTGGTAGTGGAAGTATAACAACTCTTGGAGTGCCTTCATCTGTCTCATTTGCTGTGGGCCTGCCGAGAGCTCCTTCATCATTACAACCAAATGTCCATACCTAGTGTAGTTTAGAAAATATAAATATAAGGTGTATATGACAAAATAATTACTTTTTATTTTGTTAACATAATGCATTCTTACAAGTAAATAAATAACTATTATTATTACTATTCAGTCTGTAATATATTCAAGTATCATGTCAATAGGTGAGTTGCACAAAAACATTTATTTGTTCTAAGATCATGTTTTTTTAATAAATAAATCATACCATATGAATAATTTAACAAGGTATATTCACAGATTTGGATATTGCAATTCCAATAATCATGTAATATATGCAATGCATGCAAATAAACTTATTATTATATGGATATTGTATACAGATTTATTTTGAAATAATTAGCTTTTTTGTCATACCTTTCCATCGCTATCCAATGCTATAGTGTGCATGCCTCCTGCTATGACATCCACTATCTTGTTACCGAGAGCTGATACCACTTTGAACCTGAAAATGTGAATCAACAATTAATATTATGTAACTTAATGTTTATCATTGACAGGTGGTTATTTTCGGTATGTTAATTACTCCATATACATACATTTTGACTCATTATAATTTGAAATAATGACTTAATTACATCTTTTAGTATAAATGCTAAGAAACTAAGAGATGATTGGTATTTTAGATTATTAAACTAATGTTAAAAATTGTATTACATTATTAAATTGATATATATACAACTTACTTAGTTGTCTCAATGACATCTTCTCCAAGACCAAGTTGCCCGACATCTCCCTGTCCACATGTCATAACACATCCCCTTTTTTTGGGTGGTACTGGTATCTCCAACTGAATTGCTGTTGATGAATAGTTTTGCATTGTTTACTTTAGAAGACAAGACATTTATAGCAGATGAATTTGATCTTAAAAAGAGGTTAAATGTGTAAAATAATTCTGTAATAAAAAAATTGGTCACCAAATAAATATTCATCATAGCAGCTATGAGTGTATTTGTAAATTAAAATACACAATACAAGTGTTGGTAAGATTTTTTTTGTCTTGATAACATAACATGACAAGGCATTATGAAATGGTACTTAACGACTTCCTATTTAGTAAAGTATGTACATGCTATTTAATATTAGCATTATATTTGTGTCGTAGATATGATTGAATGGTTTGTTATTAAATAAAGTGTATTCTATCCTTAGTGATAAGGATATTTAGAGTATAATATATGTATATTTTTAGCAGTTACAATAATAAATGGGTTTGTTTTTAATAAAGTATATTGTATCCTTAGTTATAAGAATATTTTTTGGAATTTAAATAACAATTGGGTTTATTATTAAATAAAATGTATCCTATCTTTAGAGATATGGATACTTTAAGATAAATATATTTAACAATAACAATCTTGTAGAATGTTGCAAAATAGGATTTATGTGAAATCAATATAATTAATGTTGGTCTTAAATATAATGAATAATGATGATTCTAAGTTATTATTATGCGAGTTTCAATAGTTATCTGTGACTTATTAAGTTTTTTTAGTATTTTTCCATGAATATTGCAATGTTACACTAAAATATTTATTCTAATACTAATAAAATAAACTAAACATTTAGTTACGTAGTGCGCTAATGATTTCTATCGCATCAAGGCTACAGTAAACACATCGCTATATTATTTCAAAATAGAATGGTGAACGCGTAATTGCTTCCGATAATTCGACTAACCTCAAAACATTCCATTTAAAACATACCTAACGTGACTTTACAGATATTCAAAATAATTAACATCATTAGACACATAAAACCATTATTACGATATACTAAGGTATAACAAAATTAGTAAAAACTTAAAAAGGCGCCAATAATAATTTAGTATACGCTATGCATTTCCCGCCATCATGGTTTGACAGGTCATTGACGTAGGATGGAAATGTAAAGAAAACAACTGCAATAAAATTGTTCCAAGCACTGACCTCCACGCTTTTTCTTATTTTTAGGCCCCGTTGATGCCGTAGCTGCTGAAGTCTTCGACGCTGTTCGCTTTACGCCCCGCGCCGCCGGCATTTTGCCTACAATATTGTTAAGACGAGTCAGTAAACACACAAGAGCGCGGCAAACGCTAGACGACCGATTGCATCGCACTGATGACGTTTTCACTGATTTTATAATTCCATTAGGTTATAATTATCATAATGACCGCTTTTGCATCAAAAACAATGCAATACACTCATAGATTTAGGCAAAGCGAAGATAGGTTATATTATGCGTTTGTATAGCTCTACACTATGGACAAACAACGCATCAACAGCGTACAAGTAAACATTGTAATATGTAAGAATATTTTACTTACTGTTTTATTATGTAATAGTGTAGTAATTTAAATTACTAATAATTATATTATTTCACCAAAGAATACGAGGTGACGTATTATTTCAACAGAGTACAAATCTCGTGCATCTCTTCCGCTTGCTTCGCTTGGTCTACGTACCACAGATATTTAATAATTATAGAGTTGTCTAGTGATGTCATCTTCGAAACAGATAAAAAATTGTTTATGGTACATGCTTATAATAGTTTAAAAAAGTGTTGTAATTTTAAGAACAAACGTAATAATAAACATTAATAAATTATTGTTTATACTTCGTATTTTTTTCTCTGAAACCCTTAAATTCTGCCTATATTCTTTTCGGTACCTTCGGGTACTTTCTAAAAATAAATTGGTCGAGAAGTGGAGATCAGAATAAAAAGACGGAATAAACAATAATGACGGGAAGTTTCAAGTCTTTCTGGGAAAACAATACAAAATTATCATTAAAACTTTCGTAATGCGTATTGGTTTTTTGGGCAATATGAAAGACGGATGAAAGACGAGTGCATCTAAATGCCATAAAATTAGGAATGCTATGAGATTCTCAGTCATTTAACTGTCGTGAGTTATGAATATGAATATAAATGCGTGTGAACGTACGATTAAAGGGATGCCGAAAAAGATACTGATTTATGGGATAAGGATGAAAGGAGTAGAAGCCGAAATGTAAGATGACAAAAGTGGATGGAGGAGGAAAACATGTTATGGCGACTCACCCAGAGTGGGATAAAGGTACTAGAATCGTGATCAGTTCTTTGATTATCGTTGGACAGTTATTCTTCTGAATAAATAATAAAATCTTAGATTATAAAACTACCATCTAACTACTGTTAAGAGAAACACAATTAAATAACTGATTTACATATAAAAAATATTAGTGATTATTAATAGGAAAAGAAACACACATTTCAAGCAGGATTTGCACAGACAATACATAAATATAATTTTCAAATGATTTATATATTTTTAATTTCATCATGATACTATAGTTTTGGTGATTTTTTCCCTTGACAGCGATCCAATTGAATAGGGTGGAAATTAACATAGACTGCAATGATGTCCCAATGCGAACAAACTAAGGTACAATACTCTAAAATCCACAATAATCGTAATATATAAAACAATATTTACTTAAAAATAAAACCATCTCCATGCTTATATAATATAACAGAAGAGTTTTTTTTTGCAATAATCACTAAAACTCTAACACTCAGACAAACCAGTCAAACTGACTTTACAAATATTTTCAAACTTAAGTTTAAATTTTATATTAATTAAGCAACATCAAATATTAAAAAAAATTACGGAATATTATCCAATTTAAATAATAATTTACTTGAAATAATGGTGATTTCGCAGTTATGGCTCAAAACCCGGTACTATGTGGTACGGATACATTACCAAAATGCAAAATATTTGCATATAAATAGCGAAACTCGCAATAAAATTATACCAGAATAAAGTTATTATTCAAAACTCTATATCTTATTGCCATTGATGGTTGGTCTCATAACATTAGAACTACTAATCGAATTCTATAAAGAAACTGCATTATCCGCATTTGCTATATTTTTGTGGAAGGCACAGGGCTGGACTATGGCTTTGTCATATTGGCGGTCCTTGGATTACACTACTTGGAGGCCTAACAAACTAATCAAATAATGAAATATTATCTATTTAATTCAAATGTCTTTTTAAGTACTAGACTACAAATTCTTGTTTTCTCTTCCTATATATTTTAGAAGCTGTACCGACTGGTAATGTGTTATATTATTATATATTTAGTCAAGTGTTATATAGATATAAATGTCGTGTGTTTGTTCGAAGGTTGCAAAAATTTCGGAGCTTTTATAAAATTACCACCGTGGATTCAAGATTTAAGCTTTAAAAATTTACCACTGCAATAACTCACTTTAGGCAATTATAACGCTATTCTGTTTTCTTCCTTCAGTTGTATTATTCTGTTGAATTTCCATTGTTTTTTGAATAATCTGCTGTGTTATTTTTTCAGAAAATATAGTTATCATTGAGACGGGGTTTACTCTATTAAACTGATAAATTAATTTGTTTTTATTATAAGTCAAGCGTAAGTTTGAGAATTGATTGGAATTTTTGATTTAATTAACAAAATTAAAACTATTGATTTTTTTTTGTTATGACTCTGCTGTTAGCCCTATAGGCTGTTACAGCGTCTAATTCTATTGAAATTGCAAAGACCCATATAAGGTTTCATTTTGGATTACATTGGATTCATACAAACACAAACGAAACATTTTTTGTGGTTATGATTTTATCTATCGATAAATTAAATAGAGACTTTCATTGCTGAAATTGATCATGACATATGAGAGAAAACGGGTAAGGTATCCGTATAAGCCCGTTCGACAATTTGCTTTACATCCACGTTTAGGCGGGAATCCAAAAAGATAAAATGAAACAATATTGAATCAAAAGTACGATTTTTTTTTAATATTGTGAAATTTTATTAAGCTTTAAAGGTGATCTCGATTTGGATGATTTAAAATTAATACGCATGTGCTTGAATATTAATAAAATATATTTAAACATTTGCGTCAAATGAAAAATAACTTGTACTGATAAAAGAGAATAAATGGTTTCGGTAATCTATATATCTATTTTGTATTATAATATGACCCACGTTCCAATAATACATTCTACATTTTATATTAGTCAGAAGCTAATTCGCAGACGATCGACCTTTATGAGAGGTAGCTACCTACTGTCGCCTGTAGACGTCTGCAAATACCAACCAAGGATTTCTAGTCCCAATATGGCAGCTGAAAAACTTTATTTTATGATTTGTTAGATTTTTTTTTTTAATAACGACGCTCTCCGACTTCGCGCAACTGCATTTTATTTCAACTCCACGTACTGGTGTATTGAGGTTATGTTATGGAGGTTATGGAGGGAATGTTGGTTGCTATGTAGATGTAGTTTGCTGCAGCAACCTCAATTATGTAGATGATGAAGTGCTTGGCTTCAGTCAGAGCTCGCCGGAAACTTCTTTCGGTATTTAGTTGATGTTAATAAAGCAGTCTTTAAGTCGCGCGCTATGTAATTGAAGTCCATTATGATAAGATTAAGCAATTCTTTGTCCACTTACACATGATCTTATTTACTTATTTATTTATATTTCCACTTTGAATCGATAGCAGTGATCACTTGTGTCCGTCTAATGTAAGTGTCAGGAGGACATATTTGAAGATATCATTAATTTTGGGAGTGGTAAAGCCTAACTATTTTAAATAGATTGTATCTCGATGGTGGTGACAGATAGAAGCCTAATCTCTTCACTTTTCCTTCCTTTTGTTTTCCTGAAAGGTGGCAACCCAGATGGGTTGCAGATGCTATTTCCCATATATGCAGATGTCCATGGGGGACGGCAGCCTTTAAACATCAGGTGGGTCGTTTGCTTGCTTTTTATATTTAAATAAATATCTTAGAGGAAAATATATTTTTTTACGAAGTATTGCGAAAATATATGTTTTTACAAGGATTTTTCAATTTAAGCAATTTAAACGCTAAGTTCACTAAAGTGACATAAAAAATATGAAACAAATTTTATTTTCACGGTAATAAGATTTGAAACTATTATCGGTTAAACAAAACAAAAAGAAAACAACTCATAACTAATTTCCTTTTTAACTATATATCATTTCAAAATGATGTTTAATGTAGAAAATTATTTGATATGTTTTCTTATTTTTTTTATTTAAATATGTATAAAACCAATTTATCTTTTATTTTATTAATATAATAGGTACCTACCGCCCAAAATTGTAATTCTAATCAGGAGCCATTGTATTAAAAAAAGACAATAAAACAAATTAAATTTTAAATATTTTCAGATGGGTGGCACTGGGCTGAACCCCGCCTACCTCAAAAGCCTTAATGAGGTCGTGCTTCTCTTTCTAATCTCTTTCTTACATTCGTCCGTGTTATGGGGGAATGAGTAAATACTTCTTGGTATTTTTTTGCAAATTTTATTTTATATTACTTTTTTAAGTCCCAGTTATTTTATTATAATATTTTATATTTTTTACTCTATAAAAATTGTTTTATTTAAAATATATATTATTATTATATATAAAATATTATTATAAAGAGGCTTGTCCTTGCTGACTAATCTATAAATACACATTCTAGTGTTGGGAACATTGACTGTATCTAGGTTAATTTTGTGGCGTAGACCATCATTAAGGCAGAATCGTTTTTTAATATCCTAATTTAGGATAGAGGATGAAAGTTTTGCTCCTAAATGGAATAGAGGATTAAACTTTTGTATTCTTAATCATATTTAAGAACGAAACATTCCAATTTATACAATATGGCGTAGGTAATAAAGTAGAGAAATATTTACAAAACTTACAAACTAACATTTCCGACATATCTAGTTCTATTATTATTAACAAAGTTTGTTGTTCTTAATACTAAAAATCACCAAAAAGGGTTTATTATAATGTTCACTCGTTAATCTTAAAAGAAACTTATAAAAAAAAAGCACATTACACGAGTATTTTTTTATTAATTGAGGTAACCAATAAAAACCGTAACACAATCGGTGATAGAATAAAGTATAATAAAGTATCCGATCTGATCGTTTTCCCGCGCAGAGGTGACAGTTGGAGGGAATTCTCGGAATTCCTCCATCTTGTAACTTTAAGACCTTACCGTACTATAATTTGTTGCTTTACCGATTTTACTTCATTGTTTTTTTTTCTATTCACATCACTATTCTTTAGAATGTGGTTTCGATAAAATTATTTGTTTTTTTTATCTTAATAATTGGGGTTTATTGTAATTTAAAAAAAATGTGCTTAGTCAATACTAAGCACATTTTTTTAATATGTATAAGAAGTTTTTTAAAATATTGTTGTAATTATTTTTTTAAATTATTAACTGTATAGTTCCTTGTCATAACAAACACACCTTCCAATAGCACACAATCAATCTTTGCCTCGTGATTATTTATACAACGTATGTGTTAATAATCACGAGAGAAATATTTATATCAATACTTTCTTAGAAATCAAATCCAGTTGTCAATGCATTTGCAATTTTATTTAGAGACTTTTTAACATTTTGTTACAAAATACTACAGAATATACTATAATAGTATATTTAGTATTTACAAACGTTTTGTCATAATAGATACGACACTGCCCTATATTTGAAACGTCAGGGTCAATACCCAGTCGTGATCCAATATTTGACTATTGAGGAAATTATATAGCTTAGACGAGAATCTAAGTAGAGTGTATTATAGAAAAAGTAGGTTCTGCCTCGTCATAAGCATTTGAACGCTGATATTGGAACTTTCTATTTACTGATAAGAAAAATAATATTATATTATCTTTGTTGCGTTGACAGATGCTGTCCATAACATTTATTGTTTATAAAATAATAAAGTAGGCACAGTGGTTGGATAAATATATTAATATTTTATTCGATTATAAATTAATATTTCTGTTATGTATAAACATTTTTGGCATGTGCTTTAAAAAAGTACCTTTTTGAAAAATATGTTGAATAACAAAGAAATAAAATCTTTTTTTTTCATTGATATGTGTCTATAGGGTCTGTCATTTTACACTTCATATCTTCAAACTTTTCTTTACTCATGGGTCTTCGTTTTATGTATTTAATATATTTAATTCAAATCATTATATATATATATATATAATATTAAAACAATTCCGTGCCTCCCTCGACGGACCACCGCGACGTAACTCTACACCACTCTACATCAGTGCCACCCGGACTCTACCTATCTTTATTGTCTTATATTTAGAATTTATTTGTTATTGAATGTAATATTATATTATTCTATTAGTATTTTAATGATTTTAAACTATTTAATTCTTATTTACGTTTGTACAATTGATTCACTTAGAGAAAAACTTTAAGTTAAAGTTAATAGAACAATAAATGAGAAAATATATTTAATATTTGTTAAATATAAATTGTATATATTTATGAATTTATAATCTACCTAGAAGCTTGCAGTTTACGGGAGTATTGTTCAGGTCGCACTGAAAGTATTAATAGAAGAATAGTAGTTAGAAGAAGATTCATGGTTCATATGTTCGAAAAATCTGTTAATAATCTATTGTACCTAAAAAGGTTTAAATTTCTTCCTTTTCCAGAATTACCCGCCATTTAAATAATAACAGCAAAGTGAATCTCACTTCATATAATTTATTAATATTATTATGTATTTTTATTTGTTTATTTTCTCCGTTTATTGATTTAGTATTGATTTGATATTGATAAGGTATAGAGGTATTTATCTATCTATACATTTATTTACTTATTTATTTTTATTATTACGATGTAAAAGTACAAAGGGTAGGCCTAAAGCTCATGCATTTTCTACAAACTCAAAATAACTGAATGAAATACTCGTACTTCATTCAGTTATTTTGAGTTTGTAGAAATATATATACTTCATTCAGTTATTGTTTGTCTGTAACATTTTTGTTTACTTACATTATATATGTAAAAAGTACTCTAATAAATAGCTACGAAATCAAATATTAAGTCACCCCATACTTCTAGGAGTCATTATCTAGGTATTTAAACAACTTTAAAAGTCAAGCGCTGTATCCGCGCGATAAGTGATCTCACTGTCGTCTTGACTAATGTAGGGTACTTGTAAAGAACTCCAGCCTCACTTAAAATATAATAAATATTATAGAGAGTATTACCATTAATATAAAAAAGTATTGGCTATATATATATATATATATATATATATATATATATATATTTATATATATATATATATATTTATTTTATGTGGTGGTAAATCCTATCAACTAAGTTCTGTCTATGTCTATTTGACTTGATTGGTAAAGTTCTCATAAAGTATCTATTGTAGAGCGTAAAATATTGAGGGCGAGAGGAATCCAATTCTTTCCAGCCTCTGTGGTATTCTCAATCTCTAGGGTGTCGACAAATGCTATCCATATGTAAAAGACCATTGTCAACGAGCACTTACCATCAAGTGAAGTGTTCGTATGTTTGTTCCCTTTAAAAATATTTTAATTGTAATGTTTAATCATGACTCATAGCACTTATAAAGTACTATAATAATTCAATATTGACTTCATCCCCTACGAATTTTAATTTAAATTAATGATATAATGATTGATGGAACCTGTATCGTAACTGAAACGCCATTTTGGATATTTCGGTATTAAAAAAATAATTTAATTTATGTATTTTTATAAAAGTAGCGTGTGTAATAATATTAATGTAAATATATTAATATACTTATTTTTTAGTTTTTTATTTATTTAACTGCATGGGTCCTATTTTTTAACATAATTCATATTCTATTATATGTATAAAAAAAAAATGGTTTTCTATTCTATTTAATAGGCAATACTTATGTACCAATTTCATTATACAATGTAAGTGACAGTATTTGACCTTGAAAAACAGTGAGGAGAAGTCTCCACCAATCAGAGTGGAGCACTCACTAACAGCCATTTCACAATGCGATGTTAGTACGCTAGGTAGGATAGTGTCGTTTAGATTGTATAATGAAATCGGCACATAACGAAATAATTTTTACGTATTTTTACCTCCATTGGTCATTTCAATAACAATAAATATGCTATTATATTATAAATTCTTTTCTATTTAATTGGAAATTGCTAAAATTCTCATGCTCCCATCATATATCACACAATTAAAAGCTATTGAAAGCCCAATTATGTCGTTATCCAGCACATTGTGGACTATTTATAGTGTGTCTACCCTCTTTTTACTTACAATAGGGTTACTTATCTATGAATGTATGTGTGTGTGTGTGTGTAGGTGTGTGTGTGTGTGTGTGTGTGTCAGTTTTAATTTATTTTGAGGGCGTGTTGTTTTAGATGATGATGAAATTAATTTATTACCTAATAAATATAATGATAACAAATTTTTATTGTGTTTTATAAAGATTTTGTTTAGAAGTCTGGTACCTCTTATCTTTAACTATTGTATTTTGTATCGTGTAGGTAACGACGAAATAATGACGAAATGAATTTATTGGTATCTATAATTATCTAAAGACAATTTTGATAGTTTCGCATGATTTTGCTTAGAAGTCTCCCATCTTATCTCGCTTATCTTTATCTTTCTTAACTATTGTGTTATAACGATTCTATTATGTTTTAAACTACTGTAATCCTGTCAATCTCATCCCGTGTTTATAATAAAAGACAAATATTTAATCTTTGAAATCTCTATTGCATTGTGTTGAATGTAGTGTACTTGACTGCCGGGGCTTAGAAAAAAAAAATATAATATGGGTTCTGTATATTTAAAGGATTAGTTATTTTAAAATACGAGTTTATAATATATAATTAAAAATATATAATAAAATAGAAAATAATATATATGTTTATTTCATTGCCACTTGTAATTTCATAGAATTAACCTGCATGTGAATATTCACCAATAATAATATCCAAATCGAAACAAATGTTTCGTAGCACATGTTCACTTCCTAAACAAACAACATTTCACAAAGATCCCCAAACCAACACGTATTTAACGTCAAAAACAAGATGTCCAAACTCTATTCAAAAGCCCTTCAAAAACTTTACAAAGGCGACAAATAAGCATATAATCATTATATTCAATGAACTATTTGACAAATGATTTACCAGTTTTCCCGCCTTTATTGCGCTTCGAATTAGGTCCTTTATTGAGTACAGATTGTACAAGCTTTTGGTCTTTTTTAGGTTCTTTATGACGTAAAGAATAGAACAAAATGAGCAAACTTACCGCCTTTGACGGAACACCGTTTTGTTTATACATGTGGCTTGAAATGTCTTAATCGGATAAAAATTATTAATATCTTAGAAGTTAGGTATATTTGTTTTATCTGTTTTGGAAACCGCCAGCAATTATTAAAGTTCTTACTTTTTGTCTGTTGAATGAATCCTAATCTTGGGAAAAATTAAATTGTTTAAGCCAATTGTATTTTAAATGACATCGCTAAAAGTATAGAAAATATATATAAGACTGATAAATAAATAAATAACGGTACTTGTTAAGAATATCTATTTTGTTTTGGACAAATGTATTTTTATATTTAAACTTTCTTGATAATAAAATACTGAATATACTCATATAAATACTGAAAGATACTTACTGTAGGTATAGTAAACACGGAATTGAAACGGACTTTTTGCCGCAGCTTCAGAAGTAGTTCACGCCGCAAGTCCGAGATGCTGCGATCTCATGATGGATTCTAAATTAGTCGGGAAAATTTACGATATAATTCATGTGAATACAGCCGGGTTGTATAAATAGTTATAAAATGCCTTATTCATCATAAGTTAATATAAGCAAATATTAATAGTTTCATTGAGTTATACATTGCAATGTTTTTTCTTATTAAATTACTTTTTGGAAACATACCTGCCTGTATTATTTCCAAAAAGTTTTTTATACAACTATATATTTAAAAAAAATCAACCGTGTCTTAGGAGATCGTCTACAATAAGCTAAATAAAAACTCTTTTTCTTTTGTCTTGTGTAGGTCTCATGTTTAAGCTTTTATTTCAATCAATATCTACTAAAGGTTTGTCACATTAGTATTCAATGGTCCTGAAAATAAAAAAAAAACAAGTTAATTATGAATTTAGTGAGATAGATCAAAAGTCAGAATTAAATGCATATACCAATAATTTTATTAATAGATTATATAGGTATATACAATCAACATGTTTGTCTTTTATTGGAATAATATATAAAAAGCTATTTTATTAATATAATAATGTTTCTAGCATATAAACGTTTATTTGGTTGTTGATAGAATGTCTAAATCAATTTTGAGTATATAAAGAACACATGATTCAAATAATTAACATATATAAGAGCTGTCATTAAACCTAAATTTCAAAAATATCAAAAATACTCAACTCTACATTTTAAAACTATTAATAACATGTTCTTTAATCTGGAACAACTTATAATTTCAGTATGAAAACTGAAATACTAAATCCTCACATAACTTCCGTATGATTAAACACCATCAGCTGGCGATATTTTGAAGACGGAACGGAAATATCTCGTTTTCCGAATTTACATTAAATACGCCTACTTTAGTCCCAATTGTTTCACAATCTGGAAAATGGCGAACTCACGCAACAACCAATAGAAGGCGTGACTATCGGAATGCCCAAAACAATCCCATTGGTCCATTCCATGTCTGTAATACGGTTTGACCAATCACAGACTAGAACGGGAGTTCGATTCAAAGTAGTTCCATTTATGCTCCGAACTGGTCTGGACGTGCGGAAATATTAACGAGAGAAAAAATAACGCTCTTAGTTAGAATATTTAATTGTATTGTGATTTGAGATTAAAAAGCGTGTTGTGGTGTTAATGGCCGGTCGATTTTGAGTTGTACAAAGTGAACTGTAAATAGGTTGTGGACGGCTGACGGCATTTATTTTTAGTGTTGCTTGTTAAAGCTGAGAGATGTGATCTTAATTTAGCGTTTCTTATAAGTGTGAGTACGTCTTCCTTATATTCTCGTAGCGAACTTTGTAGGACATATATATTTAGTCAACCTGTTTGTCATTTTATTTGTTTGATTCTAGCTCTAAAATATTGAGATATTTATCTCTCTCAGTCTCTAAACTTTTTATTGTTTATTTTTATTTATAAAAAATACAATTTCTTATTAAAATAAAATAAAATAAAATAAATGTACATTCCACAGTTATAACAAAACTAAAACAAACAAAAAGCAAGATTTTGTTAAAATTTATTAATATATAAAATTGGTGAAAGAGATTATTATTGAATTATTAAGAACTTTCCAACTCACAAATACTTGTAAAGATTTAATTTTTATCTTGTGTAAAATTTATTTTATAAAACGATCCTGAATCTTAATATAATGTTTAATAATATAAGACAGGTTTTATTCTTTATAATAATCATAGCAAAATGAATTAATACATATCACGGTACTCTATTCATATATATATATGTATATGTATAGGAGTTTCACAAGGGTTGTAGTTTAGGTCCCTTGCCTTTGACCACTTTCAAATTATGAAATGCTTTAAAAATTATAATTACATTAGGAGAGCGTTATTATGTAATCATAATAATGAATAATAATGCTATTTAGTAACTTTTATAAAATACAATTATTTATGTTATTCATAATTTATTTTATTCAGTGCTGTGGGATTGCGATAGAAATTTAATAAAAATAAACTGAATTTCTGAAAATCGTATTACTTCCTTATTATTTAACGATCATGTCATTTCAATGTCATATATAAGTCAATCGCTGAATAGTTTATATGTAGATAATATAGATTCGCATCTTCAAATTTTGTGTAAAGTTCTACCGCCGGTACATTTCTTTGCTTTTTGGACTTTGAAACTTATATAATTTCTTTAATATATATATGTTGATTAAATAAACAATTAATATTTTTTGTAAAAGCATATACATAAAGAAAAGATAACTCAAGTACCTGTGTACCTATTTATGATAATAATAACTGTTTTGTACTCAACTGCTTTGTTTTGAAGATATATTTTAAAGTTTTTATTCAACGAATTATTCGGTTGTAGGTAATCATTTCATAATTAATGTATTCTAATAATATATACATTGTTTAGTCTTTATTTATATAATAAATAATAAAGCTGAAGAGTTTTGTTATAGAGTTTAAACTCTTGATAACCCACACATAGATGAAGGTTATAGACTATATAACACACTACGATTTTTAAAACCGGTATTATAAACCTTTTAAAATACCAAGCAAATATGCGGATGCGCATTATGCGATTCCTTGGCAGCGTCTAGTAGTTCTGAGGGCCTAGACGAGTGGCGTTAAAACCTGTCGAATAGATTCATCAATGTAGGTTTGACATTACGCTGGACTATGACTCTCGTGGAATAGACATCGAGCGTCTGCTGTTTTTCTACATGCTTGTAAAATATAGCCAAATTTCGAATGTCGGTTGTCGATTCTACTTAAATATAGTATTTAATGTTAGTATAGCGTTGTGACAAACCCATACATATATTATTATATTTAACTAATCTAAATGCCACTTGTCTAGGCAAACGGAGTCACAAGAAACATTGCGGGCGTTACTTGTATCTTCTATTTAAAAAAAAGTATGAAAACAGTAATAAACAGATGGTCTATTGGTTTGGTGGTAAGAGAGTAGAGAGCCCCCACTGCTGAACCAAAAATTCCCACACGATAGATACTATTTTGTTGTGCCGACTCTAGCTGTACTTTGTTTCCATAATTTAAATGTGTGTGAATTACATACATGATCTAATGCAAAAGTTGTTTAATAACATACATGTATACTTATGTATATATTCTATTCGACGAACCGAAATGCCACTTGTCTAGGCACGTTCGAACTCTACACGAACGTAGTCACGGGAAACATTTATACATTTATGACGATAAAACCGATAAAATCAATAAACACGTCTTATTTATGATTAAACCAGTGACCTTACATGGCCATTAATTAACCTCCCGCAGCGTCGGATAAACATTTACGATATGATAAAATCGGATTTGATATGTTGGAGATTTAGTTTACGAAACACATTGTCGTATTCTCTCTCGTTATTAGAAAATTTGTCTTAATTCTTTGGTATCGGTTTGTATTTAATTTGATTTAATGTTTATTTTTCTATTTTAGTTTAAATGTTTTGCATTATACTTTAAATGCTATAACTTATGAGATTATACTATATTATAATATAGTTTTTACCTAATTAAGATAACTTCAAGATGGTAACTTAAAGTATCAATGTTTTAATAAAAAATATATAATAATTTGAAATCTAGTATGATATATATATATATATATATATATATATATCATACTAGATTAATGAAATGATATAAAATATTTACCTACCTACCTTTTAAAGTGGGTAGGTGGGTATTTATTATCTAAATGTGCTTGCTAAAGATCTTCATAGAATGACGGTAGCTATAAACATATAGCTACCATATATCATAGAGCTACCAAGCTACAAGGAATTCATCTACTTCTTCTTCAACCTTAACCACGCTATCATTGCATATTGTTTGCATAAAATTTTAAGTTTCTTTGTCACCATAATTATATATATTTTTTTTGGACCTAAAAGTATTCTATATTTTGACTCTGGCAATAAACTTGCCACAATACATTAAATTTCATAAAATTATGTTTAGTTTTTTACAGACCAATAGACGACAAAATTTTCAAAAAGGTCTGTGTTATTCATTTTAAGCGCATTTTTTTAAACCTTTTATAAAAATATTCAGCCTCGTTAGTATTTTTTTATATCTATTAAGCATTAAAGGTTAAATTAAATGTCTATTTTCAGATTATAAAGATAAGTCTATTTTTTTATTTAGACCACACATTTATCCATCCATCTCATTAAAATGGCGGCACATTAATTAGGGAAATCTTGATAAATCCTAAACGCCCAATACATACATTTATTGGGCCATATATACATATTAATATTCATCTAAATCTATCTGTTACCTTTTCATCTAAACTAAGCCGAATTAGATAAAACTTAGCAATGATTCCATTGCACTTTGGGGAAAAATATACCCTACTCTACATCTAAAAAAATATGTTAACATTGGGAATAAAAGTTTATATGCGGTGCAATATTAAAGGTAAGGGATACGAAAAAAAAATATTTATATTATATTATATATATTCACTGTAATCACGCCACGAGTGCGCCAAGCTTCGAGCTCATGCGTAAGAACTCCGAATGGGTTCGAAACTAATCGAGCAAAATTCCGATATAATTGACGTAAGTAACCTACAGCCGGATAAACACCTACTCAAAAATATAGGAGAGACATCATGGGTCACGAAATTATAAACATACGTTGTTGGCAAGAAATAAAAAGATACTTATATACTTTAAAGTTTTTCCCGAATCATATTATAAGTAATAATAATTAATATAATTTATTGTACACCCAGAAAATACATTGAGACAAAAACAAATATAAAAAAGTGGTACAAATTTGGCGACAAAAAAATGTATGTAATATCATAAAAAAATAATAATAATCATCCCTAATAATTAATTAAATATTCTTGTAATAAAAATATTTTTGTGGACAAACATTCCATTCCCAATATATGTGCTGTAAATTGATTTTAAATAATCGTTGAATACCGCAGCGGTCATAAGCTAGTATGATATATAAATAAAATATACAAGTCAAGAATACAATAGTCAAGGATACGTTGATATATATATATGCTTAATATTTTAAGGAAAATAATATAGAAATATTAACAAAATAATCGAATTAGCTTACAAATATAATTACAGAATAAATGTTAAAAAAACATCAAAAAACTTACGAACATCTACAAATAGAATCCACATACCTCAAATAACAGAAAATCACATTAATAGTGAGGTGATTCGACCATTATCGGTGCGGTAATCTGTCGATAAATCTTGTGTTTTACAGCTGCGACCGTGATAAGATCGCGCCACGTGGGGTGCTAGGGATGGGGCTGTATCGATTGTTTTATTTGCACCTTTACATATTATTATAAGTATAGATTAAATATAAACTATTTAAGAATCTCAATAAAAAGTTTTTATAATTTCAATGTTTCTTTTTTTTTTAATAAATATGGTATCATTAATTATAATAAATCTTTGTAAGCTGTTTAGGATGTTTGCTCGTGTTTGAAAAAAAAATATTTGTTCTACAAATAGATGTTATGCTTTAAATATAGGTCGCTAACACTGGCTTTAAAAAGTTTACGTAAATATATTGTTGACAAACGAAACCTCATTGGAGGGTAGCCAAATATTTTCAGTTTAATGGTGGAAACATTCTAGATGTGTATTAAAAGAAGACTAAGAAAAATTGATAAAATAAATAAGATTGAATTATACAACCTACAAATTTTACGCATATTTTGGTTATCATCGAAATCAGGATTTAGATATGGTTTCCTAAAGGTCTCAATTTCAAACCCCCAATTGTTTTATTTTTCATTCTATATTTAAAATAAGTTTAACATGTTTATATATATATATTTTCAAACATGTCAATGTCAAATGTCAATGTCATCGTTTTCAAGTGTCAATAAAGATTACTTATATATTAATATTTTATCGTAATTTCCATGAGTTTATGAGTTAATTCAGGGCCTATCATTAAAGCACTCACACACAGTTTTCATCTGGCCATCAGCCAATGAGAATTGTAACAAGTACATTTGTCCGAACACAAGTCATTATAATTTATGACCAGACACATTTATGTTCAATTTTAGCACAAAATTTAACAAATTTTATTCACACTTTAACAACAATTATTTAGTGTATTTAAATTTACGTGATAAATTGATAATTTTTCAGTACAAAGTATTTTATATGTAGATCATACACACAAAACTTTATTAAACAATCCAGCGTCTTTGTTCAACGATAATATTTTTCCGAAGAAAATACGGATTTTACGATGACTCCTCAATACGGCAATTATACATTTTGATGAACATTAATTTTACTGTTTTTGCCTATTTTTACTATCATGTTTTATAAATGTATAACATAATTAAAAATGATGTAAGAAATATTAGGATATAATTTTCAAAGTCAAATATTTATTTATTAATATATGTAAATTTAAATGAAATAAAATCAATATTTTCATAAATAATTCATGAGCCGCATTCTAGAGTTTATTTTGCATGTATAACTTATAAATCGATTATTAACGGACTGTTATATAATTTGATTTAAATAAATAACAGCCATCTACAGGATTCCAATTTGCGACTCCTAATACGGTATTCCAGACGTGTTAATTAAAAAAAACAAAAATATCTAAAAATACAATTTTGTTTTAAAGGTCAACGTTTAGACTACGCTATTAAAAAAAAATGTTTACTAATAAAAATAAGTATCTCAATATTATCCGATATTATCGATAACATAGTTAGTACATCCCTACCAACCCGTCAGCTCCATATTTCAACGGAGCCTCCCTTGCGATCGTGTCGATGATAAAAATTACTTAAAACACCAGACATTTAACATTGCCCCTTGAACCTTCCCTCTCACTCTGTTGGACCCTCCACATGTTAGAAAGAGACAGCGAATTTTGATACAAAACAAATATAATCCAATACAAACCTAAATAACCGTTAATAGGGTTTAATTTTGCATGTAAATAGTATGTAGCTAGTAAATTGCTGTTGTCTCTCCAGCTCATCTGACCAATATGTCTTGAACGTGAGTGAATTTAGGTGATATAAAATTATTGCACCCAAATTGATTGTGTTTTAGATTTTTCTTTCTGATTCCAAAATGATTTGTGACTTGGATTTTGTCAACGGTGATAAAATTATCAGTTTTGATTTAGGTAGCATCTGTATAATAAATTACATTGTTTATATGGGGACGTGATAGCGCAGTTGTTGTGATGATCAATGTGTGGTATACAGGTTCGAATCCTAATATCGAGTGGGTTTTTTTATTCTCTCTGATTCTTGTTTTAAAAACACTTTAAATGTCATCTAGTTATGAAATAATATTAATTTAAAATTATGTTTTTTAAATATTTTTTAAATATATATATTTTATATCGAATTATTTATGTTATGACTATAAAACATACAAACCTGTATTTTTTTATTATTCAAAACCCATTTGTATATATATTACTATATTATAAGCGAATGAAGAATAAGATATTAAAAAACTACTAGCTTCTACCGGCGGCTTTGTTTGTGTGCGAAATAAATAAAAAAATATCCGTTATTATAGACTTTTACTCTTAAGTTACTCTTAAGGTTAGTTAGTCTAAAATACTCAAACAATTTTTTTCCGCTTAATTTATACTTACACGCTTAAGATATTTAAATGTTTTTAATAAAAGCTCATAAGTTATTTTGGGTAAAACCTTTTAACATAAATAAAATAGTAATAAATACAATGCGTACATTAAATATAAAAAAAAACTAATACTTTTAAATACCTATATAAATAAACAAAAGTGTCTGCTGGTTTGTTCTTGCATTACGTTTCAACTACATACAAAAAGCGTTTTTTTATTAAATTTAGTATAGTTATAACTTGATCGACATATAGGGATTTTTTACTAAGGATCATATTTTATGTATGAAATTAAATAAAAATCATATATATATCTAATATTGTTACAAATGGATGTGGTGAAAGAAGACGTGTTGGAGAGAGGGGTCAATAAAAAAAATGATTTATTATTTGAATAACAATTCTATTAAGAAATTAACAATTATATTAGTGTTAATATATATGATGTTTGTGTGTATGTGTGTGTTTCTGGTTGGCCGTATATATATTCATTCTATATAATAAATTGATCTTAAAGATTGTTCAAAATAAAAAAGCAAATTTTTAATGTTAATTATACCTCTTTCAATATTTACAGATTAAAATAATCTTTGTAGATCATAAAAATAGTCTGTTGTTTTAAAATGACATCGTCAATAGAACCGGAATAATATTTATAAGAATAAATCAGACGAATATCAAATATAAGTAAAAACATTTTAAGATAAAGCAATTTTTTTTTTTTACTATTGAAATTTGTAATAAGGTTTTTGGCAATCTTTTCCTCTTTTTTTTTTTGAGGCTAAATTCATCAAGCCATTATGATACTATAGTTTAGTTTTCAAAGCGACGGGGATGAACTGCAAGCGACTGCGGGTTCATTCTTGTATTGATGCTTTATCTATATTGACTTAAAACAATAATTCTTTATTTCCATTGTTTGTTCCAGGTGAACCGTACCCAAACTACCGCATCTCTACAATGAAAAAAAAGAGAAAATCCAGTTCAAGCCTTTAACAAAACATTCAACAGAGCAAACAAAATAAACTTTACATAGTTTAGTGGATAAATATTTGAAAACTCTTAAAAATAAATTATAGATTTCAGTCCGGTTTAAGACAAATATAAAAGCAATTAAAGGTGTTATATTATTGTAAACCATAACTGTGTCAAAGTGGCTGGGGACGAGCATTTGGATATGCTGGGGGGCCCGGAGTGGGGCCAGCGGGAGGCCAGTCCCCCCAGGGACCCCTTGCCGAGCTTCGGTTTCACACAGGAGCAGGTCGCCTGCGTGTGCGAGGTGAGATTATCCTTTTGTCAGTGATAGTTTTAAAATAATTATTATTCACATTATTGTTTGGGTGTATTTTACTTGTTCATTTAATATGAGTTTTATATTTTTAAAATTTTAACGGAACGTGCCTATTTTGACATTTTGTTTTTTTTTTATTTGGTTCTCTTATACACTATCTCTTCAAACTTCGAAGCATTATAAAGCTCCGTTAATTAATTAAAAATAGTTTTAAATTATTTATTTCTGAGGTTGAATTATATATTTTTTAAAAAGCAAACTTAAAAAAAAACATTTCTCAAAGCACTTCGTTTTTGAACTTCCCACGCAAGAAAAAGTTATCTGTAGATATACATGGCCTTACATTGAAAATATACATAATACACTGTGATTTGAAACTACTTTTGACAAAACGTAGAGATGAGATGATTGTAAAAATAAATATAAGAATTCTGTAAAAATAATTAGACTTTATAAAAAATATTAAATAATAAATTATTTTATCAGTTATAATACTAATATGTAATAATAATCCGATTTATTATATTTATTACCATTTATACTCACACTTCTTATGAACTCGACATCTATTTCAGTTAGTAAGTTTTATTATGTACCAAATTAAAATATTGCCGGATGTAGGATTTTTTTGCAATTTTAAGTAAAAGTTTTTTCACAATCGGACTAGTGGTAATACATTGGGAGAAATATGAACACGGAATTCGTATATCTAACATGTTTTTAACCATTGTTCCAAGGGGTATTAAAGATAAATCCGCCATTTTTAATGTATATATCGCATTGTTAACCATGTACGAAGTATTATGAAGAAAAAAACGTTAAAGGTTATCATTAAATATGAAAGTTGTGCTGAAAATAGTTATTTTTCATAATTATAATATTAATATTTGTTAAGTTTGCTTCATGAATTTGAAACTATAATATTAAATCTATTTGTATTTAAAATCGGCATACTTTGCATTAATGAAACGTCAGACTCTAATTGCACGGTTCTTAAGTGTTGGTTGCATGGCGAAGATCCGGCGTGAAACTCCATGGATATTACGAATATAAGTAAAATATAAAATAATAATTATAATAAAATTATTAACAAACAGTTTATTATATTATTCAATTAAAAGCCTCCTTAATTTGTTATTTGAATAAGATATTGTAGTTCATAATTCAGTCAATTAAAAAGTTAATTCAGTTAATTAAAAATTCAGAAGCTTACATTAAAATACCTAAATCATTTTTGGTGCTTTTTTCAAACTTAATCCACAGATCGGTTACTTGTAGTCAATATACGGAATGTTATTTTAATATCTTGCAGCAAAAATTGCATTACGGTCAATTATTAATTTTACGTTTGAAATAATTCAACACGAAAAATGAAACCTTTTTACACCGTTTTAAAAATAACCGTATTTAAATATAATTCTTATGTTATCTGTGAAAGTAAGTTACACAGTAACACAATATTATATTTCTTAAATTTAACTTTGCTCTTATGAAAATCCTCACTCGTCTTTAAGTTTGTTTGTAAAGTTATTTGAGCCACATGTTTGTAGAGTTCGCGGCATCAGTGCAGTCAAAACTAAAAAGATTATTAAGAAAGTATATATAATGTTTTACTTGCTATTTAAAACCAATATTCCCTAACTACAAACATCACAATAGAAGCTTTGTAAAATATAGTTTATAATACAAATGCATAGATGGCGCTGTTAAATACTAAAACATCGATGTTTCGGTAGAAAATAAAATACATATATATTTTTAACATAAATGTTTTGCGTCAATTTTACGTGACTTTTTTCTTAGGTCCACCTAAAAATCCTATTTGAGTAGATATATTCTAGCCCTTTCCATAAAAGTAATGGGTTTTGTTTTCAATCAGCTACCGAGCTTTTTAAATAAAATTCTAATTCCAAAGGTATATTCGTGTCACATTCCCCAGTCAATGTATTATTCTTTTCATTAATAAGTCTATAATATTCCATATATCTTTAGTTTTTTTGATCTTGGTCTTCTTCCACTTGTAGTATAGAATTCTTCGAATATTGTTTATTTTTAGTCCGTTTATACATGTCCATATCCGAAATTAATTAATAAATAATATTGCTTTTTAGCGATAAGGCCGCCAAAATTGTACCATTTTTTTCTCACTGTTTTTTGTTTTATGTTTTTGTAATTTTATACTCAGGGTGTACAATAAAGAATATTTATTATTATTATTTTTATTAATAATAAATAAAAAAAAACAGCTTAGTTTTAAGTTCGTTTTGTAAACAGTTTTTTACAAAAATATAGCTGACACGTACAATGCTATGTCTGTCATCGTGACACTGACATTTAAAAGTAGATCCCTAATTACCAGTAGTTTTAAATCCTATAACTGTAAAATAAAAAAAAAACAATATTAGCTTGGTGTCACTTGAAATTGGCAGAATATTCCATACATCATGAATGAAGCCATAACTTCAAAAAAAAAATCCTAAATTTTTTTTATTTGTTGGTATTAACTTTAAAAAATTAAATCTTTTAAGGAATTAGCTATTACATTCCAAAAACGCATTTGACTTATTCACACAAACAACACATGAATGCTTTCAGAGATTAGAGACATGAAAACAAAAATACTAGGTTGTAATTTTTTTTCTTAGCTTCTGCCTGTGAAATTGTCTGTTCCTCTCCAGGGTGTAATTATAAGCCACTTGTCATCAGTTTACTTTATTACAATGTTATTTTTATTTGAATTATAATTCAAACCTTTTTTTAAAATGTTTTTTTTTTTTTTAAGTAATGATTCAGGGTGAAAGTATCCTGAAAATGTATATAATAAATTATTATTCTAGTAGTTTTGTGTATTGTAATTATAGTACCTACGAACCAAGTTTTGTGTTTTATCATTTCAGGAATAGCCACGTTTTTGCATTTTACTGCAGAAAATACTAATAATATTTTCATAAAAAAAAATAATGATAAATAAATATATTAAAAGAGTATCTATGGAGTTTCTTGGCAATTCTTCACAATGGAGCTATCTTAGAACCGTGAAACTAAATTCTGACGTTTCAAAAGTGAAATGTATATTTGAGCTTAAAAGAGAATGTTGACTTTAAAACTCTATAAATAAAATTAAAAGATTTTAACTCATATTCGTCAATTTTAAATGAAGATATTTGGAATATAATTTGTGCTGGCATTAGCTATCTCCCAATATAAAATACTTTGAATATAAAGAAGATATCAGTTCCCTAAGAAACCCAATAATGCTTTCGTGGGGCGAAGCCCGGATGCCCACACATCCGATAATAGCGCTAGTCATAACATTGCAGCTAAGTTGCGGATTATTTATTATTAGAACGTTACAGAGAAACTTAATTATATTACATTTATATATGTTCCATATTATGACGTCGTTGTTTCTTTGTATGTTTAAATTCTAATTTTACTCCTTAGTATTATGTACACACTTTGGAACTATTATATATCTACGTGATCTAAAGAGTTTTTTTGGTCTGTTTGTATGTTTATTTTCAGCTTCGAATTTGTTTTTGTTGCGTATTCGTTCGCAAACATATGAAATTAAGTTATATTTTGACAGATTTGTTTTAGATGTACGTAGCCATAGTGGAAGCCATTCAAAAGTATATTTTATGAGTCAAAAAATCAACAAGTTCCCACTTGAAAAAAAAAACTGTTTTTTATCTTATAATAGAGGTAGAAGTGTACAATTTTGGTCCAAAAGATTATGAATGATGATTCGAAAGTTTCACACAGATGAAATGTCCAGCAACAGTTAGTATTAACAAAAAAATTGTCATTTAAATTCAGCCTTGTTTCAGTTAGCTGAAACGACGGCTTTAACAACTTGGATATATCTGTAATATTAAATATATCTGTGATCCTAAATATATGCGAATGTGTGAGTGTAAGGTTTTTACGTCTTAACTAATCAAATTTTGCTAACATACTGTTAGGGTTTCAGTAAAAAAGACTGAAATAAAAAAAAATACTGTTCCTGAGGAATAGGAACCAACGATTGCCTCATTCTCAAACTTCTGATAGTTACCGAACGTTAAAATCCGTCTATAGATAGAGTTTGTTACTTCAGTAAAAATAAACGTGGTTAGATAACGACCAAAATTTTTATTTCACCATGATGTCTTTTTTGACTACTGTTTTCAGAGACTGAAGAATTATATACCCTCTTCTCCTTATTTTTATGCTGCTAAAGATTGAAATCACAATTCTTTTTTTAGCAATAATAGCCTAGAAGTAGGAAGTTTTAAATTGATGTCATTCTCGGATTGTATTTTGATTGTTAATATCCAAATATAATGTAACTTTATACTGATCTGAATGGATTGGAAGTCTGACTGGGAGACAGGGTTTAGCTTGATATTCATTTCTCAAATCCACCCTTATAGCTTACTTACTCGTAGTTAGGTTAGTATTTTTATTCATGTAAAGCTAAGCGAAGTTGCTCATGAAATATCCCTAAGTTCCATATGTCATTAAAGTTTCGTAACTGTCATTACAATAGCATAAATAATTTTTGTAAATAGGCAGCTTAGTTTCGTAGAATATGGTAGATATATTTTAGGTATAAAAAAATATATCTCTAATTTTCTAAAGCCGTATTTGAAAATTTCTTATGTTTACTACATAAAAAAAATACTTGGCAATACAAATTACTAAAACTTATAATGAAGGTAAATTTCGTAGCAAAATCTTTAAACGAATGGAAACCATTAACAATATTCAGCTAGTGAGAACAGAGCAAATATCATTTACCAGATAGGTACGACCCTCCAGACAAAGCTGCCACGCCCCTGTAACATAATACATCGGTTGCCAAGGTTACCGGTCTTCTAATGCAAACACTGCCTTTATAGGAGTTAAATTTAGGTTTTTAACTCGTTTTTGGACTTGGTTGATGAGTTTTTTATATAAAAAGTCGTTAACCTAAGAAGGATTGTCTATGGCTAACAACTGGTATGAATGTTTTCAACACATGCAAGATACTTTAATTACTAATAATAACACTGTCAAAGTCAAAAGTCACAAAAAAGCTGTCAACGTAACAAAAAACACTACGCACTTGTTACACTCATCCTATATATAAGACTAGGCAGTATGGTCGAAAAACATTAGCTTGCCCTTAGGAAAAAAAAAACAAACTCCATCTGTCCGCAGTCAGTCAGCAGTCAACAGATCGTGACAGAATGGACCCTGATCACTGTTGCTGTAATGGTTATGTTTTTGTTGTTATTATAGAAATCTTGTGTTGTTTTTGTTGTTTGAAGCATCGAACTATGTCGTACAATTGTATGCTTGCTTGCATACGTTTTCATCTTAATATTATTTACATTGATTGATCCTATTAATGAAATAATATACTTATAATAAGCCTTTGAACCCTTTTTATTGAGTTAATTACTTGCATTAGTTAACTCAATAAAAAGGGTCCAAAGGCTTCCGTTAATATTTGGTTAAATATGTAATATATATAAACTTCCAAAACGCAAATTGAACATCAATGTTTTAAAAACTATATATCACATAAACCAAAATAGTGATGTAGAAAATCTGTATGTACAAACTTAATTTTAAGTAGGTATTAATTGAAATTGAATAATAGTTACGTGTTCATCACATGACACAATACTCAAAATCGGTTTTATATTTTTTTTATGATCAGATGTTTGAATGCTTGCCAATTTTAATTTACGTGTTTTTATAAAATGTTGTGAGGTATTGAATTATTTATGCCAAAATATAGGGTATTTTGCACTTCAGAAAATTCTCTTGTTTTTACAGGGAAACAAAAAATGCTTCGGACTGCAATTATAGTACAACTAAAATATTAAAGATGTATACATTTACGTGATGATGTAACTTATTCTTTCAGTGGTAGAGCAGACGAAGTCATTGAAAGCAGCTAGAACGGAATAAAATAAAAACACACCTATAAAAAGCGCTTTTGTATTAATAAACATAAACTATACAGAGAAAAACTGAACCACTAACATCCAGCAATTAAAGCGCTTCAAAGCCATTACCTGTTCATCAATTATCAAGCTACCCTCTGTTGTATCAGTTACTAATCCTCGGCGAAAATAACGAGATGAGGGTAGATAATGATACACTATTGTGTTGCAAATTATCTGTAATGTGTATATCGTAATTATTATATATAAAACCAAATATTTAAAACTTAAGTATTTTAAAATCGATATCTATATTTTAAAATCGATTTAGTTTTGCATTCCTATTTAATACCGATTTTTCGATTTTTTAAATATATTTTTCTTCTATAAACTAATAAACGAGATAAGATAGAATTGAAAAGTTAATATAAATGTTTTTATATGAAGAATAGATTTTTTTCAATTTAAAAAATTGTTCATAAGGGAAACACCAGAATGCATTTTTTATTATTGCATTTTATTGTATTTGAAAACATACAAAAATGTAGTTCTTTTGTATACATAAACAAGTATCGCGATACGCTGTAGGTAATAGCTTTTCGTTCTTGCTATAAAAGCTTGTCATTTTATGCAAACTATTTTAGACCATTACGTAATTATTACACGATGCCTGAAAATAGACTCGGATTAATAAATTTTCAGCGCTCATAACAACATGTGATAAAGATCATAAAGCTCCGTATTGAAACATTGTTACAACCAATGTTAAGTTCGTTCAATGTTAAACTGAGAAATGTTACATTCTTTTTATAGTAACCTCATTAATGCTAGATTTGTTCAATGTTAACCTCACAAAATTACATTCGTTCAATATTAAGCTTACATTGTTGCATTCATTCGTATATATTACATTCATTCATGTGCGTTACGTTCACACCTTCTTATGACATTAGCTGTCATTAGATTGACAGTTGATCTTGCTATAGACAATCTAAGGTCAACTTTTTTAAAACATTTAGAATATGGAGGTTAGATGTAAGGAGAATCATCTCAATATGTGACCGTGTCAGCCAAAACGCGATAAATTTGAAAAGAAAGCGCGTTTTCGTATTTCCGAATTGTTGTATGCCTTCCTAAACAATGTTGTCGGAAAATACTTAAATGATATGTAAGGTGTCTTTATTGATTATATTTAATACATTATTTTAGATTATGCCTTGACTTGACTATTTGAAGTTTTGTAGACTGGTCGTGAAAAAAAAATCGTTTTTTTAAGTAAGCTCACTTTACTCACTATACAATATTGGAGTTAATATCATAGTTTTACTAACGCCAGCGCCATTATTAGAAACTCTGTATTCAGTATACAGCTTTTTCAACCTCCCTTAAATATAAGACGGTTTTCCTTATCTCTAACTTCCATAGTGAGAAGCTACTATAAATTAAATAGTTAAGGTAAAGGAATTTCCTTTACCTATTTCTTTTAAAAATCCTGTGTAGCTTTCTCATAAAATAATATTCAGACAATTCGAAATTTTGACAAAATTTTTCCTAAATCTTTAAGTTTTATATAAAAGTGATTTTTTTATTGTAAAATCCTAAGTTCCTAGTTGCAAAACAGTTATTTACGTTACAAACAATATTCGAAGGTGATAATGTTTCTGGTGGGATATGCCTTGATTATTAAGACGGAATTCTCTATAGTGCAAACATAACATTTAGATCTTGACATACATCTTTACAAGCAATACAAGCACTTAAACATATCAACGATAATCTTGATAGCGTGATTCAGAACTACATCGAAAATAATACAACGCCATCTATCATCACCAAAAGTAAACACTTTACAGAAGTCCACTGAGACTAGTTTTGTATTCTAAAAGGTATCCCATCAATGACTACAATATCATACATTTACATACAATGCATTTAACATAACTTTTGCACCCCTTACAACGAATTGATGAATTAAGCTTGTTAAAATGTACATTTACTGACAGGTTCTGAGGGAGGGTAGCTTATTATGTAAATTATATGGCTTCTGGCTAAGGGTTGGTTGGAAATCTTTTTTTATAATATAATTAAGGTAACACGTTATCATTATTGATTTATATTATTGTAAATGGCTGATTAATTGTGTTTTAAGTACATATGTGAATATATAACACCCTTATATAACGTTTTTGTTAATCTATTTTTACGTTACTGGATTTTTTAAAAACTTTTTGTATTTTTTCAGTTGAAAATCTCTAAAGTAATTAAACATTGTATTCTATTAAATATCTCCCGATATCTCCTTGTCCTTGAAGATAAATGTAAACATTCATACATACATAAGTATTTTAATTAGAAAATTCCCCTTTTTTTATGAAGCCGGTAAAAATGTTAGAAAACATCACTAGTCAGGTTCGTAACCGCTTTTGAATATCGGTTAAATCTTATTGTACCCTTATATTTTAACCTTATGGAATATAAAAAAATATAAGGATCAAAATTAAAATATAAAATCGTGAAAATTATTCATTAATCCAAAATAATACTTCAATATTAGGAATTCATTCTAATTTAATATTAAAACTTTAGTTTTTGTTACATTTACATAACTAACTAACCAGCAAAAGTTCTTCCGCAATATTATTTTAGTGAACCTAACGGCTTTTTTGCAAAAAAAATGGACATCCCTTATAAACGTGCTAACTAATATTTGTTCTGTCTGTTTGCGGCCACCCCCGGGCTTCGGGGTAGTAATCATGTATATTTAGCACTTTTAAAAATAAAAAAAATCTGAGAATTTTGTAATGTCCCGTCACTCAACTTTTTCATTAAATATGTGAACAATTTACTTCTTATTTTTATTTTATACTTATTATAGAGCGGTTAGAGCTAGAATCTAAATATGGAAACTATATAAATGAGGTCAGATTAGAAGAAGCTGTAAATGGTATATATATATATATATATATCGTAATTTTATTACATATATATATGTAGTTTTTAATATAATTGTAGCTATTCTCTTTCATATGAATATTTATATTATATCACAGTTTGAATAATATGTAAGATGTCATTTGAGACGATATTACCGATTTTTCAATTATAATGATTACTTATATTGATTCAAAGTGGAAATATATAAATCTATAAATAAATAAATAAAATAAAAGTAGACCACTTTGTGAATCCATGAACCATACTTTTTAAATAAACTTATAACAAACAGCAGGCCTACTATCATTATTATCTACTATAATCTTACAATAAATATAATAATAAGGTGTTTTGATGCCGGCCGCCTATTTCATTCATTCTTTTACTATAGAATACATTATTAATCTGTACCATGAAGTATGTTTGATACTTGAAATATTATATATTATATATTATATATATGGCAATTTCGAATTCTGCCAGTGTCCAGTCAGTCATGAGATCTTCACTTTAAATGATTAATCGGTTTTTTTTTAACTATTCACGTTCCTAAAACACAATTAGTTAGACCATCACTATTGTTAGTAAATGAACAATATTTATTTACAGTTTTAATTTGTCATATTTAATAAAATTACACAGAACTATAATAAATGGAAGAAAAGAGAGCGCAAGAAGGGATTTAAAAAACGTATTTGAAATATTCATTGAATATGGTTTTTATGACAATTTGTGGCATTTGAAGAAAGCATTCATTCTTTTACGTCACTAAGAAGGAATATAGCAAAATTGTTTTATAGAGCCAATGGTATGAATGTAAGTAATATTATTGTAATATTGAAATAAAACTTCTTAAAACTATGTTAGCTTTTAAGAGTTCATGGTGCAATTACATTAATTGAACTGCTCCTGCAGTTCAATTATGAACTGCAGGAGCAGTTCAATTAAAAATAATGTGTTTTATATATATTTAATTCATTTATATCTTTATTATTTATAACATTTATTGATGTATATCTTTCCACTTTGAATTAATATCAATGATCGCTTACGACGAACAATGCGTGCGGTGAAAGATTTTTCTATAGTCTTTACAATAGGGGAGGAGCTGCTCTCTCTTCACCCCTCTGTAAACGCCCATCTTGATACTTGAGGTAATATAACCTTCATACAGTCAACGTAAATCTTATTATCTATATGTATACTTATTTCACGTTGTGTATATCTGATGGCCTGGATGGATAGAATAGAATAAGAAATGTATGGGCTTGACATAAGATAACGCTGGACTATCTCTTCCTTACATTTAAATAGAAACTGTAGACTCTTTCTCTCTGATTGACACAATGATGTATATATATAATCTTAGGTAGAATTTGTATGGGCTTATATGAATAAGAAGGCGGAGCATTCTAGATGTAGATATTTGAATGCTGCTGTATGAGATGACTAGACCGGGATAGTTCCTCCCTGTCACAGAAAATTGTAAAGAAGCTATCGCAGCTACGTTTCATATGGAGAATGAGACAGCTGAAGGACCAACGACCCAGCTTTTTCCTCTATATCTTGCTTTATCCCCTCCATTTGTCAAGTTCAATGCATTTGCAACTATACTTGCAAATGACTATAAGTGATGGCACCGTTTATCAGGAAGACCATCTTCGCGTTTGTCTCCATGTTAAGAAAAAAAAATACCCGATAAACGCCTCACCCATCCCCACAACTTCCTTTCCTATTATAGAAATTATGCAATTGCGAAAATATTTAATTAAACATAGATTTAAATAACGTTTTTTATAACTTAAAATATTGGTACAGTCAAGACAATTTCTTACAACTCTTCTTGAGGTATAAAATTTCACTCAACAAATATTTGTGACTAACGGTGAATCGAACTAAAGATCTATGAATTCAAACCCAAGCACCGGTAACGCTCCGCCACTTGAATGTCAAAAGCTTAGAACCAAAAAAACACTCGTATACTTTTTTATATTATCTAACTACGCAGCTATGCATTTCCGAAGTTCTGTATACATTTTTTTCATATTTAAGACTAAATAAACTATTTATATAATTCATTGTGCTGTTTTAATATGGTACGTAGTTAATACTAGCATCCGACACTCTTCTAATTCTACGTACTCTTCCTCTACAGGTCCTCCAGCAGGCTGGTAACATAGAACGTCTGGGTCGGTTTCTGTGGTCGCTGCCGGCCTGCGAGCGCCTCCACGCCCACGAATCAGTCCTGAAAGCGAAAGCCATGGTCGCCTTCCACAGAGGCAACTTCAAAGAACTGTACAGATTACTGGAATCACATAACTTCAGCGCACACAATCACGCTAAGCTTCAGAATTTGTGGTTGAAAGGTAAGTTTCATTCATTTCTGCAATATATGTTTTATCATAGTGACGTAAATGTAAATACGTCTGTAGGTAGAGTATACTTATGTTGGTGCATTATTTTATAACTACCCTTCTGTCAAAAGCTCACAAGCACTTAAAAGATATAAACTTTAAACTAATATGTCTGCCTCAATTTGTATAAATTATTCCTTTCGTTGTTTGTATATCCATAATAATCAACTAATAATAATAAAGCAATATGAATAACATTTCCTTGTATTAGTTAAAACTATAATAGAGATGTAATCATAATTTCATATCTTTAACCCTTTCTTAGGTTATGTTTTTATGGATCAGTCTGTCAGGATGGTCCGACAAATCACATGTTTCGAGAATACTGTTGTTAAATATTAGTATAGCATATTATTTACCATTCCAGTACCGTAGGGTTTGAAGGGTTACATCTTATAGGATATATTCTAAGATGATTTTTAATGACGATGTTTTCTTCTATTATAATTGTCATTGCTCGTGATTAAGTACAATTATATATATACGTATACATTAGGATATATTCATAAAGAATCTGCTTATTTTAGACTATTTCCATAATTAAGAAAAATATAGCATGTATGTAAATGTCCCTTACACTTATATACATTCTATATTTTTTTCTGTCTTATTTATTACAGTAACTTTGCTTAATAAATTTACATGTATTTTTTTTTAATACAGTGCCATATGCTATAATAATAAATGTCCTTTTATAATGGCATCTAAGAAAACTATTAAAACCATTGACAAACGTTAAAATTTTTCTTTTGGACGCGAAAATAATGTCGTAATCATCTTACCATCTTTAAAAAAATATATTTATATTCATGGGACAGCTTTACAAATAGACTGCTAGGCTATAGTCTAGGTCCTATTCTATTAACATGTCATAAAAATAGTCTAATTTGAAGGATATTCTCATTCCCAGCCCATTATATGGAGGCGGAGAGGTTGCGAGGTCGTCCGCTGGGCGCCGTCGGTAAGTACAGGGTGCGGCGCAAGTTCCCCCTGCCACGGACCATATGGGATGGAGAGGAAACCTCTTATTGTTTTAAGGTGAATAAAGGTGTTTTTTGCTTGAAATTCAAAGCACTTCTTGAACAAAGCTCTTGAAGAGTGAATATCTTATTATAAGTTAGACATCTTTATATATTTTGTTACTCAAATGTATTGTTTTTTTACTTATGGACTATTTTTGCTTATAGTTTATTTCTTAAAAGCTAATTTTAATATATCTTTACTCTTATATACTCGAGATAAAGTAGGTAAGGCATAATCCAAATTTAGCCTGTCAAAATACAAATTGAAAAAAATATAGTCCGATCTCACATTAATCTGTAATCTATTCGAAGGAAAAAATTACCAAAAAATGAAAGGCTAATCGAACCATATATCTTCAGGAGAAGTCTCGCTCTGTGCTGCGGGACTGGTACCTCCACAACCCGTACCCCTCGCCGCGGGAGAAGAGAGAGCTGGCTGAGACTACCGGTCTTACTACCGTACAGGTACCGTACCATACAGAAGCATGTGACCCACGAATGACCTGCTTAAGTGACACACCATAATTCTCTTGCTGGTTCCTCTTCATGGAGAGCTAGAGTATGACTTTGACACAAGGAATCCCTCCACTTTTTAACATCCAAATTATATTCATGGAGTTTCTGGCTGATTCTTTTCCATGGACCTTTTGAAAGCGTGCAACTATAGTCTGACGTTTCATAAGCGCAATTATATTAAATAAAACTTTGAATTTATTGGCTTACACTCATTCTAATTACTTTCTTCTTGTTCAGGCTATATAAATGTAGCCTTTCTTTGACCACGGTTAACTTTTTTGTTTCGAAATGTGTTCACTTCTTCTGTCATGAACTAAAATTATTACCTTTGATACTCTAGGTATTCTAAAACCTCATCAGAAAAAAATTGATATAAATTTTACATATATATAAACCTAACCAGTGGTTTTCGAGATATATGCGTTGTAACAGACAGACCGACGTGTTTTATCTGTAATATTACAGTCAGCCTGTGGTTGTAACGCGACACCACTCTACCGCTTCCTGTAAACCCTGTGTTAACGAACAGAAATTGTATTTCCATGTGAAATAGATATACTAACTGAAACTATAATAAAAAAATAATTGTGAATTCAGAAGGGTTTATTATTCATGAAGCCATTAAATATCTAAAAATATATATATTTTTGATAATATGTAGCCTTCTTCAGATTACATATAATATTTATTCTTATTGGTCACAATGTGTATAGTCTGTGACATTCTTCCTTTCCAAACAGACTTCCTTGTCCAGGTTCTGATAAATAAAAAAAACAATATTACTATGTTTCTTCCTTCGTCTTTTATACTTTTTTCTTCTTTTTATAGGTGTAAATGAGTTTAATTTATTAACCTTTTCTAATAAACTGTATTTAAATAAATCTAGGTTTAGTTAATAAGTCATTTAAATACATAATGCTATTATTTTTTGACAGGTGTCAAATTGGTTCAAAAATCGCAGACAGAGAGACAGACAAGCGGAGCACAAAGATAGGTGAGACATTCATTTTTTAACATTAAATGCCTAAAAAATACACATTTTTTTGTAAATACAAAATTAAATAATTTATTATAGTACCGTAAAGATCGCCATTTTGTTTATCATTTATACGTCCAAATTGAAATTAAAATATAAATAATGATCAGAAATGTAAGCTACCGTAATATTTACATTTTAAATTGAATTTCTTTAATTGAATTGTCAAATTTAAATGAAATACATATTAAAGGAGTTTAATGACCGAGGAATGAATACTGTACCCCTAATACGAGTTTGACGTTACAGAAATCGTTTCGTGACTGCTCAAAAACTATTATCGTTTTCGTCAATACTGCACCCTTTTGGCCTCTGGCTTTCAAACCTTTTTACTCCACTTATTATCTTTGTATTAATCCTAAAGACAATTTAGGCGGAAGCTTTGGGACAAAAAATATGGTTTCGTAAACCTTTTTTTTTTATCTGGGGTATTAAGTGAAATGTTATTTTATATGTATTTAGAAACAATTTGGGGCAGATTTTAATTACTTTAGTGTTATTTTATATATATTTAGAATTAGGGCACGTTAACTTATTAGTTAAGATTTAAGCAGAGAATAAATTATGCATCCATACATTTTTAATAAAATATCTGACAAAATAGAAAAGTTTTTCCACAGATCAGGGAAATTAAATATCGGCGTTTAGTATTTTTACAATAAATATCAACTTTGTACAAGTTTTCTGCTGGCTGAATTGATTTTGATAGTAATCTTGTATCTTCAGAAACATACATTTTGGTAGTTAATATAACGACGTTATTCAACTGATTTTGGTTTTTACGACGATATATAAAGATTTTTATAAAGATAGACTGATTATATACAGCTTTCTGTCTTAACTACGGATCGATGATTTTTACTGAAAAAAGTTTAGAAGTACCAGGAATAGTGGATCTCTAAACAAAATGTCTGCTACAGTCGGGTATCGCGAATAAAATATACTAACTTAGATAACTGTGTGTGTGTGTGTGTGCGTGTGCGTATGTCTGTGTGTCTCTATAATTACAATTATGCTGATTATAGAATAAATAGAATCGTTACTAGATTTCAAAATGCCGCTGAAAAAAGAATCCGCAGCAACCATAATTGCCGCTTACAAATAATTTTGTGAGAAATTACAATAATTGTATAGATCCTGTTTAGGACCAAGCAGATATATAGAGGCTGTATACATTTATTAGATTATTAAATATTTTTTATAAAAAATTTGAAATTCCCATGAAATTGCCACCAAACTTCTCTTATACATATCTTTTCTAAGCGATACGTTTCCTTCCCCGGAAGAGAACCCGGGACTTTATCCAACAGCAAATTGTAATCTTAAAACAAACGAAGCCACAGGAATACACTATATTATTTTCTAACCAGTCTTAGTAACTTGATACTTAAATAAAATGTACACAAAAACAAACCTTATCTATATACAAATAGAGATCATACATAAATAATAGTGACATCTAAATATAATGATATAACTTATCTGATTGTAATAAGGTCTATTTTTGATTGGACTGGAATGAGAAATCACTTCAACGTAGTCATTTAGTTTACAAATAAATTAAAAAAAAAAAGTATTTTTTTCTACATATAAAAAAATCTTTGATAACAAAAAATAATAAAATACATTTAATAAAACATAAAATTTTAAAAAGAATATATTTAAGTACATATATTACATTTAGAGTTATTGCAAAATTTAGATACATATTTTAATCTAAATCTACTAATATGACTGGCTTTAGTTAAAATATTAAATGTATATTGTATTTATGGTTTGTCATTAACAAAAATACATATAAAACCGCATACTATATTCTCAATGCTAGAGCGAGACAACACCGTACGTGGGAGCGAGACAGCAAAATGTAACTTGATATGCAGACATCTGCTCTCAAACAACAGGGATGTATTCGTTGTTAATTTTACTTCAATTTGCAAGACATTATTACTTTTAAATCATTATATATAAAATGTAGCAATTATTGAAATAATTTAAATTCAAAATGTACGTATCTAGACTTAGGTTACACGCCCACACACACACTAACACACACGAAATATAATACATATCTCTTAGCATACTCAAAAACCTTTTGATCTCTCTAATAGCACTTCAAACACCGCTACAATTGAAAATTATCCAACCGTAACCGATCAGGTAGTAAAGTATTAAATGTCTTAAGATGGCGCCATTATTGTTCCTTTTTTAAACTAATTTCTAAATCTTTGCGCTCCATCAAGCGGAAGTGCATGGCTGAATGAGCGCATTGCCGACTTAGATGTTATAAAAAAATGCCGGACCTCCTTGGTTCATATTACATATTTTAGTGGTTGGTAGTAACTAATTATAAAAAAAAAACCTCCTTTTGTATCCAAGTTTCATATTCTATATGGCCCGTAGTAAATATTTCCCAAAAAAATCAACAAACCTTGCTTTGTATACATTTTTTAAATTGTATATGGCTATACTAATAAACAGGCATAAAAATCATTAAATGAAATTAAAATAATTCGATGTTTATTTATTTGCACATATTCATCGCATAATTTATATCAAAAGATTATTATAGTTTCCTTATCTTTTTTTGTCTTATCTATAATTCTAGATATAGCTGTTAGCCTGATACGGACCTGACCGTTGACATAGATGTGTTTTATGAACTCGTCAGACAAACCTATTTTAATCTCGCGGTTAAATTTATCACTCGCTAATGAACGAACTTGTGAATTGTAATGTTCATTTATGGAGACTGTTTTATATTATCATTATATTTTAAAAAGGAGTAAATACTTCTTATGATTTATATCATATTCGGTTTAGGATTTTTCATTTACCTGCATATGTATATTAATGGGAATATTATGATGAAAGAGATTTAAGGTATAATTTAATAAAAATTTAAGTCAAAATCTCTAATAGGACAAATTGGTACATAGGTAGAAAATATATTATTTAATAAAAGGTTTCGTCAAACTCCATAAAAGCCTGTAAACAAACATCCAAACCCATTTCGTCTATCGAAAAAATAAGTAAAACAAAATGGCGGCGGTATCGTGTTACCAGCTAGGGGCTGTCGGCGTCAGTTGTTTAAGCTTGATTGAACTACCCTGCATCCACGATGAAACCTGATATGGCTTCTAGGCTCATATTTCCGTTATTTTGTTATATGAATATAGTTGTTATTGTGGAAATTATTTTTAATATTGATGAGTTCAAACTTTGATATTTTTGGTAACTATTTTTTTCCAATGTAACATAGTTATTTAATATGAAATAACGATTATCGGTCTATTTCTTATCTAAATCTCTTTATCTTGTCTAAATCTGATATCAAATCTATAATACGATAATCATCTAGATAGGTATATTTCCTAACCTAACCACACCACAGTGGCTTAGTAATTATGTTTTTAACCTGGCCCAACATAGGCTAACCAACTTTTCATGTATACCGCATATTAACCAGTCTGAATGATCTATCTTTTCAGCGGCGCCCCGGGCGACAAGCAGCTCGACTCCTCGACGGACGATGACAGCGACGCCCCCCACCCCGCACCACACGCGCCTCCCCTCTACCCGTTGTACGAGCACCCCCTCGCGCACCTGCAGTACCACCATTCGTGACGTACTGCACGCTACTGAAGACTGTGACTGGGTGTTCAAAATTCAAAAAATTGTTCCAAATTTGAATTTGTCGATAAATTCCAAAATTCATGTCAAACATAACGGACATATTAAAAAAGTGTTCGAAATTTAAAATGAAATATTTTTCATTTTATCTTTCGAATTCTTAAAAAATAAATGAAAATATAGCACAAACATCAATATACATATGCAGTTCTTAGACAATATATTCCAAATTTGAATATTATTATCCAAAATTAAAAAAATACAGAGAAATAATAAATAGACACCGCATAAGTACATACAGTATGCAATGAAACAAAAGACTATTTTAAAAAAATACTTCTCATAAGATTATTTTTATAGTTAAATTTAAAACTAAGAAAGAAATTTGAATTATTACATTGTGCTTACATCACATTAAAAAAAAGTTTTTCTAAACATTTTTGATGACTTCTTTCAAATGTTGTATCAAAAATTCGATCATTACAATAAAAATGTTAATACCTTTATTTAGAAGCCGTCTAGATTAATGTTAAGAACTTTTAAAACAAATCCACATCCCCGACAACATGCAACTTTTTATACTTATTTTTTAACAATACTCAGATTAAGTTTAAACGAATACTGCCATTAATTTCTTTATCTATCAGCAGCTTTTTATATAATGTTAAATATAATAAAAAAATATATAATTTTAACACTGAATTTTGAGGTTAAAATAATTAAATTTAATAAAAATATTTTTCACTATCATTGTAACCGTTCATTAAATTAAATGTAAATAGAACTATTGTAACAAATGTATCTAGTTATTTAATTTTGTATGTAGATTGTTTTTATACTTTAGCTATAAAAATATAATAAGTCATCGTAAATAATGTTTAAAAATATAAATACTTTTTATAAGCTCTCTTGAATGTTCCTTAAAGAGTGTGGTTTATTTAATCTGTATTTGATTTTTTTTTGTTAATAAGCTCAGATAGGTTCGAGGTCATACAGCCTATATGCTAACTTTTTGTTATAGTAAAATTTAAAAACTCCAGCCATTTTTCCCCTCCATAAAAGTGATTCTATTGTAACTTAATATAATTGTAATTATTTATTAATGAAGGCGTGTATAAATAATGTTAGCATCGTTATTAAGTATTTTAAAACAGACGTGTGTTGTTCAAAATGTTGTTTTATTTTTTTTACACCATATTATAATCTACAAATAGATCTTTTATTCCATATGTTTATTGCCTTTTTTAAGTAATTGGATAAGCCTAGTTTTTTAGGATTAATAAAAGATTAATGATATACGTCGAAATAAATATAGAATATATAGGTTTTATAAACTCTACCCAAATGTCAGCGATTTCACAAAAATATAAGACAATAAATATTTTAACAACTTATAAGAGAATAAATTACTTGAAAAACATTTTTCACTAATGCATTGATCCTTATCCAGTTAAATATAATAAACAAAAATTAGAGTAAATAATATATCTACGAACTATGTATGAACCTTTCATGGCTTTATATAAAGTCCATCCACAGATCAGTTATTGGCACATTGCTTTGGATTGTTTGAGGTATTATCAATTTCGAATGGTGGAGTTGAAAATTACTGTCATAAAGACGCTTAGAACTACGACTATTTTATAATTTTAATTTAATATTACAAAATAATAGAATATTTATCCGAATCAAAGTCTTAAACTTAGCCTTTTAAGCCTATATTCAAATAGCACAAGTTTAAAGTAACTAAACGTAAAAAAATAAGCCTATTATAATCCTCTAGTTAAATCAATAACTGGTATAGTATAAAGAGTATTATGGATGATTTTTTTTTTACTATTTTAGTAAGAACTTCCTGTTACATTGTAAAATTAATGATGGCCTAATCATTAGTTCGTTTTCCAGTAACAAAATTCTTTAAAATATATCTAGATCAATAATATGACAGAAAAGGCTGATGTAGGATTTTAGTGTTTACTTTTAGGTCACACATCTACTGCATTAACAATAACTCGTCCGCAAACTTGCTATTCTTGCAAGAAAAGTACAGTCGTGTTAGTAATATGAATTAATTTATAATTAGAATAAAATAAAAATAATTATATCAACAATAACAATAAAAAACATGTGTTATATACAACGAATATGCTTTTACAATGTCAATAAAAAAAATCTCGTAACAACCTATCGCATAAAAAGACAAATTCCATCTTTAGTTTTTGAACAAAAAATCACATTTTAATAATAAATACATTAATAAAAATACGAATGTAATAATAATTTTTAATGTATACTATTAATCATTTAACAATATTTTTTTATATATTTTAAATATTTTCTACAAATTACATCGAAATTGGTTCAGCAATTCTCGTCCACAATGTTTTTTTATGGAACCTGACAATCAACATGAGGGTGGTGCCATCAATAATGGATATTATTCATGTGTCATATGTCGGAAACGCCACTATAAGAGCTACTTCAAAACTATTTTCTACCTATGGCTATTCTATGGCTATTCTACCTTGGTAGAGCCAGTCCGTAAACGAGCAGTCAAGTAACAACAGATACCAACAGAGTCAGTAACTTTTAGATTATAGATAGCTTAGAACTTATATAATGATTTGAAAATTTAATGTACCTTTCAGTTTGACTGTACCTGGTAATACGACGTAAGTATATAAATAGGTAATAATAAATTTACAAAAGTAGTATTCTGTAGTTGTTTCTTCAATACTGGTAAGTGAATATAATATTATTATTATAATCTAACTTAACGTAACTTAATATAATGTAGCTTATTTTTTTCGACTCTTACAAAATTTATATAATACTTTAAAAAAACTGAGACGAGAAAAGGGATCAAGATCAAAATATTAAATGCATTTTTTATAAAAAATATAACTTAAATTTACATATAAATTGGTTTATTTCCTGGTTTCCAGAAAACTCGCTCAAGAACAAGATCTCAAGATGGTTGGCAAACTCGCTACCATCCTGTTCTTATTGCCCGTGATCCACGCGCATATTCAGATAGATTTATCAAAACTTAATGAGAAAGAAAGAGATGTCCGTATATCTGGCAATTCCGTCCACATCATCAACGACCAGGACATAAGGACCTTCGGCTTGACTGAAGAGGCCCTCAGAAAGTCTGTCTGGTCGTATTTCGGGTCTTTACCTGACGATGTTTACGTAAGAGGGCCCACTCTTTGGGGTGATTTGTATAAAATATTAAACTGGGAACCTGTCAAAAGAGTTTTGGCGCCAAAGAAAGCGGAAGTGTTGTCTGTAAACAGTGAACCAACATTATTATCTAAGAAAGCGTATTTCAACAATGAAAGCAAGGACTTAAGTTTCAAAACGGAACTTCGCCAAACGATGGCCAACACGGTGTCCGCTAGATGGGAAAAGGAAGGAAATTTCGATGAGAACATCCACCATCTCTTTGATATGAATGTCACAATGGATTCCAGTTATTTTTCATTCATTTCAAATTTTGGCGACGACTTTGAGAAGACGGCGCCGGTGACTGTCGCATCAGAAGTAGAAGTTACCTTGAAGCCGCAGCAACATTTATTCGCTGAATTGTTAGCAACCAAATATACTTTTATGGTAAGAGTAGATTACGAAACCACTTTAGCTGGAAACGTAGCTGTTAACTTTGATAAAAAATACAACGGCCACCGATTCTGGGCACTGGATATCAACACTCTGCTCACAGCTGATGGTCTGAAAAACACACTCTATTCTTCGGAAATAATAGAGTATGTTCAGTTTAGGGATGCCAGAGTGTTGTTCAAAGATGCCATGACTCATGATGTAATTTCAACTCTTCCTCTGAAATTATTTTAAGTTATCTATTTTTTTAATAAATTATTTTCTCTGTATTTCTGTATTTTTTATTTAGTAATGTTTGAAATTTTTATTTAGAGTTATTGATTGAACCCGAGACTCGTCGGCACTTTGAATTTAGACACTATATTTTTTACATCTATCCTATATAAAAAGAAGCAATAGCAGTACTTGCTAAAATTTTATCTACTGTTTGTAAAAAATATTACTTTTATAAATAATTCACTTTATCCTATCTTTATCATCCTTACGGGGCATCCTTAGCATGATGTTAATTTTTTTTTAATTTTCTCAATTAATGATAATATAATATTACATATTATTTTATGTGCGAAAAATCTCAAATCGGACTTATAGTTCGAGAGGTTAATATACGCAAAACCATTTTTTCATTGTCAATCACCAGCTTGGAAAGTATATTTCTGTTGTTGGAGTTGTATATTTCTTATTATTAAGTAATAGACAGATGAAACTAAACGAATGCTCTATTATTATTTATTATTTCAGATAGAGAACTTGTTTACATAGCCATATATAATCTTATGCGGTTTAATATCAAAGAAGTGGCAGCAAACAATACTATGTTATTATGTGAAGAGAAATGGGCTTAAGACTGTACCTAGAAGGACCCCCAATTGGTCTCTTTCTATCCACCTCAACCCTCTGAATTCTATGAGATCACGAGATGGATGTTAAGAAATATTTGATACATCGATAAAAATGCAGTAAGAGCAAGTCTTGCTCCTAAATATCCCCTTCAAGAGCGAACATTCTAAATAATAATCGATAGAAATTTCAACGAAATGTCAAACGTCAACTTTATTGATACTGTTAAGATGTATTACAATTATTTGGGATTTTTGTAATGAAACTTCGGAGTCTGCTTTACAAATTTATTTAAGCAATTTGAGTCTTATAACAGAGTGTAAGATATATTGTTCAATAATAAAAAATAAATATAGCTATTCTAATATTAAACTAGTTAAATCTACAATGCTATTGGAATTATAACAACTTTTAAATAAACATGTTTGAATATCATCAGATACTTTTTTATTTAAAAATTAAGTGAAACACGAGCCAGCTCATCCTGCTACGTGTAGAGTAGGTATTATTATATTTTAATAATCAAAACGTTGAATTCAAACAAATGTTAGGCGGAACTGTTTGCCCAATGCTGGGCCAAGTTCGCTCAATGCAACTTGAAATAAATTCTAGCGGCATCAGTAACAAAATGTAACGACTATTGCTCTAGCATTTAATGTAATAACAATACTTATTAATATTTCTAGCTAAGTGTACATAATTTATTTAAGTTACTGAAAAACTGAAACTAAAAAAATCATTTTTATGACTGCATATACTATACTAGTGCAAAATTCTGGTACACTAATCAATAAAACATGATAATTTATATATCAACATCTTATAGTTGTGGGATTTATTGGTTATCAAACAACCTGTACCAAGCTTAGGAGTTTTTGATTTGTACAAATAATTTCATCAAACTTTGGAATCAAACATCATACTCGATATTTTTATCGGGATTTTAATATTAAATTAATTGTTACTGTATTTATTTTAGGTATTACATAAATATAGGTGGTAATGGTAACTTGGGGTGAAAACGTTTATAGTAGACATATCACATAGTGATCCAACTCGAGTGAAAAGTATATAATATATTTGTTAACGTCCAAAATAGATTTTACAAGCTAAAATTCAATTGCTTGATCAGTGCCGTTTACTCTCCAAAGATCGTCCTTTTATTTTCAAAATTACAAACAGCCCTGACCGCCATTTTGAATCAAAACGAACTGTCATGTCATTTGACAAATTTCAAGACTTTTTACTTAAATAATACTTCGTTTTGTATATTTAAGTACAATTTATACAAAGATTTTTCCACATCTATCATATTATAATGTATAACATACTTAGATTATTGATCTAAGAGCACAAAATTAAATTTTACAAGTCTTAACTATTATAAATAAATATTGTGACGCAACCTGGTTTGAATGTAGTACTGTTTTTTTTGTTCGTTATAGAAGTCGATCGTATTGTGAAATTTTAAATAAATGAAGGAATTTAAAGGCACTGTATTTCAAGTCTAATCTTTCACACTGAAATATGTTAACTGGAGGTTGCAAACTGAACAATTCAGAAAACTAGATTTTTTAGCGCTACCAATTAATATATATAAAAATAATTCCAAACATCTTTTGGAGAATACGTTTGTTTCTTTGTTCGACAGTATAATGTAATGTAATTGTAAATTATATAAATATATTTCACTAAATAGTTTTCTATGAACTTAGTTTGTTATCTCCAGTATTTTGTTTCACACATAAAAACAATAGCGACTTTAAAAAAACTTGGATTCCATTTAATTTTAACACAAATTACGTGTAAAAAAAAATTAAATCATAATTTTTTGCGTTGTTTATATTTTTGTTCAAAAACCTAGCGTTCAAATAACACACAAACTAACTATGCAATTTTTTTATTATACTGAATAAAATGTATTTCTATAAGTCTTACGTAGTTTTTGTAAATGTGAATTATATGCATGTAACATATTGACAATATAAAAAAAAAACAATTATTATATTACATTATTTAAACTGTTTCCACAAATAATAAATAAATACTATTAAAAGAAACATCATAACAAATTGATCAATCGATTTTATTAAAAGCTATGGCGGATTTATAAAGTCAAGTTAAATAACAAATGATAAACATTAAATATAACGTGTCTGTTATTGAACAGACAAAAATATTATAATAAGTCCAAGAGAAATTTAAAATCACAACACTATATTAATCCGTGTCTTTTCTTGTATTCCTCGAGGTTCAAAGATCTCTTGGGGCCGGTTTCTTTGACCTTCACAGATATTTGCATCGTTTGGGATGAAACGGCTTCTGGAGACAGAAACTTACACATAAATATAAAATATATTAAATATATAAAATATAAATATAAAATAATAAGTTAAAAATAAATCATCAATACCAGTTTCGAATAAAACGCAATAAATGGAGCCTATTATTTTCATTTACTGATAATTTGAAATGTCCAATTAACAAAATATGTAATAGATTATAAACAATCGATTCTATTTCTTATATTAATAGAAAAACTAGCAATCATCTATAATCTAGATATTAAAGTACTAACATAATTATTAGTCACAAAAAAAATAAATAAAGAAAAAACGCAAAAAATGTACTCTTATACATATCAATAAGTGTGTAACAAAATATTTCTATACTTAACCAGAAAACACAGTGGATAATAAAGATAAAAATATATTTGTTTGTCCGCTATGGATTCCTAAATTACTGAACCGATTTTAATCAAATTTGCACACAGTGGACAGTTTCATCCAACTTGAAAATATGATAGTTTATAATAGAATTTCAGCTTTCAAAGTTTGTATGTTTATACTTTATAAGTTTATTTGTTTGAGGTAATTTTCAAAGTCACGATTTTTCAAAAAATTTTTAACCAATATTTGGAAATAACTTACTAATTGGATCTAGGCTATATCATATTATTTTATTTTTAAATAATATTAGGGCTTTTCATCGAAGGAGTTAGTTAGCTCAGGGCTCTGAAGTCACACGACTAGTATATATATGTATCAAGTAGTGTCGGTACATACTGGCGGCGGGCAGGTCGATGTCGATGTTGATGTCGAAGTCGTGCAGTGAGTACAGGCTGCCGTCCGCGGGCGGGGGGGGCAGCGGGACACTGGGGCGCTGGGGGGGGGGGGGGGGGGGGAGAAATTATAGCATCGTTTTGTATGATGTAATAAAATACATAAATTATACAAACAAAATTATTTAGGCATTTATTATATATATATATAATAAACTACTCTTAAGAACAGTACTGTTCAAAAAATAATACAGATATGTTGATTATAATTTTCGTTAGCTCTAAACTGATATTACAAACGTGTTGCGAACACCATCTTGTAATCTACAGGGATAGGATCATTATATAGTTTCTTTCTATACCTCCCCTCTTAATAAAGTAAAGAAATTGTAATACACGCTATTTAGGGTATTACGGAGCCATTATAAGTAAACGAGTATTGATTACATACCAAGGCTTCTAAAAAAATAATTCTCTTATATTTGAGATTATATTTATATTTTAATGAATATTACTCCACCTACCGCTAGTCTCTCCTTCTCTTGTCTCTCTCTCGACATCTTCTCATCTTCTTCTCTCTGTTTTTGTTCTTCTGCTGCTTCAAGCTCATTCTTTAGTAATTCCTGGAATATCGCGTTTATAAAATCAATATTTCATTATTGTTCTGTATTTAGCTTTCTCGAAAGATGTCTCAACTAATATTATAAAGGAATATGTGACTTTGTTTGTTTGTTACGCTTTTACGTTTTAACTACTCAACCGATCGCTATGAAACTTCGCATACACATTGCCAAGGGTACAGTAAAAGATAAGGGTACATTTCATATCAAAATAAAACTGTTCTTTAAAGATAGATAGATAAAATTTCAACATACGACAGTATCGGTGATTTACAGAACGAGCGAAGCCGCTTTCATAAGCTAGTTGGAATAATTAACATTTAAACCAAGGTCAATAACCTCCAGTAATCCAAACCAACCTGAGACCTGTTTCCAACGTGTGATTTGAAGTTCATGACGGGCTTTGTGTGTCTTCTTGTGAAGGGATCGTCCATTTTCTTGCCCTTCATAGCTTTCACCTGATTATAGTGAAAAAATATATGGACAATCATAAATATTAGAAATACTATATTTATTTTTGGCGACAGAAGGGACGTAAGTGTTTATTAGATTCTTATATTTAAGAATAAACTATTGTGTGTAATTATCATACTAGATGCAATTTCGGGGATATTACAATTTATGTTAACCAAAAGGATTTTCGTATAATAAATAAGGAAATTAAGACATATTAAAACATAACAAAATAGTAGACAGAAAAGGAGAAAAACGTTTTATAATATATAATTATCTGTCTGATAATGACAAATACACGAATAAATAAGGTCGATATTTGTTTAAAAAAAAAACGAATTATAACTGTCACATTAGGAAAACAACTATAAAAAATCGATATCGATAAAGTAATAGCAAAAAACCAAACAAAAAGTAAATAAGTGTAAAATAGTAACAAACCTCCTCCATGATTGCTCTCTCTGCTGTCTCCACGTTGAGTTTCCTATTCCTGTTGTTGATGTACGAGATGCTCTGTATCGAAGAAGTCCTTGTCTTATCGAGTGCGCTGGCTCTCTCCTCCAGCTCTTGCAGCTTGAGGTTTAGGTCCAGTACCAGCTCCTCGTCCCCCCTGTAATATCATTATGACATCATCATCAGTGTGACATTGTAATACAGGCCACAAACTGACCCATCTAACTACAGGCTTATTGCCATTACCTGCCTGCTCTCCAAAGCAATGGACAGTATTATAAGCCTCCAGCTCTTGGCTTACCTTGAGGATCTCCAGCCAAACAATAATCGACAATATGGCTTTTCCTATAGTCGATAGTATAGTTCTAGAACACCGAAGGGCGGCGGCCATTGAGAGGAAGAGACAGGGCCTAACAGTAAGTTCGGATATTTGGAATACCTTCGATGGATATGGCACAAGGACCTTCTTTCGAAGCTACCTTCCCTATGAGTTTCCCGAGAGTTTATGTTAGTGGATCACTACGGACTCCACATTTGCCCGGACTCCAAGCCCGTAATCACCAAGGCTTCATGCGATCCTCAACATTGTTCTGCATACTAGTATATGTTGAAAAGATCCAACTCACTGCACCGCCTACAATATCATCCCTACCACCTGGATTCATGGCGTTCCTCAACAGTTCGTCCAGGAACTTTTTACAACGAACCACCAAGATCTAGATTGAACTTCCTTCGGCGGTGTTTTCAGATCAATACGACATGGGGTCAAAAAGATTGTCTACTCAAAAGCCTAAAGGTAACGTTCTTGCGTACCCTCTGCATTGCAAAACCGTTGACCACTTACCATTAGGTGACCAGTTAGCTAGTTTGCTGTTAATATTAAATAATAAAGTTAAAAAAAATACACGGCTCGTGGATTGTTGTTCCACAAGAGTTGCTTAGTTGGTATGAAAGATGTTTTTTTAAGTTATTTGAATTTTCTGAATTATAGAAATGCTATCAGGCTGTTGTAAGGTATTATCACAATCTGAAGATAACAAGCTTCAAAAACTGTCATAGATTGTGTGTGTGATTGAAAGAATTCTAATGAAAATATATCTGTTTATAAGACCCATTTAGTATTTAAATTTAATATTCTGATACGTTCATGGATATAAAGAAAACTTTCCTTTTATTGAAGTCTTTTTGTGATGCAATTATAAACATCTATACAAAGAAATATATCAGAAGAGTTTGTTTTTGAACGTGACAATCTCTTAAACTACCAGTCAGATTTGAAAGCAATATTTTTGCCTATCATATCATATATATATATATATATATAGTATTGGACGTGCCTTTTTACAATAGTACTGAACGAATGTACCACACAAGCGACGCTGCTCTGTAGTCCACGCAGACGAAGTCGCGTACAGTAGTTAGTATATATGGCTAGTACTTATAAAGAAAATTGTCTTATTTAATGCTTAAATTCAAACCTTAGTTGAGCGACATCTCTTTCCTTCATGAGCTGCGTTTTCTTCATGGCGTAGTTTGTTGGATGAGATCTGAATCTCTCCTTTTCTGCTACAATTTTTTCTATATCTTCTTCCTATGGAATATTATATTTTACTTAGAAATATATTTAAAAAAAAAATGTCATACAAAAAAGGTTTTATTATTAACTATATTAATCTGTCGTGTGATTTAATGGTTGTGAAATTATTATAAGTCAGTATTACTTTACTAACTAGTATATATATAAATTTAATAAATGATACCTACCTTGAACTCGTACATGAGAGCATCTTTGATCTCAAGTATCTTATTTCTAACAAATTCCATGGTTGGTGGTTTTTTATTTGCTTCTTTGATCGCACGGTGCCACTTTTGAAATTCATTGTCTGTGAATTCCTGAAAATAATGTCAGCACTTTATCATTACTTGTTAAACGTTTAATAATAAGATTTAACTATCATTGTATATTTCTCATGAGTTGTACGTTAATGTATGTTTGTTTGTTACCTGGTTACTAACAAACTCCAGTCTGAACACTCTATCTTGTGTCCCGTGCCTTAGTTTGAAGCCTTTGTTCGTTCGAGTATTACCTAGATTATATACTTTTGCGGTTTCATAGACGTCTATTATTTCAGCCACCTGAAAATATTAATAAAATGAAATTACAAATGCTAGCTAAAATACTTGAAATTTAATCTATCATTGACACTAATAAATTGACTTACATTAAATCTTTATACATATAGTACAATTGGAACTGTATTCTGAAAAACTAGACTTTATTTCGAGATACGCACTATTTATATACAACATAACATTAGCGTGATTTTTTTTTTGCTAATCATCATAACCAAACCCCAGACTCAAAGACTGATTAAAAAAAATTTTTTTTTTTCTTCGAATCTCGTGTTAGCTTTTCTGATTGGTTAATATTGATAGTCAATCACAAATTTGGGAAATAGAATAAAAATCAATCATTTTTTGTATCTCCATCTATCTCTATACAAGTGTTGGTATGTTTCAAAGGTAAACATCTGTGTGTGTGTCTGTACCCTGTAGACGGGGTTTCCGTTGTCGTTCCCGATGCCGATGCGCACGAAGCAGCCCGACGCCACGCGCGCGAAGAACGGGAGGTGCACCAGACGCTCCAACTTGAACCTGACAACAGAACGATCATTCAATAACAACTAACTGTAAGCTAATAAGATACTGCCATCATCATATAAAACTTATAATAATAGTATTTAATTTTTTTTATAAATATTGAATGAAAAATAAAAAGATACGGGCAGGGATTCGAATCCGCGATCTCTTGGTAACCGTCCCGTCGCTTTACCAATTGAGCTACCGTATCGCTGCCAGACTCGGTGAATTAAGCCTAATTAATAAAGACGAATATGTATAGAATTCTTAATACTTAGGTCTTCCATTCTTGATACTTTGCACGGCTTTACTAAATTCATTCAATCATTTACTAACCCCATATTGGTTGATGCTTTTACATACTCCATTCGAAACATTGAACAATTTTGATGTAATTGAACAAATGTAATGGTTAAATAATATTATTTAATATTAATATCAAAAACCCTTACCTGCTCAATCGTAGCTTGTTGATCTGTTCCCGTGTGTCTGCGTGCTTGACTTCTACTTCCTCTCTCTCTCTCTTCTTCTCTTCTTCCTCTACGTCCGATGACGATGAACTTGACGAACTTCTCTTGCCTGGAATGTCTCACTTATTTTAATATAAATCAATCTGGTTAACTAATTTACTGATAATTATATATTTATCAAAATTATTTAACCCACATTGTCATTTGTTGTTTTTTTTTAACAAGTTCATATTACAATATCGAACAACTTGACAACAATCATTTTAATTGTTTGAAATTACAAATATTTGATATCCCCAAAAGTGTAAAGGGGTCAGGCTTGTAATAACAATAATCTTAAATAGAAGTGTCTATATATATACTATAGCTAGGACTCACCTGGCGACTTTTCGTCTGTGTCGGAGCCCGAATCGTCGGAGTAGATGTCTGACGCCTTCAGCTTCACGCTCTGCTTGGAGCCCGCACCGGGCAGGTCGGGATCCGCCTCCTACACATACATACATACATTCAAGATGGCCCAGTGAATAAGTAGTCCTATCCTTAACCACTGAGACAAGATCGTGGGTTCGATTTCTACATGTGTAATTTTTTTTGTGATCCACAAATTGTTGTTTCAAGTTTATATGTATTTTGTGTTAATCATATGTTAATGAGAAGCAAGGATTCTTAAGTGTAAGATGTAATTATATTTTCACACAAAACATTTTCGAATGATTTTTAAACATCCATATAATAGGTTTTAATTTAATAAGTTGTATCATAATATAAATATTGACAACACATAAACACAAAAGGTGTATTCTATGACATTCAATGATATTCATGAAAAAGTGTTAAGTATGGCAGTCGTGGAAAAACAAAAGAATGGCTTGTAAAGTACCTATCGAATAGAAAACAATATGTCGAAATTAGGTCAATAAATCTGAACCAAAAAATAATTAAGTACGGATTCAAACATAATAGAGCAGGCGTCACTCAAGGGAGTATCCTGGGACCACTTCCTGGCACCAGGGAAGGTGTTACAGTTTCATACATCCTGATAAGTCAAAACCGATGTGAATGTATGGCATTGCAGACATTGTGTTTGTTATAATTAAAAATAATCATGTTTATTTATCATTGTCTGTATACTTACATCATCCTCTTCCTTCCTCTCCTGTTCTTTTTTCCTCTGTTTTGTTTCTACGTTCCTCTGTCTGGCGTCTCGCTGTGCCCGAAGAGCCGCCATTGCGTTCACCCTACGGTCGTCTACGTTGCGTTTACGTTCTGTTTTGGCTCCGAAGAGAGGAGAGGCAGAACGTTCTGGATCTCTTTCTGCGGGTTTTGTTAATTATTAGGGACTGAAATTTTGTTTATATAAATGATGTATTGCCATTGGTTAGTGACAATAATATTATAAACCTCACCAGTGTCTTTAGGATCATCTAATACTTCACCCGGACTAGGTGGTGGTTTTTCTCTCTCTTTGTCTTCTTCTCTTTCTTTCTTTTCTTCTACTTCAGGCTCTAAAAACGTATGTTAAATATTCAATCTGTTAGGTAATTTTAGTCTATCATCAAGTTATATCAACCTTCATATTATATAATTCAAATAGTGATATTATTATTCTCAATCTCTGTCTATAATTCATTCCTTTTAATCTTTTAATCGTAGATGGCGCTGTTTCAGAAGGCAGGTAGGTAAGTTATTCTGTATTTTGTTTTTGTCATAAAAAAAAACCCGCTAAAAGAACTGTAAAAAACACCACAAATCCGTATTAAGGGAATTTGCCACACTCCTTACCTCTTGCCCCTCCTCTCTTCTCTCTCCGCGCCCTCCTCCTCCGCCGCGCATCCCTCCGCCTGGCGAGCTCGGAAGGCGACACGTCTCGTTCAAGGGCCGACCGTCGCGCCAGACGCAGCTTGCGCTCGATTTCCCATCTATATCATATTTACATGATCTTTTCAAATAACTCCCCGCAGTATAAAATAATAAATGTGTCAAAACAAACATCGGACACAAATAAGACCCAGACTTCGTAAAAAGATCAGTGAACTTGCGACCGTGGGTTCAACAAACAGGATCACTAACTAACTAGAACTCGTTTTTATGGAAACTTAAGAGATCTTAAAAACATATTTTGCATTGCTATTGTTCAATATATAAAAATATATTTCCTAGATTCCTTGCTGACCTTATTGCTGTGCTACGCATATTAAAAAGACCGAAAATCATAGAAACACTGTACGAACTAAAGTTTGAGCCTGGTTATTAACGTAACGTCTGGCATGTTTTAGTCACTAAAAAGAAATTTATAAGTTGGGAAAGGAAAGGGGCCTATTATAACTCCTTGCTGAGTATCCTGCTGAGCTCAACATCCTACCTAATCAATATTATATAATTCAGCGAATGTTCGTTCGTTTTTTTATAAATTAATAAAACTTTAAAGCCTTCGGTTAAGTAGAATCGATCATCATCTAACCTGCCCTTGTCCCAATTATTCGGTTGGCGAAGATCAATTCTTTCCACGCTCTTGTATCGTACACCATTTTATTACACACTTCGTGAGCATTTTAAATGAACTCTATCCACGTCATTTTATTCCTTCGCATGACGGTACTATATCACAACGAAAATCTATTTTTCAAAATACCTTTTACGTACACATATTTTTCGTTGTTCATTCTTGTCGCATTACACATCTATCTTAACATTCGCATTTCATCAGCATGCATATGCCTTCTATTCCTTCATGGCCCAGCGTTCTGATCTTTACAACATAGCAGGATGTCCTATTAATTTTCCCCTTCAGTCTTATGACAAAATTATGAACATACAACAAGACAGGTTGCATTACCGTCTTATAAATTTCAGCCTAAAGCGAAAACGAGTCGTATATTGTGCTAAGTTACTGCAAGTGTACAGTGCACAGGTACAAACACAGGATCAAAATGTTATAGGAGCGCTGTCAAGAGCTATTGGTTCAAATTGGAGACCGCCGAAAACGCAGAACATGTGTTCAGTTTTTATGCTGTTGACTTTCAGACCACTCTCCAATTTTTCATGGTGCGGCCTGATCTAGACCAGACCAGAATACAGAATACAGAATACAGAAATACAGAATACAGAAATACAGAATACAGAACAACTAAACGTCAACTATACAACACTACAACTTCAAGTAAGGTAACTAAGTAAGGTTAAGTAAGGACCAGGTATTATACCAATATAATCTTTTTCATGCCTTAGCTCCGCCCTCCTAACTTCATAAATACGTTTTATTTTCACGATATTCATATTTACTTCTATATATTCCACTGATCCCGTTTATTTATTTTTCTTCGTACATTATCAACCTTTCAAAGTATCGGTTCCATCGTTCCGTTATTTGTTTATCGCCTATCGACATTCTTCCAACATCATCTTTTAAACATGCCTAATTCTCTTCTATCTCTTTCGTAATTTAAATCTTTTTGCCATCATTAAAATTTGTAAAAATATCATGAGGTACATAAAACGACACAAGGAACCATTTATCCCGAAAAAAGTAAAAAGGTTTGAGGGGATATAAATAACTTTTAGAAGGCCTTCAGACATAACAGGACTTATTTTTAGATGTACAGCGTGGGCGAAGTCGCTGGAAAAGCTAGTCACTAATAAAAACAAATTTAATGTAAATAACATCTTTAGCGTGTTATTATGTAACATGACGATATCACGGGCGTGTAAAGATGTGTCACGAGTAAAGAATTGAAATAGGCAATTGTGAACATTGAACACAAAAGATATGAAATGATTTAGTTTATACATATTTTTATAACTTACCGTGTCTTCATGAGGTCTCGTCTTTCAATACGTTTGAATATCTCCTGTTCTCGTTCCTTCTCAGACATGGCGGCCAAGCGGGCTCTGTCTTCCTCATCGCCCATAAGATTCTCATCGTAACTAAAAAATATATAAAAATAAACAATCCTCCTTCTAACCAACGATGGTTTAAGTTGACATCACACTTAAGGGAAAATCCTTCAATTATTAACATTTCCGAATTAAGGTTTATTTGTAAGATTCTTACCCATCATTGAACTCTTCTTCCGAGTCTATAGAGTCATTGTCAGATGAATGTGATGATACCTCACCTGTACAGATAGAAATAAAAACAAAACTATTATTTTTTCAAAAATAAATAGTGTATAGATTTATTTATAATATTTTCCCATAAACTTACAATCTCTGGTAGGAAATTATACATTATTGTATAGTTGTATTTATATATTAATATAGGTGAACCACAATCTTGACACTTTTGGAACGTTTCAAAATTTAAAAGATCAACCAAAAAAGCCAATATGTGCTAGTGTCAGTTTAAGAGTGGGGTAGTCCACAATATCCACCATTAAAAAGGTAGGCATGAAGGGTTTTCAGGGAAATATACACTTTGTCTCAGGGCTTAGTTTGAGGGCAGTACTATGATAGCATTTATACAAAAATAAACAAGTAAATGGTTTACCTTCTTCAGGTTCACTGTAAGTTTCTTTCTTTTTTGATCCAGCACTGTCCGTACTCTTCCTGACTTCCGGTTGTTTGACCTCTGCTCGTTTGACCTCAGGCTCTGGCTTTTTACGTTCCTCAGAGTGATCTGAGGAACTTTTCCGACTAGGTTTCTCTGGAGTTTTCTTTCTGGATGTGTCACTACGGGCATCACTGTTTGATTCTGAGCCTGATGATGACGATTTGTCTATAAAAATATATAATATAGTTTAAAATGTGAGACATGTGGTTTGACATATTTTTTGGTGTACTTCTAGTAATCAGTATATGCAAGAGTATATACACATTACAAGAACTACAATCAAAATATTTTTTAAATTTGGAAAAACATTAATTTATTCATTCATAAATACCATTTTTCTTTTCCGTCTCATCCCAGTCTGATTCACTGTCTGATGATTTACTGTTTATTTTTTGCAGTGCTAACTCTTCTGGCTTCTTTTTTTTCTTAGCTAGGTTTAGAAATTGCTAAAAAAAAATTGCTAATAGAATTATGCTTATTTAAGTCTAAATTGAATAATCATACCTACATATAATCTGTTATTGGGACTGCAATTAAATGCTAGTTGATTGATATATATACAATAAATTGAAAATTAGTGTACATATTTTAACTAATTGAAAATTAGTTTTATAGGAAGTTATTTTAGAGTTTTATTGGACAAATGTGATGGTGTTTAGTATCATATCACTTTTTTAGCCATTGTTAGGTTTTTTATTATAGTCAGTAGAACACTTTATATATACTATAAAATAAATTAATTGATGGTGCAGATTCAATTAAAATTTATGAGAATATAGCATAAAGACTACCAATCCAAGTAACTCTAGTTACATTATTATTTATCTAATAACAAATTTATGAATACTTTCTCTTTTAAATCGGAAATCTTTAAAAATAATTTATTATTATATAAGTAGCTACATTGCTTCCAAAATTTTAATCATTCTTTCCATTGCAGAATTACTTTGAATGACATGAAATATTGTTGGTTATATGCTAATCATATCTTAATTCAACAGTTATTGTAACGGCCATCCCGTAGACGGGATAACAGATTTGTATTCAATATTTTTCATGAGTCATGCCTACAAAAGTCATTCCGAACTGTACTTTAGCGAATAAAATCGTAATTATTTTCAGTGTTAATATTCTGTTTTATAGATTTTTTCGCATTAATATATCTTTATGTTTTAAAAAGATGTCAGGTAATGCGCATTGGACGTAATTAGATCCTTCAGACATTGATCTTGGCCCAAATACGCAAGATACATGAGTGGAATGTCGTCTAAAATTTTAGGTCTTAACTCTAACCTAGACAATACTAAACTTACCGAATCTAGATCTGAACAATCACTACTTGAATCTGAATCAATTAAAGGCTTATTTTTTCTTTTAGCCATTTTGTTTATCTTTATGCAACAAAATACGTTACGAGACTTTTTTCTTTACGTTTAGTCGTCCGTCAAGCGTCAACTACACAAGCAAAGCAAACCACTATACTAGAATGTTGCCACTCGCCTAATATATAGGATTGCCAGCAGATAAGTGATTTGTATTATTAGTTGATCAGCAAAAATATTTTCTGCCTTTCCTCCTTTATGCCAAAAAGAACTGAATTATTTCGTAAACAATGGATCTGGACAACATGATTGTTTCGATAAATCTTCCAGTATTTAAAGGTGCGGATTATTTGGGAAATCTACTGGCTTAAAGCCATTAATTATCCATCAAGAGAAAGTTTGATAATAATTAAGTGAATAAGTTGGCTGCATCGCAGTGTCTCTTGCACTTGCTTCCTTCAAAATTTATTCTCCACTGCTTTAATGCCAACTTTATTGTGCGTGTTTTGAGAGACACTTTTATAATTCATACATAGAGAGAGTTTTCCTCTATATTTGTTGTTGTAGTTGCTTGTCTGTGAGTTGTGACTGTTTGTACTGCGGTATATGGCCCGCAATTATTTTACATAGTATAGAGTTAAGTGAAGAAGTGACAAGTGTCAAATGTCAACGACGCTAATAAAGATTGTTGCGCTGTGGTTTTTTTATGGTTTTGAGTAATTTCGACGTAATTTTGTTGTTACATTTGTATTTTCTTTAGTTTAATCGTTTCGTATATCGTGTGTCACGTTCTGTAACAGTCGTCCTTATAGTTAAGTGTTTGATACGAAATCGTATATTAGAAAAAAAACAGAAAGGCAAGCTCGGAAACGGGGACTCCGTTATATTGCTCTCAAAACATTATTATGCCTCATGATTTGAAAGGCCTGGGTGTGAGGAAAGCAATTATGGTAACTGTATATATAAAGTTAACATTGTTTTATAGATTACATATCATTTTAATTTTGTTATTGTTCTATTATAACGAAAATCTAAATTTTCTATATTAAATTTCCATACTATATCTTCAGGCTCCTTTGTCACCCACACCCTGTGCAGAGATCAGTGATGATGAGCTTGTATCCATCTCCGTGAGGGACCTCAACAGACAATTGAAGATGAGGGGACTCACGAGGGATCAGATTGTGAGGTACTCTATATCTTTATGCAACTATGATACAAATTAATGATGTGCTGTAACCATATCCTCATCCATTTTTATTATTATCCAAAGATGTAGAAAGATCTGTATCCCTTACTTTTTGGCAGATCACAAATAAATCTTTCATATTATTAAATCAGATGAAGTTCTAAATAATCATTAAGTAGCAATGAAATATGAAACTTTAATACATTGTTAATTTCTTAAAATCACGTAGCAAATCTAATATTTACCTAATTATTCTTTGTACTGAGTTACTATTGACAAATAGTTCCTTAAAGGTATTTAAAGGCTTTTCACAATGATAATTATAATTCCTTATTTTTATAAAAGGATTGAAATATTTATTATGGAAAGTCTATTAATTCTAAGAATCATTAGAAAGATTATTGAGATTCAAATCTGTTTCTGTATTTGTAAATATATACTGTTAATGTTATGGCAAATCACCAATAGTAGTAACTCTTAAACTTAAAAAAATATTTGGTTATTTTTTCCAACATATAGGAAATGCTAGATAACAACAAATGGTTTTATATGTCAGAAACAAAGACTTACTATTATAAATACATTGCTTTAGTAGAAAAGGTCAAGCAAAGGTCTAGTATGGAAAATACATAAAAAGTTTATTTATTATTATCATACTATTTTTTGTTATATAACAAAAAGCTTAGTTAGAATAATATTTTATTATAGTTTATGTATATATTTTTATAAAGCAATATTTAAATATTAATAAATTGCAGAATGAAACAACGTCGTCGCACTCTTAAGAATCGGGGCTATGCCGCCTCGTGTCGGATCAAACGAATAGAACAGAAAGATGAACTGGAAACTGAAAAAAGTCAGGTATAAAAGTGTTAAATATATTATGCCTGTATTAGGGCAATATATACATATATATATATATATATATATATATATATATATTGTTTCGAATTGTTTGTCTGTTTAAGCAATTATATATGTATACTAGTTACTAGTTATACTGTTGTTTTTCGCCACGCCATATTACGTCTATTAGTTCTGATTTGGTCATTAATTGGTATTATATCATCATCAGTTTGTTTACTTAGGTATATGTACCATATATAGGTACATTCATATACATTCAGTAAAAAATTAAAAAATAAACAAAGTTAAAAATGCCTGACATTGTAAAATTTATAAGAAAACCCTACATATAATGCTAAAATTTTTTGTTGACACATTACATACTAGATCCATCAATACAATGAAAATGTATTTCTGCCTATATATCTGAACATCTTGTAAATATTCTCAATTTAAAGTATAGGAGCTTATATTATTTTTTCAGGAATGGCACGACATGGAGTCCATGCAAGAGGAGAACACAAGAGTCCGAGAAGAGATCGAAGCCCTCCGAAGCAAATACGATGCTTTGAAGAGATTCGCACACATGAAGAACATTCCCTTGCCATCTGAACTAGAAATGTGGCCGTGATTTATAAATTAATTTGATATTTTAGTTAAATAAGAGTATGGAAGATTTTTTTGAATTTTCTGCTTTATATTTAAAGTGTCTCTTAGACTATATTTTATTTTTGTGTAAACTATAAGAGGCTTAGATGTAATTAATTTATAAGAATGAAATATAATATTTAAATAAACAATAATGAATATTTGTTTTACTCCTTAATTCCGATTTCATCTTCAAAATGATTTTATTAGCTGGAAATTGTCTTTGGTAAAGACAATCTTTCTAAATATATTTTCGCAACAGTAATAATGAGAGGTTAAGTCAGTGTGTTTATAACTATATAGTTACTCTTCGAAATTTTTACAAGTATATTTGTGATATTATGTTTGTAATATTCATTAAAATATATAGGTATATGTAATATTCATTAAAATCCATTCAAATATGTGCAACCTGTTTGTCTTCCAAGTCGTTTTGTGATCAATTTTTGTTAAAAAAAACAACAAGTAATTATAAAGCAGATTTGCAGTGCGTAATATTTTAAGGTGAATATAGAAAAAATCAACAACACCAAAACCTAACTGAAAAAAAAATTCCGACAGCAAAATGAACGAAGTTCAATTTGAAAACACTTTTTCCCAACCATTTGAATGTTATACCAATGTAATACAATGAATAAAATATAAATAAAAACAAAGCACAAACGGCGAAAATATGGCGAAAAATAACCACTGAGTTAAAGCTTTTAAAAATAACAATAGGACTGTAGTTCTAAAATACTTAAACTTGTATAGTAAAAATCTACGTAGATTGTAGATTATTAATATACAAGTTTTAGTATTATCATAGTGTATAAGTACCTATTATTCAGTGCAGTCATTTTAATTCAATATGTCCTGCCTTACATTTAACTATGATATAGAATGAGCCACAAACTGAATTTCGATAAATATTTCATCAAACTCTCGAGATTGGGGGCGGATTTAAAAGCCCTCGTCCTTTTCGAGGGGCCAAAATGTTGTTAAGTAAAAGTATTAGGAACCTTTTTCGTGTAAATGCAATAAATCGAACACGTTTTTGTAATGGCCGATGTCGTTCTTAACTTCAATGTCAAATCCTCGTTAGATATCAGTTAATATAATTAGTATTTAGTTTCTCGTTTATCAGTAAGTACCTAACATGTAAAAATCGGATATAAATGTCATGTAACTTCTCTAAAAGGTAGAGCCAACTTAATAGACATAAAAAAATGTAGATTCGATAATGGGTCTGTCATGACAACAAATTAGTCCATGTCTGTCGATCCCAAAAAAAATAAATTCAACCTCTTTAGTCGAAGCTACGTGCAAAGTAAGTATTTCTTTTTTAATTTTTTTTTAGAAAGAATTAAACAAGTATTTTGTCAATACATTATCTGGCTGAGAAATTATTTAAAAAAAAAAATATTGCAAAAAGTTAAAAAAATATATATTTCTGTCCCTCTGAAGTAAACTGCAGCCTCTTTTTTTGGGTACTTTCTGGTTTCTTGTTAATGTTCACGAGATCTGTTTATCGAGTTAATGATAAAATTAATTGCAAAATGATGTGCCTAGCCAAATATTAATAGAGTAAGAAACCGGTTCTTTAAAACCATAAAGTTGTTTCACGATCAGTAATTTGAGGCACTGTTAAGTTTTTTATGCTATCGTATGGTATTTCAGAAGCAGCTACTGTTAATTAGTAGGCGAGTGTTGGACTCTAAATTTTGATCAATCAAGTACTCGTTCATCCGTTATATCAGCATGAATGGGCCAGGATAATTTGGTCCATTCTTTATACCACAGCATGGATGGACCAGGAGAACTTGGTCCATAATTCATAGGATAGCATGGACCAGCGGAACTTGATCAACCTTACCATAGAGTATTTTGGTTTGGAAAAAATATATAAAAACCTTTTCTGACAGCGCATTTTTGAAATTATTGAAAAAGCCTAGGTATTCGTTTCATGAGGTAAAAAAAAAACAAACTACATTTGTTAGTACTAGTTTTGTTTATTAAGTTAGTAGTTACTGTTAATCCTTCTAATTATTTAGGTTTATATAATATTAAATAAGACACTTATTAATTTCTTTATACACTAGTAGAATCCTCATCTATGTAATATTCACTAAGTGTCTACACACTCACCCATTTCATTGTCGCTTAAATTAAATTAGGTAGTTACTTCCAAAGTTAATAATGTACTCAAAGCTCAAGTTAATATTAAATCTCGTCCTCGACTCGGTAGATTTGACTTCAAGAGTCAATATAAGTCAGTGTTTCTGATAAAAACTGATTATGTAAATTTATTATAGTGTTCGTTAATTATTTATAACACATGTTATTATAATAATATTTAAACGGATATCAGTTTTATGTAATTTTAAATTTATTGAGCTTTTATATTAAATAAAAAAAGAAAACCAAATTTACGAACACGTGTTAAAATATATATCATATTTGTACCTGTAACCTTATAATTAGTAACGTATAATTTTAATTTCATGTATTTAGCAAATGTGTGTAAAAGTATGTTTTTTAAATGTGGCTTATTTGTTATTTGTCTTAAAAAGTTCAAAAGTGACAATTTTCTTATTTTTATTACAAGTGTTTCACATAATATATCATATTTAAGAATCAATTGACTTATTTTAAGAGTGTAATAATGCATTTAATAATACTGCCTCAACTATGACTAGGCTATATGATAACTTAAGCCAGCTGTTATTAGCGAATGACGCTTCGGGCTTTTAGTTGTGGTGGCACCGAAACCGCGAACTAATTAAAAAGCAATTTTCATATTATAGTACTGACCGATGTTCATTAGTATCTAAAATCTAAAATCAGTCAGGTAAATGCAAATATTATGAGCTCATCAATAATTTAACAGACACGTATAATAAACATTTAAAGTACATTAGGCATGTAAATGCGTACGTACTGTTTGTATAATTTGTATGACAATTAAAAATTCGCAATAACAATCTTAGTTGAGTTTCAAGGGTACATAATATGGTAGAATTATGCTGCTGTTTCTTGACATCAGCGTAAATTGTAACCATTGTGATTGAAATGGTAATTTGTAACTGACTGTACTAAATTTGTACTTGACATGGTGACACTGTAATAAAAGTCGAAGTCAAAGTATTTTTTTTTTCTAAGTATTTTTTTTTAAAGTATTAAAATTACATCACTATAATACAACGCCATCAAGCTTAAATAATGAAATAAGTTTGAAGAATTAACAAATTTTTGAATTGTCAAACATTAGATGTTCACTTTAAAAGCGACTAACTAAACTGTCAACCGCAAAATAATATTTAAGTACCGGTGAGAGGTCACTTAGATTTGATTGAAGCTATCGCTTAGTGAGTTTGGCCTATGTTGGACGTTTCAGCTCGGACAAAGGTTAAAGGTTCACACTACACGTCCGGCCAGTGTGTACGACAGAGAATTTTTATTAAGTTACTTTGTGAACTCGCCTCTAAAGGAATTCAATTGGTTTGCTATGGGTCAGATTGGAAGGTATTGCGTTCCCACTTATACTATATGATATTATATACATACTTATTTTCGTTGATAGCACAAAAATTACTGAATGAATTTGTATGGAAATTTGCAATTTTGCTAAAGCATGACGTGGACAAGGACATAGGAAACATTGTGCTTTTGACTTTTGATTGACTGACATTATTACTTTTAAGACTATCCTCTCCTTTGTATCTCTCTTCTTGGGACAGGAAACCGTGGGAAAAGCATTATAAAAGAGAGAGTGAGTGACTTATATATCAACATGAACGTGTGGTACTGAACTAATAGGTCAAGGAATGCGAAAATTTGCACAGATTTCGTTTATTACGTCGGTGAGCAACGAGGAAGAGATTTTCGTAAATTATAAGGGGGTGAAATGAGGGATGAAAGTTTCTATGGATACCTTCAATTTTGATGATTAAATTACGATTATTGGAAATTGTTGTTGATTTTGTAGATGGCTGAAAGTTTATATTCCGGAAGGTATTCCAACCTGAAAGATTCTGCGAAAATAATTGTTTTTACTTGTAGCTTTAATGCGAAACGGTTAACGAATGTTAGTATACTATAAATGTGTATTTGGATGTTTGGCACTAAAATAATTTATAAGTGTTAAAAAATATATAAATATAATTATAGTAGGATTACATTATAAAATATATCCGACATTTGAAATTTGTATTAACAATAAGTTATAAATATAACGTTCTCATTACGAATATCCTATTTGAATATTATTAAAATAAGATCTAAAAACAAAATGGAAACAGAATATTTTGTTTACTAATAAAATAATTAAATTATCAAAGTTATAAACACACACAAATACATTAGTCAAATTGTAATATTATTTAGAATTAAATTAAACAACTTTGTACATACTATGGGATTAATTTACATATTTTAACCGATCCTTTTTATGAATTTGATTAATGTTTATACAGACAAGGTCCGTCAACAATAAGTAATGTCAAAATTTCGTTTTTAGTTCGTTCGCGGTTACGATGACACCGCGGTTTACGATGACAAGTCGAAAACGTCAGGCGCTCGTGTCAGCTGGCTTATAACATAACCTAATTAAAATTGAGCCATTGTAATTATCAGAGTTATTAGGTCCTGACCGCTAGTGCTTGGAATACTGTAATGGATACTAGGCATTCAATTGAGTGGTTTGTGTAAATAAGTATAGTTATATGTAGTTCTATGTAGCTGTTTATGTGTGTGTCTATATCGTATAATCTGAATAGATAAATAGATTTGTTTGTTGTCTAAAAAGGAACATGTTTTTAGTACCTAATATAAGAGCTATGCAATTTGAGATAAAATAAATACTTGTATTTGACTTATTATATTTATATATATTGTATATTTCGTTATGTATATTGTATATAGCCCTGCAAACAAAGTATAAATGAAGGATTTTGATTGACTTGCATCTGCAAAATCGGTTCGTTTTTAATTGATCTCACGGACCAGGTTCTTGTAAATAATAATATTATCTTCCAAATATACTATTTAGAATATATGAAGGTTTTGTCTGACTGTTGTATCATGGCTACCATATAGATAAAAAGTACCTCTACTAAAAGTTTTCATAGTGGGAGGAAACGTTGATAGTTTGAAACGAAATTCGTTGTTGTTTTGTTTTGTGACTGCTCGAAAACTTTCAACGTTTCGTAAAGCCAAAACTCGTTCTAGGGATATTGATTTTATAGCGGTACTGTACTTCGAATAGTTTGGTTACATCTAGATCTAAGTCTGATAAGTCATGTCAGAGAAATTTATTAAAAACACACACATTTCTACACATCAGGGATATTGTTTTAAATTCTAGTGGCATAGTGGCTTCCAAACAGACCAACATTTTAATGCGGTTCTGTGTGTTTGAAAGTTTCGTTACATCTAAATGTCAGATCTAAGTTTGTTTAGGCATTTCAAGGTCATGTCGGAAAAATTAAAGCTTCCACACAAGGGAATTGTGTTAAATATAGTTCATGATTATTTTCATTCAAACTGACGTGTGTATATTTTTCAAAAATCAATATCTAAATCAAAAATATCTTTATTCAAGTAGGCATTAACATGCACTTTTGAATCGTCAATTACATTACATACATTAAAAAAAATGTCAGTATAGTATGTCAGTATGTCAGTCCGTGAGTAAGCTACCACCAGCTTGGAATGCGGCTCTGCTGACAAGAGCTGGCCAGAAACTCAACGGTTGCTTTTTTTAAAAACAATTTAACAATGTTTGATGTATACATTAGAATATCCCGCAAATGAGTCAACAAGCAAAGCTCCACAACCTAACCTTTTAGTTGATCGAAATACGATCAACATTTTCTGTTTCATTATAAATTACTTGAATATTTTAAATTGTGGTTGATAAAATTATATGTAGGTACATTCCTGAATAGATGTTACGGAAACTTTATAAGCCACTTTATTTTGCTGACAATAATATATATATATTTATATATATATATATATATATATATATTATGTGTTACAATGAAAATAGTATTTGATATACAAAATACTTAATTTATCCGGAACGAAAACGTCTCGAATTTCAATTCACAATTAATTACGTCTCCCTCAAATATTGATATTAAACAAAATTGAATTTGATAACAGCCATAAATTAACAGATAAACTTTCAGTTGAATTGAGTTTAGTCGTTGTTTACTTTATACTACAAGATTTTAGCGACTTTCCGTTCAATGTTACATAGAATTTTGTAAATAAAACTATTAATCTACATTTTTTTTACTAAGTTAGTCTTAAAAAATGTTTATAAACATTTGTAGCCATGTCAGGCTTACTTAAATTTCAAAATCAGCCGTTAGTGGCAGGATTTGAACCCGTAACCTCTGGTAAACCGTGCCGTCACTCTACCAATTGAGCTACGATATCGCTACCAGCCTTGGTGAATTCTGAATTCTATACATATTCGTCTTTATTATATTGACGGTGGCGACATCTTTTATATTACGTTACATAACATGTAGTCGCTTAATATGTTTTAATACGATTGATTTGCTTATAAACTAATTCCTCATGATAAATTGGTATTTATTTTGTAGTTCTATAAATGTCTCGTCTAGGAACAATGACCCAAAAATCATTTTCAAACCAACTGAATTATTAAGAGTTATGAACAAACAGAAGATAAATTAACAATTACTTGTTTTATTAATTGTATATAATTAAAGCTGAGTTGAACACGAGGAAGTAGATAAGATGGCTTCCAAAAATGCCAATTCTGTATATTTTTGGAAAAGGAATTAATTAATATTTTCACAATAGCACCAACGAATCATTTGTTCCTGGAATATTTGATTACAATGAACTTTAAAATTTCTAAAGAAGTTTAAATTTACCAAGTAAGGATGTTTTTGTGTATTTATTATTATTACTATATATTGACAGATTTATTACAAATCTACAAATCTGATAATTCAAACACATTTCCTAAAAGAAAACCAACCTGAGTGCTCTCTTTAAGCATTTGCTTTGCTGTTTTAAGTCAACTTTAGACGAAGGAAATGCACCACTTATCTTCATATGTGTGAGTACCTACAGTGTCTGTGTAGATGTACATGTAGTATATGTGATACACTATGAAACCGTGTATGTGTGTGTTAAAATATACATCATACTTTAAAATATACTAATAGAGCAGAGGGACTAGATAAATGACATTAACGCTTGACGAATAGAATGGATAATGTATATTAATTTTTGACATATGTTCGTTATACTATTGTTTACTGTATGGCCGTTTTAGTAGAATCGATAACGAGCGTTTACACTTGTCTCTGGTTTCAGATATATATAATATGATAATACCCTAACTCTTGACCCACACAAAACGATATGTCCATGATATTTACATAAGAAAATTGGATATCTCATAAATTAAACCATATTTTTAATCACTTAAAGTGATAACTCCACAGTTTTCGTGGTCGACACTCAGAGGCCGGCAGAGACAAATTACTTTATTCTTCCTCTATTTATTTATAAGCCCTCCTCTTGTTTTTTGTTTACTGTCTCTTCATTTCCCGTCTTCATTAACCGGTCATCGCTCATGAAAAGTTATATTACCTGACCTCACTCTATCTTCTTAACAAGGACATATTTATTTTGGGTCAGTACACTAGTCTAATGTATGAGTATTTACTATATTATGTAAGTATTCCATTCACTAGATTCAATTATAATGACTAGCTTATATTGATACAGTTATTGCTTTGTTTTTGTGACCGTTTTTGAAATACCCCCAAATGTAAGGCTTAAAATTCAAATCAAAATAATAATATACAAAAAAGGGAGAACATAGGAATATATACGCAAAAAGGTTTGTAGGGTGGTATTATTGCTCAAGGAATTTCTAATAGGGAACCTTCGGAGTAACCACAAAAATGACGCGGGGGAGGACAAAAACAAAAATAATACTAATAATAAATAATAATACTACTACTATGACTATTAATAATTACATTATAAAGAGTATTAATCTGTCTCCAACTTTTCATAACTTATCCTTATTGGATGGCAACCAATCTAAAAGGCTTCTTTAAGTTTTTCCATGGCTTGACAATGAGCGGTCTGGGTTTATCTATGGTTGGGTTAGACCGTCGGCTTAATATTTATGTCCTGAAAATATATATTTCATCTCTCTCCGCATGTAACTTAATGAATTATTACCTATAATATAATAATATAAGTTAATTATAATATAAGTTAATCTTACAGAGAGTTTGGATACAGTGGATACAGCATTCTATTGGTTTCATAAGTTGATTAAAGATAATTGATAAAAAAAAAAAAAAAAAAACCAAAGCCTCACTCTATCTTGGAGGCGGCTCGCGATTGGACTATAATGATGGATACGTATGAAACAGTATAGAATTCCTGAGGATATTGTTGTCTCGTCATCCAGACCGGACATATTCCAGTACTCTAACCTACTTAAAGATCTTGGCCTCTCTAGAACTATCATCAGTACATTTCTAGAACGTACTTCAAAGGCGGCATTGGTAGGTTCATTCCAAATTTGGTTAGGTAGGGAGAGGAGCGCAATCAGTTGATGGTGAGCGTGAATGCGCATTTTAAAGGGGCCCCTTAAACCTACACTTGGGTCGCAAGTTCCAGGAGCTGTTTGCACTCCTCTCCCTGCAACGCGATGGACCCGGCACCCGCACGGTGAATCCATGGAATGCTAAGAAGCTTCGTCTCTGTCTCTATCAATTTGCCTAGGTTCGATATCTTACGGGTAAAAAAAAATACGTAAGCAAAATAGATTTTTATGAAAAAAAGCTTTTTGCTGTGTTGTGCGGCGATCTCAAAAATAAGTAATGCTTCTTTAAAAGTAATACTCTATAGCGAACCGACCTGTCGCTCTGTTAATTGAGTAACTGAATGAGATTTACGGATAGTAAATCAGTAACTAAGCTACCTACTTCTAACCTACCCTATACCTATACCTACCTAATATATATTACATCTTTAATTCTACTTGAGTCAGCGTTATCAGATTTTTTTTCGGGAAATCCGGATTTTTAAAGTTATTGAGTAAAAAAGCCGGATAGCACTAAAAAAAATATTTTAGTTTTTATTATTTATCTATTTATTTTAGTACTAAATAAAGCTTCCGATCTTAAAAGCAGTATTTTGTAAAATGATTTTTTTATACAAAAATGCCGAGTGAAAAGTATATATATGGTAGTGAAGTTCATTACATAATTGTAATATATACTTGGTATTATTTTTTTGAAAACTGTTTAGGGATGCCATTTTCCGTGCAGTGGTCTCGAATATTTATTTGAAAAGCGCGCTTTTCAAGACATTTAATTTTGAATTAAAAATAGGGACGTTCCGACAAAATCGGGATGTCATGTACGCTGACTTGAGCTGACATAACATCTTACCGGTGACACGATTGCTCATAAACATTAGATAACAAGTATATAATATTATCCATTGAAAATGTGGACTATACATGTACAATGTACATTTATAATAAGAAACACAGTTTTATTTTGTTATCGTACTCTATATTTTTTAGATTCCTTTAAACCAAAAAGGTTGAACGTCAGAGTAAAAATAATATAGTATAGTGTATGATTCTAATAAAGAGGATATTCGTATTAGCATAACACACTCTGTGTAAAAAAGCCATCTCCTGAAACTTTTTACCCTAATTCATAGCATTTTTATTCTAAACCTCTCTTTTTCATGTATTTTTTTTTGGTCCTAACAAATGACGTCAATTTCGCACTGATGTAAAACCGTGGCGCTGTTTTTTTACATTTTTGATTTGTGATTTTTAATAAAATATATTTTATTAATTATATATTTTAAATAAAATCAGATAATGTGTACAAAATTGTTTTATAATATATTATAACCTTATGATAATATACCTATGTTAATATATTATTTTTATATTTTTATGAAAGATGTATATTTTAAATTATAAATAGATTGGAAGATATTTCTAAATAGTTTAGTATGCATAATGCATAATATGTTGTATAATACTTACATAAAAAAAACCCTGTCCAAAAAATCTAGTATATATTAAAATATGTACTTACATTTCAAGCTTATTTACGGAATAAAGTTTTTTTGTCAGGTTCAAACGGCTCCACTCCACGGACAGGTGTCAACAAGGGGTGCGATAAATTCGCATCTGATTTGTCTGTTTAATAGTATATTTGTTAACACAAGCTGAGCAGGGTTGCCTCTTCGGTAAATATTTGATATTAAAATATTATATTTTAAGTAAATATATTTCAATAGTATAAATAGAAAAAAATAGAAAAAATTACACCAGTAAATTAAATATATTTCAATGGCACCTACTCATATGTCTTTTTTTTACCTAGCCTTTTTTAGATTATTCTATATTATACTTTACCGATTTTGTTAACCGATTTTATTTACCGAAATGTCTTATTTAATTTGTAAAAAACAAAACGAGAGTATGACTCTTCATAGTATATTTTTCAGCAGTAAAATCTATCATTTTCATATGAAAATAGAAATTAGTGGTTTGAGCTAAAATTGCAATCAAACAAATTTATACAAATTGTGTGACTTCGTTCTTAATTGATTTATTATTTGGAGAGGCAAAGACTGAGCAATTAAAGTCACCGGCAGCTGATCTGATATCTTCAATATAAAGCTAGTTATCGTTTAGTATTAATTCTCAAACATATTTCATACAATACTAAAAAGAATGTAATAAATTTAAAGAAATTGAATCTGTTTTAATAAAAGTCATGAATCCCTCCATATCTCATATTACCTGATAATAATGTCACGCCCACACACTTGTGGAGATAATCCTATAAATAACACATTTTAAATTGATTTTATCAAATAGAAAGGTTTTTTTTACATAGTTAGGCAACAAATATGACAATTATTTCTAATTGAGTGTCAACTTTTATTTATTATGTAAAATTTTTATAAGTAAATAAATAAATTTTAAACTATATAGTGTTGGCCTGTGACTTGGTGGACATGTCAGAGTATTAAAAAGTATGTAATACCTATTACCTCTCAAATAAAATACAATAAATAAAATAATAATATATTTTAAATCATGTTGTAAGAAATATAAAATAATCTCATACCTAATACGAAAAGCAACTTAAAGAATAGAATCAAGACAAAGTTTTGTATCATTTTCTAATTATATAATGGAATTTATTATATATAATACATAAATGAAAAAACAAACAACCCCACGAGTAATTAATGAACACCGGCACATAAAAATGAATTCGTTACTTAAAAATGGCGTCAATATCCCGGATCGCTAAGCTTTATTTCTGACAGTTATCCGTCACTTTGAGTTATTGCGACTACCGAGTAATTGTTACTACTCACGACCACTACTACTGGCTTTTGTGAGGTTTTGAAAACTATTTTAAATAAATAAAAAATACTTTAATTAAATAAGAAATACATTTTAGATACTTATTTTTTAAAAGTATATACATTTTATTAATACTTTTGACCGTTCAGGGGTTACGAATTTCATAAATTTTATATTTGTTAGTTTTGGGGCAAATTTTCATAGGCCTTTCGTAGCTCGTTATGTCACCATCGCAGCGCTGGCAATTATAGAAATGCATCTACAAGAATACATAAAATACCAATATAACCTTATCACAAAAGATTTTCCTGTTTCGAAGCAATTAATGTAATTGTGGAAAAAAAACCGTATAAAAAGCATTGTTTAGATAATTTTGGAAATATAAACAAAATCAAAACAATAAAGTCGGAATGAAAATTCTCGAAACCGTAAAAATGTCGATTAGGTGCCCCAAAATGTCGTAAACTTCCACACGGTAGTAGGGGAAATAGTAGATTTAGCTGTACTGTAGTGATGTATATATTCTAATAGCATCCAAAATAATACTTCTACTTTACGATATTTGTGATATTAGTAACAGTACATACAACAACAATATTCTAAGTTTCTAACTCGCGTATATTTGCTACATTGTAATTTTAACCCAACAATGTCTGACACCTACATATCGTCTGCCTTGAACGCGATTTCTGAAACATTTGAAATGCTTTAATTAAAATTTAACAAATATTTGCGAGATTTTAAATCTGTAACATAATTTCATTTCAATGTGTTACACTTTGAAATCCTAGAATACTTTAAATACATTAATATTAAGTGTATGCAGATAAATATATGACAAGTAAAGGAATGAAGTCAACATAGACTCATCATTTTACTTTTATATGAAACCTGTTTATCAAGAAATATATCAAGTATTTATATTAAGATAGTATATTTATTTCCGCGTATGTAAGTGACAGCTCAATTTTACGTCCGGAAATAAGTAAAATTACCTCTTGCGTTCTGACATCAATTGAAAATTTCGGAATATTAAATCAAATTAACCTAAGTATTGCTACGAAAATAATAAAATAATATTGATAAATCAAATTTAAATAAAGAGCGTAACGGACTGAAAGTAACAGTAAATATTTAACAGGATTTCGCAGAAAATTCATACGATAAGTCTTTAAGACGTCGGGACCTACGTTCTTTATTTTCTCCTCACAATCGAGAAATATCAGAAACGTCCACAATAGTTTATTTAGACAAACAGAAATAGAGGGAAAGTTATATAAACTGGAGATACAGCGCTATAATTGAACAAACTCTACGTTAGCCTCTCGTTTTCACAGAGAAAAAATATTCTTTGAATCGAAATATATATCGAAATGATAGTCTATGGAAATTGGATATGTCATTTTTTTATTAATATCTTGCTAGTTATGTGTAATTTTTTATTCGTAAGCGGGAAATCATATTTTTGTTTATTGTATGTTTTATTTGAATTAAAGTTAATAAGTTCAATTAGATGCGTTGCACTTATTTCAAAATTAAGAGGAGGAAAAGGAGATTGAGAATCGAACATAGAGAATAAGAGAAGGAATTAAACAGAGTAAGAGAGAAAGTTAAGGATGAAAGGATGTATGTGTGAAGAAGCAAAAAGAAATACAATATATAGTAATGCAGTTTTAGTTTGGTATTTGATTCACTGTTAATCTTTCAAATGATATCTGCATATATAATATTAAATAATTTCTCCATACACCAGCAATTTTATTTGTATAATAATGAGATACTTTTTCACACTCAGTCATTTCATTTTCGCTTAAACTCTGTTAGTTACTTCCAAAAGTTAATAATGTACTCAACGCTCAAGTTAATATTAAATCTCGTCCTCGACTCGGTAGATTTGACTTGAAGAGTCAATATAAGTCAGTGTTTCAGATGAAACTAATTATGTAAATTGCTTATCCAGTGTTCGTTAATTATTTCTAACACATGTTATTATAATAATACAGACGAACAGTAAAAAGTTATATTAATTAATTAAATATATTTGATTTATATAGTTTTTATAGAAAAAAATAAATAATTTACGAATACGTGTAGGTATACACGTATTCGTAAATTATGTTTAAATCATATTTGTACTTTGTAATCTTACTTATCTGATATGTTAAACATTTCTTAACTATTCTGATTATAAAAACTCGTATCCAAAGGTTATAAAAACCGCCTAAAGATCCATAGAGTTCGTTAAAGAAGGCTCATCTAAAAAAAAATAAAACAATTTTTTTTGACGTCAATAAGTGCTTTACGCTGGGCTTTCTACCAGCGTAAAGCTTTGTTTCACATAGTGTGTTCCCTTATACTATACCATACTTTTGTACTAGTTTATCTTTTATGTGTTATTGTTTTTTATATATTTCATTTGTTTGTTGTGGTACAATAAAGCATATCGTATCGTATCGTATCATATTTGAAGGTCAGTTTGTTTATCAATTTGTCGATTTGTTTTTTGAATTTCATGGTATAATTAATTACTGCTTCCTCTATAATTAAATCATATGCTTAAGATATTTGTTAAGATATCATTCGGGCCAGTAGAGATCAAATACAGGCTGAAAAAGAAGCCACGGTGCAGTGTTTGAATGACAAGTCTGAGGCAGTCTCCGTATGGGGAAACACCAATATTGTTAAATTCAACGTCACCAAAACACAGACGTGCTTATTCAGTGCCAAAAAGTGCCTTGGCTCCTACTTTCCAGAATGTATCTTTGGAATACAGTGACAGATTTCAGTTGCTAAGGATAGAAATTTCCTCGAAGTTCTACTTTGGTCCGTTAATTGAGTCTACAGCAACAGAAGTCGCAAGTAAGCTAGGCGTCCTTGCAAAGGTCCGACAGTACTTCACACCGGGACAACTGCTGACTTTATATAAAGCACAGATCCGATCCGTGATCCGATATGTGAAGTATTGTGGCCATTTAAAGGCCGGTGCCACAAAATGTCACCTTGCAACTCTGGACTGCATAGAGAAGCGAGCTAATTGGCAACCCTGAGCTAGTGGAGGCCAATCTCCGTAGCTTCGAACATTGACGTACAGTCGTCAGCATATCAGTATTCTATAGGATACGTTTTGGTGAGTGTGCGAAGCAATTACATGACCTAATTCCTCCGTCCCCCTTGCATCACCAGAGCTACCGACGCTTGACCATCATCCATCCTTTTGTAGTAGACACGCCTCACGCCCGAACGAAGCGCTATGCTTCATCTATTTTTAATCGGGTAGGGAAGGAGTGGAACAGCTTGCCTGCGTCGGTATTTCCGTCTGAGTACAATGTGGGTGTCCATAAGGCAAGAATCAGGTGGAATGTAGTCACTTTCCATCAGGTGGAATGTAGTCACTTTCCATCAGGTGGAATGTAGTCAAGCGTCAACTTAATTGATATGTGAAAAAACCTCGAGAAATAAGGAAGAAGTTGAATAACTGGGTGAAATGTGGGATAAATTTCCTATGGATACCTTAAATTTTGATGATTAAATTTCTATTATTGGAAATTGTTGTTGTAGTTGTTTGTAAGCTTAAATCGATTTTGGCCAAAACTTTTCGAACTGAAAGGTGTTCAAGCCTGAAGGGTTCCGCAAAAAACAATTGCTTTTACTTCAGTTCTTCTGTACTTAGCTTTAGTTCGGACGATATAGGCAGTGACAGTTAGTACTTTATTAAATTGTGTTCGTATAATTATTACTTATTTTATTAGAGAGTGTTAAAAAAATAAAAATAAAAATACACGTATCTAGAGCTACAATTTGAAATTTTTATTAACTTATATGTAATAAATATTATGTTCAATATCCGAATATTATCAACATGACATACGAAGAAAAATAAAATGGAAACAGTATTTTGTTTACAAATAAAACAATTAAATAATCAAAGTTATACACACACGAAAATATTAGTCAAATTGTCATATTATTTAAAACTAAATTCTTTTTTTAACATAGTCTAGCCGATCCCTTTTATAACTTTGATTAATGTTTATACAAACAAGGTCGGTCAATAATAAGTAATGTCAAAATGTCGTTGTTTGTTCGTTTGCGGTTATGATGACACCGCGGCCAGACTCCCAAAACGTCAGTCGCTCGTGTCAGCTGGCTTATAACATAATCTAATTAAAATTGAGCCATTGTAATTATCAGAGTTATTAGGTCCTGACCGCTAGCGCTTGGAATATTGTAATGGATACTAGGCATTAAATTGAGTGGTTTGTGTAAATAAGTATAGTTATATGAAGTTCTATGTAGCTGTTTATGTGTGTGTGTGTATGTGTGTCTATATCGTGTCATCTGAATAGATAAATAGATTTGTTAGCTGTCTAGCAGAGAAAAGAAGATGTTGTCCAGTTCCTAATATAAGGGTCATGCAATTTGAAATTAAATAAATATGAAGTGTATATTTTGTATTTATGACTATTATATCTACGTATCTTCTTGCAAGACTGGTTTCGAACCCATTCACTTCACTCCACAAATAAGCCATGCTTCGAGCTCATGATTAAGAATCCCGAATGGGTTCGAAATTAGTCGGGCAAAACACCATTACGAGTAGTACCTCTAGTACGAGCTTTGACGTTACGGTTAAGTCATTCCAAGGTCATGTTTGGGAATTCATTTAAAATTCTTCTATTAAATAGGATATTTGTTTAAATTCTAGTGAAATAGCCATATGTATCATCATATGTACCAAAGGCATCAACAGATTTTAATGCGTTTCTGTACTTAGGTTTGAGGATTTGCTTACATATGGATCAATGTTTATCAAGTCATTTTAAGGTCACAGGAAAATTAAAATTAAACACATTGGGGAATTGTGATAAATTAATGTTTTTTATTATATTATCGTTTATATTGTATGAATTAAACCAACGTGAGTTCTTTTTTATTTAAAAAGAAAGTTGTGGTTGATTGTTGATATAAGTACATTCCTGAAGTAATAAGAAACGTTGTAAGAAAATTTATTTGGCTGGTAACAAAGTATAAATATTATTTGTGACAATAAAAATGGTATCTGGTATACTTAATTTATCCGGAACGAAAACGTCTCGAATTGCAATTGACAATTAATTCCCTCAATTCTCAAATTTTGATAAATGTCTATAAACATGTATAACGTTAAGCTTGATTAAATTTAGAAAAAACATCAACCGATATTGCTGACTGGTTGAGCTACCGTATCGCTACCCGCTTTGGTGACTTAAGCATTGTTTACATTTTCGTCTTTATCGAGACGGTGGCGACATCTATTATATTACATTACATAACATACAATTGCTTAATGTGTGTCTTAATAAGGTTTTATTCATAAACTAATTCCTCATGATTAATTGGTATTTATTTTGAAGTGTTGTAAATCTTGTGTATTGGAATAATAACTCTAAAATCATATTCAAACCAAGTGAATTATTAACAGTTACGAACAAACAGAAAGTAAATTAATAATTATTCGTTTAATTAATTGAATATAATTAAAATTGAGTTGAACACGAGGAAGTAGAAAAGATGCCTTCAAAAAATGCCAATTCCGTATATTTTTGTGAAAGGAATTAATTAATATTTTCACAATGGTACCGACGAATCATCTGTTACTGTAATATTTGATTACTTATACTAAGAACTTCAGGGACTTTGACATTTGTAAATAAGTCTTAAATTAATTTATCTAGTAAGGAAGTTTACAAGATAATATTTAAGTTGATTATTTTTTTTTGTATTCGTATTTATTACTTTACATTGTCAGACTAATTATTATTATAACACAGATTTAGTCTCCTACTAAAATATGTTGAAGATTATATCTAAATATAAACAGCATTTCTTATTTTTCATCTTCAAATCTGATAACTCAAACACATTCTGTAAAAGAAAACCAACCTGAGTGCTCTCTTTAAGCCTTTGCTTTGCTGTTTTAAGTTAACTTTAGACGAAGGAAATGCACCACTTATCTTCATATGTGTGAGTACCTACAGTGTCTGTGTAGGTGTACATGTAGTATATGTGATACACTATGAAACCGTGTATGTGTGTGTTAAATATACATCATACTTTAAAATATACTGATAGAGCAGAGGGACTAGACAAATGACATTAACGCTTGACGAATAAAATGGCTAACATATATAATATTGGATATAATATATGATATTATATGGATATTTAAATAGAATCGACAACGAGCATTTGCATTAGTCTAAGCCCCCAGGAAAAATACCCTAAATCCGGGGCCGCGCAAAAAAAAAATCAATTTTATTTATAAGGAAAAAATAGATATCTAATTCACATACTAATCGATATTTTGAACCACTTAAAGTGATAACTCCACAGTTGTCGTGGTCGACACTCAGAGGCCGGCAGAGACAAATTACTTTATTCTTCCTCTATTTATTTATAAGCCCTCCTCTTGTTTTTTGTTTACTGTCTCTTCATTTCCCGTCTTCATTAACCGGTCATCGCTCATGAAAAGTTATATTACCTGACCTCACTATATCTTCTTAACAAGGACATATTTTTTTTGGGTCAGTACACTAGCCTAATGTATGAGTATTTACTATATTATGTAAGTATTCCATTCACTACATACAACACCAATGTCTAATATATATTGATGCAGTTACTGTTTTGGTTTTGTGGTTTGTGGACAAGTTGAATTCAAATTCAAATACAAAATTTATTTATTCAAGTAGGCATTTACATTCACATTTGAATAGTCTATTATTACAATAAAGTAAGTGTCAGTTTAGTCAGTCCGTATCAGCTCGGAATGCTGCTCTGCTGAGAAGAGCTGACTAGGAACACTACAGGTCTTCAGAAATGAATTTAGCAATGTCTCATATATTATATAATCAAACTTGCTATTAATTCTCCACCACCTAAGTTTTTAGTTGATCCTATTTCGATCTTTCTTATTTCGAATTTTATGTAACAATATACTTTTAATTTTAGATTTAAAACTCGGAAAAGGAACGTCTTAGATATCTTGTGGAACTTCATTATGTATGCGTACACTCAAGCCCTTTCTTAACTTTTTGATGACGCAATGATTGACGTATAATTCATATATTATTAAATATAAATTTAGAAATGATCGTAAGAACAACTACGAGTATATCTTTAAAAACAGGCAATCTCTAGCTTTTAAGTTATTAAAGTTAAAGTTGAACTTTGATAAAAGTTTAATATATTAAACTTTAGATGTAACGCTTTGAATTCAAATCTATTATGAAGATGGTATAAAGTGCTTCTGATTATAGAATAATTTACAAATAGAATAATTTAAAAGAATATTATACATAAACTTAAAAGGGAAATAAATAAAAAGGTGAGAACATAAGGTACTCACAAAAAAGGGGGCAAAGACGGTCTTATTGCTCAAGCAATCTCTTACAGACAAACTTCGGAGTAAGACGCTAATAGGTACGACGCAGTAAAGTGCAAAGGAACAAAAAATAATAATACTACAACGATTATATTTTATAATTACATTATAAAGAGTTCTTTTCTTTCTTTTTCCAACCTTTTATAAATTTACTTTTAAAAAAGGCGCTAACGAATCTATAAGGCTCTTATGAAATAAAAATATGTCCACGGGTTGACAATGACCGCTTAGAGCTTACTTATAGTTGGGTTATACTATCTGCTTTATTACTGTGTAAAAATATAAATATGTACTTAATCTCTCTCTCTTTCTCTCCGAATAAAATTTAAATAATTATTGCCTATTCTATGTATTACAATGTTTTCAATAAATATATTTGTATATTTATATATATGTGTAACCTTACTGTTTGCATACAATGATACCAGGTGGGAGATATTCAAACTCCACTTAAACATTCACAACGGTATACCGAAGTTCTGTCGAATTTTTTTCGCATTACAAACTTCACATGATTTTGTACGAATAAAAAAATGGAGGCCTATCTGTCTGTAACTCCAAATAAAATCTATATCTCTATATTTATATAATCTATTGTTTTGTATGTTTATGAAAAGTTTATAATATTTTAAATGAATTAAACATATCAAGCTCTTTTTAACTAAAAATTTAAATTTATCTTCGTTTATATATTATTCATTAGTTTTAATATTTTAAGTACACAAAAGTATTAAGATTTTATTCTTTAATTAATAAATAAATAAACCAGCAAGCATGAACTAGTTAACTTAGTAAATACTTACTGGTGTTGAGGAACCTCTTGAGAAAACTCCTGAGGGATGATTTTCCAAAACTTGTACGCAGCTGACGATACGCATGTATAATCTTTGCTCATTTTGAAACTTCTTTTGTTATTTTACAATCAAGACGCAGAAGTTAGAAAGGTTTTTCTTGTTTCCCTTTTTACAACCGTCAACAAAGATTTCTTAAAGACGTATAACATTACTGCTCTTGTAATAACAGCTTGGTTGAGTGGTGTACGTTCGTTAACTCTTTTGTATTATTATGTATTCTATTGGTTTCTTGACTTGATTAAGGTATTTTATCAACTAAACTAGAAACGAAAACTAGAACACTTAAAAAAGCAACTTATTAGTTTCGTACAAGAATACATTAAATTTAACAAATTAAACATTTTTTTTTGTTTACGTGCATATTAATATTCGTAAAAAATAATAATAGTATTCGTATTAGCATAACACATCCTGTGTAAAAAAGCCATCTCCTGAAACTTTTTACCCTAATTCATAGCATTTTTATTCTAAACCTCTCTTTTTCATGTATTCTTCTGTCACAATAAATGACGCCAATTTCACACCGATGTAAACCAGTGGTGCTCTGTTTTTTTACTTTTTTTTTTGTTTTTCAATAAAATAATAATATATTTTGAATAAAATCAGACAAAGGTGTACCAAATGGTTTTGTGTTGCTTTATAACCTAAATAAAATGTACCTATACCGATAAGTTTTTTAAAGATTGAAAAGATATTTATAAAAAATCATAAACAATAATATGCTTTAATTAACGTTGTAATATACAAATTTTAAAAAAATAAAATAGTATAAAAAAATTATATGTCAAGTAATGTTCAAGAAATATTTTTTTCAGGCTGGATGCTCCACTCCACGGACAGGTGTAAACAAGTCAGGGTGTGCGATAAATTCGCATCTCATTTGTCTGGTGTAATAGTGTTCTTGTTAACTCAGGGTGAGTAGGGTTGCCTCTTCGGTAAATATTTGATATTAACATATGAAAATAATTTAAGTAAGCATAACGTGGCATTTATTTTTTATACTGTCAATAAAGCTTAAATAAAATAGCATAACAATTTTTTCTTCCTTTTTATAAATGTAGAGAACTTTTCTCAATTTACTGCTGCTTTTAAACTGAATGTTTCAAGATTCAGTTCCTGTAAACTTGTTTGTTTTACTTGGCTTATTTTTTCTTTTACATCAAAGGTCTTATCTCAATCGATGTACAAGGGCTTAAAAGGAATTAACCATACATAAAAAAAAACAAATATTATTTATGGAATTTATGAAGGTTTGTTTATTTGTCAACACATCACATCAAAACATTGGAAGGAAATGTTTCATGGAAATTGTCTGAATCATATAAGCTTATAGCTGCAGAAATAATATATCATTCACTCAGGATATATTGGAATGAATTCACAAACAAACTACGGATTTTTGTAAACAATAGCTGTGACGACAATCACTTGATTTAAAATCTTAAATATAAATGATATTATAGTATAGTAATAACTCTTAAATATATTAAATAAAATGCAAGTTTGGACTCACGCACTTCGAAAAAAATTTTCATAATTTCTGGAACATTCACTTTAGTTTTATTATTTAGAAAAACTTATAAATAAAAGAGTAATACAATAACGTAAGAAATTATAATAAAAACTGACACAAAAATGAATTCGTTTCTGTTTTGTTTTCGTTTCATAGGAGACGGTAAAAATTTGACAAATTGAAGTTCAAAATGTCGTCAATATCCCGGATCGCTAAGTTTTATCTCCGACAGTTATTCGTTACTTTGAATTATTGCGACTACCGAGTAATTGTAACTACTCACGACCACTACTACTGGCTTTTGTGAGGTTTTGAAAACTATTTTAAATAAATAAAAAATACTTTACGAGTAATTAAATAAGAAATAAACTTTAGATACTTATTTATTTTTATATAAGTTAGTAAAATAATAGTACTGTGCACTTTGACTGAGGCTGGTGCATATAAATATAGATAATTCTTAAACTCATTGAGATAATCTTAAAATATAGAAAGCCGCAATTTTCAAAGTCCTTCTAACCCAAAATAGATTCTTAAAATTAAGAATAACAAAGAGTATATTAAGTTTTTTTTAATATGTTTGACCGTTCTCGGGTTACGAATTTTATAAACGGTTAATATAAGTTTTGGGATTATTCCATGAGCTGCTCGTTAGATTACTATCGCAGCGCCGGCAATTATAAAATTGTATTCTCTACGCGAGTGCATATATGTCCAATGTCTATATACTCATTTTCAAATTATTATTTTTTCCCAATATCGAAGCAATTTATGTGTAAAATAATCAAGGGCAAAGTAAAAATTCTTGAATTCGTAAAAAACTCGATTAGGTCAAAGCACCGCAAAATATCAGCCAGTAGTAGGGAAAGCATCAGATGTAGGTTTAGTTGCTGACTCGATTTATATCTTCTAATAGTATCCGAAATAATTTACTAGTAACTTCTCCGCATTTAACAATATTTGTGACAGTAGTAATATTTATAAATAATTATATTTTAAGAATTTAACTCGCAATTATTTTGCTACATTTTAATTTTACCCCGATAATGTCAGAAACCTACACCTCGTCTTCCTTGAACACGATTGCTGTAACATTTGAAACGTTTTAATTAACGTTTGACTCATATTTGCGAGTTAAATCTGTAGAATACTTTTACTATTTAGTATGTTATTTTTAAGTACGTTTATGGTATGTATTTGCACGTAAATATATGTCGAGTGAAGCAAAGAAATCAATAATTATTCTTCATTTTACTTTTATATTAAACCTATTTATAAAAAATAATATCAAGTATTTATATTAAGATAGTATATTTATTTTCGTGCATGTAAGTGACAGCTGAATTTTACGTCCGGAAATAAGTAAAATAAGCTCTTGAGTCTCTTGCTGCTTATTTGCTTGCTCTTGGTGAAATCAATTGAAAATGTCGGAATATTAAAAAGTATTACTACTAATATAATGAAATAATATGGAAAAATTAAATTTAAATAAAAAGCTTAACATAATGGAAGAAGCAGTAAATTTTTAACAGGATTTCTCAGATTTTTTTATACGATAAGTCTTGAAGACAAATATCAGTAACGTCCACAATAGTTTATTTAGACAAACAGAAATAGAGGTAAAGTTATATGAACTGGAGATACAGCGCTATAATTGAACAAACCTACGTTAGCGTTTTCACAGAGAAAAACTATTCTTTCTATTCTTCGAAACACAACCGCGACCATTAGTGTTTAGAAACTGGATATGTCATTTGTATTATTTATTATCTTGCTAGTTATATTATATATTCATAAGCGGGAAGTCATATTTCTATTTATCTATATCTTTTATGATTACAATATTATTATAAATTAAAGTTAATGATTTAAATTTGATGTGTTTAAACACTCACTCATTTCATTCATTTAAACTCAATTAGTTACTTTCAAAGTTAATAATGTACTCAAAGCTCAAGTTAATATTAAATCTCGTCCTCGACTCGGTAGATTTGACTTGAAGAGTCAACATAAGTCAGTGTTTCAGATGAAAGCTAATTATGTAAATTACTTATTTAGTCTTAAATAATTATTTATAAATAGTATATCTATTGTAATAATATGTTATGGAAGAACATTAAAATTTGAACGATTTTATACCTTCACAGATAACAATTTCATATATATATTTTATTTATATAGTTTTTTATTTTCTAAAAGAAGGAAAAATAAAATTTACGAAAACTTGTTGGTAAAGATTTGTAGGTACTTGTTTTGTTACGGATTTATTAAACATTTCTTAGCTATAGCAATGATCCTGAAAAACAGCTTCGGACTTTTAGCAGTGATGGTATTAAAATCGCGAACTAATTAAAATGCCATTATCGTACTTAAAATCAGTCAGTTAAATGCAAATATTTTGATCTAATTATTACGTAACATGATTGAACAATAGGTATCGTAAATGTACATTCGGCATGTAAAGGATATTTTGTTAAATAATTAACAATTCAATTAACAACCTCATTTGAGCTTCAAAGTTTTGTAAAAGTACAAAATGTGTTAGAACCATGCTAATGTTTCATGACACCAGCGTAAAATGTCACCATGCTGACTGCACTGAGGGTGTAACCGAACTGATACTGAATGGTATAGATGCTTTATCTACGTAGCTCTTTAATGAATTATACACTGGCGGATCGTGTTCCCGGTTCAATGCAGCAGACTTTTTTAAAATTCCATCTAGTGTGACTAGGCTCCAGGATGAAAATATCAAACGAGCTCTTCAATATAACGACAAAATTTCTGTATTGCATATCTTATTTAAATAATACAACGCCATTCTGCTTCAATATTTTTGAAATAAGTTTGGTGAAGTAACAAATATTTCGAATGTCTAATATTAGATTTTCACCTCAGAACCGAGTATCTAAACAATAAATCACGTAATAATATTTAAATACGTGTGAGAGGTCACTACGTTTCGATTGCAGCTATCGCTTAGTGAGTTTGACCTATGTCGGACGTTTCAACTCGAACAAGGGCTAAGGGTCAACACTACAGATTAGGCTAATATGTACGATAGAGTATTTTTATTAATCTTGTTTGTGAAAGAAACTCAATTAGTTTATTGTTGTTCAGCGTGAAAGGTATTGCGATCCCACTTATACTATAAAATTGAAAATTTTTACGTTTTTCCGTCGATAGCACTAAGAGTACAAATGAATTTGTAATGAAATTGGTATTTGGGAATTGATATTTTGGTAAATAATGGCGAGAACACATTGGAAACATTTTAAAGGACATAGGAAGCTTCCTTTTATTACGTTGACGAACCAAAAGGAAGAGGTCGTTGTAAATTATAATAGGGTGAAATGAGGGATGAAAGTTTCTATGGATACCTTAAATTTTGATGATTAAATTCCTATTATTGGAAATTGTTGTTGTTGAAGTGTTCGATTTTGGCCAAAACCTTATAAACCGGAAGGTACTCCTGACGGATTCTGAGAAAAACTATTATTTTCACTTGTAATAAAACAATTAAATCATCAAAGTTCAAAATAAATACATAAGTAAACATCAGTAAAATTGTAATATTATTTAGAACTAAATTACATAACTTCGTACATACTATTGGATTAATTTACATATTTTAGGCGATCCCTTTTTCGACTTTGATTAATGTTTATTCAGACAAAGTATATCGGTCAACAATTATGCCAAAATGGCGTTTTTAGTTTGTTCGCGATTACGATGACAGAAACAGTCAGTTACTCATGTTAGTTTATAACATAACCTCATTTAAATTGACCTTATTTGAATAAGTTGTCACGGCTAGTCATAGGGATAGTAGGCGCTAGTCAGATTATAATGGATACAAGTCATTGTATTGAGTACTGTGTGAAAATAAGTATAGTTCAGGACATAGGTCTCCCCTCTCTTGTGCCAGATATCATTGTCCTCCGCCATCCTCATATTCTCATCCAGCCTGCACCAGCGACCTTTCGCAAGTAGTCGTTTATCCCTGAGAGAGACTCCAATTATAGCTTCCTCCATTGCCCGTTGAGACTCTTTACATTTGTGGATCAATCTCGCAGTCATTGACCATGTGCGTGAGTTAGTACAGGCAGGACGCATAGCTCAAAATTTTTATCCTTAAGAATTGAGGACTCGATGACATAAAGACCGGATGTATCTTGCCGAATGCTGCCCAATCTAGTTGAATCCTACTGTTAGCTTCCCCCTCGAAATTGTGCCGGCCAAGTAGGATAATATGGTCTAGTGGAAATATTCCTGCACAAACTCGAGAAGGACGCCATCGACGTATATAGGTCTTGATTTTGCATAGTCATTGACATCACTTTAAGCTATGATAAATCTAAATGTATAACGAAATCTAAATGTTGCTTTATGATGACTCTAATGTAAAAACTGAAAGGTTTCTGTCTGGCTGTCGCATCCTGGGTACCAAGTGCATGATCAGTACCCCTTGTAAAAGTTTCGATAGTTAGAAACGTTGATAGTTTTCGAACAGTTACGAAACTAGTTCTTGTTTTGATTTAATCTCATTTAGTTGTGATAGGTAGAAAACCAATCATCTCTAATAAATGAACGCTACTGATTTTATTGCGGTTTTGTTCGTTTGAAAGTTTGGCTACATCGAGATATCATACCAAAGTCGGTAAAGTCATTGTAAGGTCATGTCGGGGATATAAAAACTTCCAAACATCAGGAAATAGGGCTAAATATGGTTTATAATCCATGTTCGTTTTATGTATTGTCCATATTGTAGGTATGTAGAAATGAGAATGACTTGTGTTCGTTTCTATAACATTATATATTTTAAAACAAGGAAGTTTTTGTTAGACGTAATTTAACTGTAGTTATATGACACTTGATTTTTCTGATAACTAAGTATACATTTTATTTATAACAATGAAAACAGTATTTGATATACAAAATACTTAATTTATCCGGAACGAAAACCTCTCGAATTTCAATTCACAATTAATTACGTCTCCCTCAAATATTGATATTAAACAAAATTGAATTTGATAACAGCCATAAATTAACAGATAAACTTTCAGTTGAATTGAGTTTAGTCGTTGTTTAATTTATACTACAAGATTTTGGCGACTATTCCATTATATACACACGTTATTGTATAAAAAATAATCGTTATTTTTTTCAATCATATAGTTCTTTGAAATGTTAAGCTTATAGATATAAAGATAATAGATTCAGATTTGAACCCACGCCCTTTGAGAATTGAGTAATCGTACCGTCACACTAACTAATGATCTACGATACTATGCGTTTTATATCGAGACGATGGCGACATCTGTTACATTACTACATTATATGTAGAATATCTTAATGTTGATTTAAATACGAATTTGCTCATAAACTAATTCCTCACGATTATCTGGTTTTTATTTTGTAGTTTTTAAAATATAATGTATTGGAAACAATGACTCGCAAAATCAAGATCAAACCAACTGTTCCAATTGAATTATTAACTGTTATGAACAAACAGAAGGTAAATTAACAATTATTAGTTTCATCAATGGAATATAATTAAAGCTGAGTTGAACACGAGGAAGTAGATAAGATGGCTTCCAAAAACACCAATTCCGTATATTTTTGTGAAAGGAATTAATTAATATTTTCACAATGGTACCGACGAATCATCTGTTACTGTAATATTTGATTACTGGTACTAAGAACTTCAGAGATTTTGACATTTGTAAATAAATTTTAATTTATTTAGTAAGGCAGTTTAGATAAAAAGAAAGCAGATAATATTTAAGTATAGAAAGCAGATAATATTTAAGTTGATTGTTTTATGTATATTTATAATTATTTTGATCCAGTATGTGTTAAAATATGCATGTTACTTTAAAATATACTGATAGAGCAGAGGGTCTAAACAAATGGCGTTAACGCTTGTCGAATAGAATAATGTACAAGAATACACATTTGAACACTTTAGTAACGAACGTTAACACTTGTCTCTGGCCTCATATATGATAAAATTCCCTAACTCGAGTTAAAAACCCTAAAACAGAGTTACTCGTTATATTTACTTAATAAAATTAGATATCTCCTATATTAAACCATATTTTTAATCACTTAAAGTGATAACTCCACAGTTGTCGTGGTCGACACTCAGAGGCCGGCAGAGACAAATTACTTTATTCTTTCTCTATTTATTTATTAGCCCTCCTCTTGTTTTTTGTTTACTGTCTCTTCATTTCCCGTCTTCATTAACCGGTCATCGCTCATGAAAAGTTATATTACCTGACCTCACTATATCTTCTTAACAAGGACATATTTATTGGGTCAGTACACTAGTCTAATGTATGAGTATTTACTATATTATGTAAGTATTCCATTCACTACATTCAATAATAATGTCGAGATTATATTGATACAGTTAAGTTTTGGTATTGTGTTTTGTTGATAAAGTGAAGTTGAACTTTGATTCAAGGTAATAAGCTTTAAATGTAAGGCTTAAAATTGAAATCTATTATTAAAATGGTATAAAATGCTTTTTAGTGTAACAACAATTCAAATAGGTAACTTTACTGAAAGTTAAAAAAAAGTAGATATTAGACAGAAAGATATAATCCTTATTATACATAAAAAACAGGGAAATATACAAAATAAGTGAGAAACGTAAGGTTCACAAATAAGGTACAAAGCGGTCTTACTGTTCAAGCAATCTCTTCAAGACGCTTATACGACGCGAGATAGTATTAAAACTAAATAATGATAATACTACTTCTATGGCTATATTTAATTATTATAATATACAGAGTTCCTATGTTCCTCTAACCTTTTATAACTTTGTATTCTAAAAGGGCGGTAACGAATCTATAAGGCTCTTGTGAAATAAAAACAAAAAATATATCCACGGGTTGACAATGACCGTTTAGAGCTTACTTATAGTTGGGTTATACCATCTGCTTTATTACTGTGTAAAAATATAAATATGTACTTAATCTCTCTCTCTTTCTCTCCGAATGCAATTTAAATAATTATAACATATTCTATATGTTACAGTGATTTCAATAAATATATAAATATATAAATATATGTGTAACCTTAGTGTTTGAATACAATGATACCAGGTGGGAGATATTCAAACTCCACTTAAACATTCACAACGGGATACCGAAGTTCTGTCGAATTTTTCTCGCATTACAAACTTCACATGATTTTGTATACATAAAAACTGATGCCTTTCTGTCTGTAACTCGAAATTAAATCTTTTACTTTGTATGCTTTTCAAAAAATTGTTTTAAATTAATTAAAATATATCAATTGCTTTTGAATTAAAAATGTAAATTTATCTTCGTTTATATACTATTCATTATTTTAAATATGACAAGTACTTGTAAGTATTTAGATTTATTTTTATTTAATTCATAAATAGATAAACCAGCAAGCAAGAACTAGGTTACTTAGTAAATACTTACTGGTGTTGAAGAACCTCTTGAGAAAACTCTTGAGGGATGATTTTCCAAAACTTGTACGCAGCTGACGATACGCATGTATAATCTTTGCTCATTTTGAAACTTCTTTTGTTATTTTACAATCAAGACGCAGAAGTTAGAAAGGTTTTTCTTGTTTTCCTTTTTACAACCGTCAACAAAGATTTCTTAAAGACGTATAACATTTCTGCTCTTGTAATAACAGCTTGGTTGAGTGGTGTACGTTCGTTAACTCTTTTGTATTGTTACGTATTCTATTGGTTTCTTGACTTTATTAAAGGGTTCTATCAACTTACTGAGATCCGGGATCGTACAGGTAATTTAAAAAATTAGGTAAGCAAATTGTATTTGTATAAAACAAAGTTCTGATTTTCTGAAAATACTGAAAAAGTTAATAAAATACGTAACTCTTTTTTTTTAATAAATCTCTAATGGAAACCGTGCTTACATAAATTATATTACTGTTAAATGTTTTGACCCAAGGCTGGATCGCTAGCATTTATAAATAAATTTATTTCAATTTACTTAAGAGTTGTAAATATTTATATTAGTTACATATTTTTATTTCTTCTTGCGCTGATATAATATCTTCCCGTGGACACGTTTGCTCGAAAACATTGGAAAATAATAAAAATTGATTCATGTTTTTATTAAATCAGTGAAAATTCAGGTTACAAATTTATTTTAATACATTTTAGTAATTACTTTACTCTGTTTTTTTTTAGATTGCTTTAAACCAAAAAGGTTGAAAGTCAGACCAAAAATAATATAATCTGTGATTCTAATAAAAAGTTATTCCTATTAGCACAGCACACTCTGTGGAAAAAATCCATTTCCTGAATCTTTTCACCCTAATTGGTATGATTTTTATTCTAACCCTCTTTTAGATATATCATGTATTTTTTTTCGTCCAAACAAATGACGTCACTTTCACATTCATGTAAACCAGTGCTGCTTTGTTTATTTTGTGATTTTTAATAATAAAATATTAATTTATTTAAAAATAAAATCTGATAATGTGTATTAAATATTTTGGTAGTGCATTATAAGGTATATTTCCTAAAATCTTTTAATAAATAAATATGTATTAGTATGTATATTAAAGAATTTATATTAAGTCAAGTATATTTATATTGAAGTAATATTTTTTTCAGGCTGGATGCTCCACTCCACGGACAGGTGTAAACAAGTCAGGGTGTGCGATAAATTCGCATCTCATTTGTCTGTGTAATAGTGTTCTTGTTAACCCAGGGTGAGTAGGGTTGCCTCTTCGGTAAATATTTGATATTAACATATGAAAATAATTTAAGTAAGCATAACGTGGCATTTATTTTTTATACTATCAATAAAGCTTACATAAAATAGCATAACTACTACTTTTTTCTTGTTTTATTTAAATTGTTGTTATGTTTTTGCTGTTTTTAAATTGAATGTTTCAAAATTTAGTCCCAATGATATTAGTTTAACTGTTTCCTTTTACATTATAGATCTTATCTCGATCGGTCTAAATAATATTCAAATCAAAGATTGAGGACCTTTGTGAACAAGGATTTTAGAAAAATTAACTATAAAAAACTATATATATATATATATATATATAAATACTAATATAATTTATGGAATGTTTGAAGGTTTTTTATTTGTCAACACATTACACCAAAACATTGGAAGGAAATGTTACATGGAAATTGTCTGAATCATATAAGCTTTTAGCTGTAGAAAAAATATATCATTCACTCAGGATATATTGGAATAAATTCACAAACAAGCTACGGATTTTTGTAAACATTAGATGTCACGACAATAGGCACGACAACAGGCAATCTAGGAAGTGAAGGAGGGCGGATAGAGTAGCTGCAGTCACTGGATCTGATATCTTAAATATAAAGCTAGTTATCGTTTAGTGTTAATTCTCAAACATATTTCATACAATACTAAAGAGAATGTAATAAATTTAAAGAAATTGAATCTGGTTTAATAAAAGTCATGAATCCCTCCATATCTCATATTACCTGATAATAATGTCACGCCACTTGTGGAGATAATCCTATAAATAACACATTTTAAATTGATTTTATCAAATAGAAACCTTTTTTTTACATAGTCATTTAACAAATATGACAATTATGTATAATATATAATGCTTTTATTTTACCTAGTATGCTGTAAGAAAAATAAAATAATCTCATACCTAATATGAAAAGCAATTTATAGTATAGAGTTCAATCAAAAGTGTAATTAAAGTTTGACTTCTCATCAGCAACCTCAGAAAGAGCATTAAAACGTCATAATTTCTGCACCATTTTCTAATTATGGAATAGAATTTATTACATATACATATAAGACGTGAATAACAAAAAAAATCAACCACATAAGTAATTAATAACGTAACTTTTTCGTTTTCGAAGGCAAAAATTGGACAAATGGAAGTTCAAAATGGCGTCAATATCCCGGATCGCTAAGTTTATTTCTGACAGTTATCCGTCACTTTGAGTTATTGCGACTACCGAGTAATTGTAACTACTCACGACCACTACTACTGGCTTCAATAAATTGTAGATAATTATTTATTAAAATTAAGAACAACAAAACGCATATTAACATTTTTTTAAATACGTTTGAACGTTCACGGGTTAAAATTTTTATAAACTATTAATTTGAGTTTTGGGGTTCTTCTCTAGGCTACATATTGCTCGTTATATCACCGGCTATTGTAGAAATATCCTACACGAGTACATAAAATTCTCATATCATACTCATATTAAAACTCGAAAAAAATCGAAAGTTTCGAAGCAATTTATGTAATTGTGGAAATAAAAATAAAATACCGAACAAAAAGCATTGTTTACCAAAAAAAAAATTGAAAGCAAACTCAAATTCAAAACAAATAAGGACAAAGTCAAAATTCTTCAAGTCGTAAAAAACTTGATTAATCGACTCGGGCCTCAAAATGGCGCAAAACACGGTAGAGAAGCAGTTCGATGTAGGTTTAACTGAACTGAAACAATTTATATCTTGTAATAGTATCCGAAATAAATAACTAATAAATTCTCCGCATTTTACAATGATTGTGACAGTAGTAATATTTATAAATGAAGCTATTTTAAGAATTTAACTCGCAATTATTTTGCTACATTTTAATTTTACCCCGACAATGTCAGACACCTATATCTCGTCTTCCTTGAACATGATTGCTGAAACATTTGAAACGTTTTAATGAACATTTGACTCATATTTGCGAGTTAAATCTGTAGAATACTTTTACTATTTAGTATGTTAATATTAAGTACGTTTATATTATTTATCTGCACGTAAATAAATGTCGAATAAAGCGATGAATTCAATTTTAACACATTATTTTACTTTTATATTTAACCTATTTAATAAAAAATATGCTAAGTTTACATTTATTTTTATTTATTTACACTTCAATAATATCTTAAGATAGTATATTTATATCCGTGTATGTAAGTGACAGATGAGTTTTATGTCCGGAAATAAGTAAAATAAGCTCTTGCGTTCTGATATCAATTGAAAATGTCGGAATATTAAGTAAAATGAGACAAAGTATTACTTCTAATGTAGTAAAACAACATGGGTAAATTAAATTTAATTAAAAAGTCTAACGAAGTAACTGTAGTGATTTTTAAATATTTCTCAGATATTTATTAAGATAAGTCTTAAAGACGTCGGGACCTACGTTCTTTGTTTTTTCCTCGCAATCAAGAAATATCAGAAACGTCCACAATAGTTTATTTAGACAAACAGAAATAGAGGTAAAGTTATATAAACTGGAGATACAGCGCTATAATTGAACAAACCTATGTTAGCCTCTCGTTTTCAAAGAGAAAAATTATTCTTTGAATCGAAACACAACTGCAACCATTAATGTATGGAAACTGGAAATGTCATCTTATTAATCTTGCTAGTTGTTTATCTGCTGTGAATTTGGCGGCAATATGATTGTGAATTGAAGCAAATAATATGCTATTTGATTCTTTGCAATTGTTGCAGAATTAAGAGAAGGAAGAGGAGAATAAGAGTCGAACACAAAAAATAAGAAGAATAGATAGAGATAGAGAAAACCAAAGTTTGATGGTGGTTCCGGATCAGTGATTTCACCGTTCAAAGTGCTGCCATAATAGTTTTATTAGACTCATTTTCTGCGAAAAAATATTCTATGGTTGTTAAATCCGTTCGCATAGCATACTGTCAATTGACTACATCAAAGTTACGAAAATACAATCATTCAATCAATATGTAAAATACTTACTTCTTATTAATAATTAGGATACATTATACGCTTTTTTTTTGTTATTCTTTTAGTCGTTCCGGCATGTTGTAGCGTGGCTTTTTTATTTTACAGAATCTAAGTGACAATACTACGGTATAAGTATAAGGTCTAAATATTAATGACTTTTGCGTTCACGAACTGAAACAAAATTAAGAAGTACATACACTTAAAGGGAGAGAGAGTTTAAAAGGAGATTTTTCATCTGGTACTTGTTTATATTATTAAAATTGTATTAAATGGTATGGTTATGAGTTGCATAGTATTTTAATTAAATTATTTAATGTTAAACTAAGTATCTGGGAACGGTCTGATCTATTACTTTACCTTACCCTGGGTTGCTTAATAAAAAATGTTTTTTTATATATTCTCTCTAGAGAAATAAATAAAATAAGCTCTTGCGTTCATAACCTTTAGGTAAACTTTTGCGTAACCTCGAGGTTGTTTACTTTTGATAAATAGGAATTAAACCCTAAAAACCAAACAGTCTAAAGCAAAATTTGGTAGTTGATCCAAAAATATAAAACAGAATTTTATATATTTAACTTTCTATATATTATTTTTCGATATATTTAAACAATATTTTTGATTGAATAATTTGCAGTTCTTTTCCAGTTGCTGTATGTATAGGATTTTTACAAAAAGGTGTCTATGTCAGAGGTATGGTGCGCAAAAACGTCTACTGCTCCGCTCTCAGTGAAGTGAGCCTGTAGGGACAGCAAAAAAAGTATATTTGCCTTTTGCTTATAACTTTTCGTAATTAAGGGTGACGGGAAAAGGCATTGAGAGATAAAGCAGCTTGAAATTAATATTTAAATGAGAATTAAAAGATATCAATTGAGACCAAGTGAAGAGAACAACTCTGCTCAACTGAAGTCAACAAATCAATGTTTATACATATTTTAGAAATTTCGAAATATTTTTTTTGTAATTTATAAATAAGAAATCTTAATACGCGCGGGATACTTAAAAAGAGTTAAAAATTGTTGTGAAATAGTTTGAATTAGGGTTGGTTCTATCGAAATATTGTTTCAGATTATTTATAGAATAAAGTTAGGTATAAACTTTCTAGTTACAAAAATATTAGGAAAAATGAAATTAATAAATCCTTCTGTCTTTTTATTTTTAGTATTTTTGAATTTTCTTTTTCCTTTTTAATGACTAGGTTAGGTTAGTTGTTGTCACGGTGAGTGCGAAAGCGATCCTGTGTAGTCCCACTATGGTGTTATGGTAACTGTTGGTTTTAAGCAGGTAGCCTTTTAATGGGTAGGTAAGGTATAGTCGTTAGCAATTTCTAGATAACAAACTAAAAACGAAATATTCAGAAATTTGATCTTTTTCATGTATTTGTCTTTGGTGACTTTAATATGCATCATTGTAGCTGGTTTAGCCACGTGCCTTTGACTATCCGGGAAGATCCATATTTCACTTTGTGATAATTGTCTATATATGTGATAATTTTAAGACGCTTATTTGTATCTTGGATGTGGATAACGTTCCATCCTTGGATCCTCACTAGCTGCACATCCTGATAAACCACAGATGTCCTGTTGGGATTGTCAGGTTCTTCCCTAGTATCAAATGTATTTCTTAGGCCCGCTGTTTCGAAAAGTAACTGGATTTTTAAGGCACTATAAGTCAAGAGGGTTGGGATGGAACGCGTTCTTTTTTCCATCCCACTAATGAGGGCTGATTTGTTTCCTCCCGCTGGCCTTAGTAGAAGTAGTAGCAAGTCATCTGAAAAGCAAGGCCAAGTCGAGGCCATCTCGAATTAAAAAAAAAATAATCTAAAATTATATATAATAGTTTTTATTTTATTTTGTTTATCTATGTTATCACTTCTTTATAAAGAGGATTTGTATATTTGTAGTTTAATTTGCAATTTTATCCGAAAATTACTTGGAACACAGTTTGGTGGGAAAATTTAAGATATAATACACAAATATCACCATATATTACTTTTTTTTTTGTTTATTCAGTTGTATATCTGAACGTTTCCTGTCAACGTCAACTATTATTTAAAAAAAAAATTGCATCCGATGTTCAAAAAGTTTATCTCAATATTTTGTCAATTCGTCAGACATCAGATTTATTATACGCTAGTCATATCAATATATAAACAATAAAGTATTTTTTTTTGCTGACTCTATCCCTAATAATTTGCGTCAAGCGGAGCGTCACTTTTAATCTCAATATTGAGATGAGCACAATATGACATGATATCCCTTTCTCCTTTTTACATATAGAGTGTGTGTATGTGCATCTCACTCGTTCTAATAATATGACGAGGTTAGAAAATCTAAGTTTTGTAGAATCGTGAGGTCGGTGTAATATTTTGTAAGTTATACAGATCTTTGTATTGTGTTAAAATTCATATTTATAGTATAATTTTAATATTAATAAACTTTTATTGTGAATCTGACGTTTGAGATAAAATCACTTTCATAAGAAATTTGAATTTAGTTTCGGAATTAAATAAGTTTAAAAGGATCAAAAACTATTAAAGTTTTAAGTGGAAAATTATTTCTGAATAATTTTGATCTTGGAAAGAAAAGTTGGTAAAGTAGTGTTGTGAACAATGTAAGTTACTTATTAGTAAAATGATATAAATATATCTTTACTAATAAGTACACAGGGAAGCTATTGAGCAAAAATATTACATTAATAGAACCTATGATGAAAGTAGTTTTGCATTTGTAAGCCGAGAATTTATATTAAATAGAGAATTAATGATTATTCAAGATATAATGGGCCTTATATGTCCAAATGGAACAAACGACAGATAAAAAAATTTGACGTTTTTTATCATCAACTTCTGAGTTTAAATAAAGTTGCTTTGCTCAAAAAATTTTTTTTTTTTTGAAGATATGGCTTCATTCACAATGATGTATGGAATATTTTTCCAATTCCAAGTTAAAACTAAATAATATCTAGCGATTTAAATTCACTGACATTAGCGTGTTGAAGTTTTTTGACGTATCAGAATCTGTCAAACGTCACATTACAACTTCAAATGTCAAACTACAATGGAATCTTATGAACCGATTTCTGTTTCACATTTTCTATTCCTTATGTTACTATTACTACCTTTTCAGAAGTCACAGATATTCAGACCTTTTTTTTTGTAAAATAAGTTTAGTTAAATAAGTCATATTATCCTGTTTTAAACACGGACAGAATAACAATAAATTTAACAATTGGTTTATTTTCAATAAATCTATATTCATAAATATTTATTTGAGGAATACGTTGTTTGAAGCAAAAAAATATTTTATTTGTGTCTAAAATATTGAAAACAATAAAAATATGGTATACATTAAAAATACATATTTAGTTTTTCTTTTATTTGTATCATATAATAAATAAATATAAGATTCTTAATGAATATTTCAAAATAAAATATTATCTGTTTCATTGAAATGAAATATTACAAATGTCTTTTGTCGAAAACAGCTCTACTTTTTTGGTTATCATTTTCTTTGTATTGGAATTATAAATCGGTTTTCACAGACACCAAGGTCATTAACCTCATATTAATAAAAATTTATATAAGTGTAAAACAAAATATGTAATTGAAACTAACATACATACCTACTATTTGACATTTGGAAATATCATACGCGCTATAATCGTCCTTACAACTTTCTTTTATAAAATTTATATAATTATAATTTTTAAACAAATAGCAAGACAAAATAAAATTTCAACAACTTGATTCGACGTATCAATTATATATATATTATGTATATATATATATTTATATGTGTACCAATATATATTATATATATATATGTGTACCAAAGTATTATTCCATCTAAACTATAAATTTGTACAGTACCTACATTTTTAGTTTCGCTGCAATGTCTATATTTTTTTATGTAAATGAATGTTTATTTAATATACTATCTATAAGTAAATCTATGTTTAATGTTAGTATATACTGCAAAGCTTATTATTTAAGGATTTTCGTAATAAGCCTAATAGATGTCACCACCGTCTCAATAAAGACGAATATGCTTGCAGCGCTAAATTCACCGAGGTGGGTAGCGCTATGGTAGCCCAATTGGAATAGCGACGGAACGGCTTCAAGAGGCTGCGGGTTTGTATCCCTGCCCGTATTGGTTTATTTTTCATGCTATACTTATTTGAACATGTAATTAATTAGAACAATTGAATCTAATATACATTCATTTTAATCTGTTTTCCGCTCAAGTAATAATTACTTAAAAGTTCTCAATTAAGCTTCCCAGTTCACTGGTCTCATTTAGATGAAGGTCTCAGGATTTTTAAAGAATGATATAAAAATATTCTTTATTATGTACGTAATGTTTTATATTTTTTAATAAAAAAAATATTTTAGAGGTTAATAAAAATGTGACACAAACAATTAAAAAAAAACAATATTAATTTATTCACAAAAAAGGTTATATACAAACATTTTCTATAATTTCAGTTTTATTGTACAGATAAACTAAAATAAATAAGCTGTTACAAGGAATTCATTATACATATTCATTCTTTAAAATAATTTAATTACCAATTAAAAAAAACAATAAAATCAATCAAAAAAATGTCATCCTTTGAGTTGATGAGACCTTTTATTTCAACGGCAGTTGAAATAAATCATAAGGATTACAAAAGTGAAAATTCTCCGTAACAAATATATATAATATTATTACTTATAAATATTTATCAAATAAGTCAAGGAACCCTCTTCAGTTAATATTTCAGATGTCATAAGAACTATAAATTTCATCAGAGTTATTTTTATTTAAAGTTGAAAAACATTTATACTTACTTAACATCCAATACTTCTTTTAGACACACACACACACGTTAACATACATAGCACACATCAACAGTATATAAACAAATTATAATGCTTTTCATTTTGCACTTTTCTTAGAATTTAGGATACTTATTGTTAGACCGACCGACTTCCAAAACACTAAATATACTCTATTATATATTATCTAACTTTTCAGTAGTTTAGTTCATTTAACAATAAAGGCCTTATATGTCTAGACCTGACAAATATTCATAATTTGTCTGTCTGCTCATGTACTGACGGCTATACTATCATATTTGCTATTGGTAACTGGATATTTGATATATGTATCTTATAAGTTATATGATTATCTATTTGTATGACAGAATTTCGTTGTTTTACCGGAAAGTTTGATTCGTATTAGAAATATTTGTGTGTCGGTATATTTGTTTATATTATGTTCTATATTACTCTTCAATATTTCAAGAAACTCTAAAATATGATCTAATTTCTAACCATAATTCCGAAATGAACGCAAAATTCCCTCATTTTATACTTTGATATGGAATTATTTAGTCTTTACAAACCAACCTTACGGTAAAAAAGCTACCTATTGATTTCTCATACACCGTCAATTAAGACAACTCTTACATTAGTATATTTGTAGATAATCTTGGGTACGAGTTTTGACGTTACGAAACGTTGATTGTTTTTGAGAAATCACGAAACGAGTGTCGTATGGTTGTGATTGGTGGTTAGTAACTGCTCGAAAACTATCATAGTTTCGTAACGTCAAAACTCGTATTGGAGTATAGGTAATTAAAAAGTTATTTTTGTAGTATTGTATTGCAGTTATATCAAAGTGTACATAAAGAGTACATTCTACTATAGTCGTAATTATTACTTAGTTAGTCAGCCTTCAATGGAAGGAGCACAATAGCTTCTCTTTGTATTCGATATGACTAATAGGGTTGGACTTCTATCGATAATTTACTGTATATCGATTGTACAACGCAGTGAATTAACCCAAAGATAAATTTCCCGTTTTTATATTTATAATAAAAAAAAGCAGCTCCAATTTTAAAACAATTCCCAAATTATCGTATAATAGAATGAAAAATGGATTCTAAAATTTATTAACGACGCAAAAAATGATAATTCATATAAAATTTTTGGCTTTTAATCTCGTGAAGCCCCGAAGATTAGTGGCTGTGGCCCTTTCACGCGATTTTAAACCCTTATTTACAAGCCAAATATTGCTGTACGCTTTGTTTGGTCACAGACTCTGTTTGTTCATCGCCGTTACGCAAAATGGAAAATATAGTCTGCCTTTTTATAAAAAAACATCATGTTATTCTGATTTATTATTATTTCTCATGTAATTTATTTCAAAGGAATATACTTTTGATTTAAAATTTTCGTGATTTTCTTTTTATGTCATTTTTCTACACGTTTATAAGAGTTGATAAATCGAAATGATCTTTCTGAAAAAAATTGAACATTTCTATGACTTTAATCCTCAATAATTATTATCTTCTTTTCTTTCTGAAAATATAATTTTAAAGAGTTTCAGTTAGGATTTTTTAAATAATAATATAAGTTTATCGATAACTATTCGCTTCACTAATGTGCAAGGCAAGGGGCACGATAAAAAAGCATAAAAGAAAATCTTACAACAATAAACAGCGGTTGACGAGTCGGGTCAGAAGTACCGTCAGCAGAAAAAAATATATAAGCATAAAAAATTATTACATAATGCTCTTAGAAAGGTTTTTATGCTGTAAAAGTATAATTGTCAACATTTGCCTCACTCACCATGTAGAAAAATCAAGATTATTATTACTGTTACACGTAGAAATAAAAAAAATATTACATTTGAATTTCGAATCTGGGTTTTTTATAGGATTGTTCATTTTGTTTTATCATTTTTGCGCCAATACATTGTATAAAATTTTGCGATATTAAAATGGAGTGGGGTGATAAAGAGAACCGAATCACTGTGATTGCATTACACAAAGAAGGTGTGAAGCCAAATGAAATTTTTAAAACTCTCCATACATTTGGTATTAGTAAAATGTTTCTGTACCGGGCTATTAATAGGTACAATAAAACTTTCTCTGTTTGTAACAGAAAAAAATCTGGCCGTCCACGTAGTGTTCGTACGATAAAGGTGGTAAAAGCAGCAAGGGAAAGAATTCGAAAAAATCCTGTCCGAAAGCAAAAGATTTTATCTCGGGAAATGAAGATAGCTCCTATAACCATGTCGCGTATTTTAAATGATGACTTAGGACTTGCAGCCTATAAGAGATGCACTGGTCATCTCTTAACTGATAATTTAAAGAAGAATAGGGTGGTAAAATCGAAACAACTACTGGAGCGGTGCGCAAAGGGAGGTCACAGAAAAATTTTGTTTACGAATGAGAAAATTTTACAATTGAGCAACATTTTAACAAACAAAATGACGGTATTTATGCTCAAAGCTTTAAGGAAGCTTCCCAGTTAGTTGACAGAGTGCAACGTGGACATTATCCGACGTTTGGTTTTGTGGGGTGTTAGCTATGAAGGAGTCACTGAGCCATATTATTGTGAAAAAGGTATCAAAACATCGGCACAAGTATTTCAAGATACCATTCTTGAGAAGGTAGTTAAGCCCCTTAACATCACCATTTTCAATAACCAAGTATGGTCCTATCAGTAAGACTCGGCGTCGGGACATAAAGCTCGTTCCACGCAGTCTTGGTTGGTACCGAACGTTTCGGACTTCATCCGAGCTGAAGACTGGCCGTCGTCTAGTCCTTATCTTAATACGCTGGGTTATGATTTATGGTCAATTTTAAAGAGTACACCTTGCTCTAAATGTCATGATAATTTGGAGTCCCTTAAACAATCTATACGATTGGCAGTGGAGAATTTCCCTATGGAAAGAGTGCGTGCTTCTATTGATAACTGGCTTCAACGTTTAAAGGACTGTGTAGCTGCCAAGGGAGACCACTTCGAATAAGCTTTACGTATATTTAATTGTTTTATATTTATGTACTAACAAACTGTAAAAGTAATAAATGTTAATTGCAGTAAACCTTTTTTTTTCTTCTTTATTACAATATTTATGGCAAGACTAGTTATGTTTTACAGGGTTGCAGTCGGTAAATAATATTAAATGTCTTTAATGTTATTCGCGGTTATAATCATAGTTACAAGATAATTTTAATAGAGCTTTAATATTAAATATTTATGAACAGCACTACATAAAACTATTCTAAGTTCACTTTTTTGCTGACGCTACAGCTACTTGAAGACGTATTTGCGACAAATTGTATTATATCTGTGCTGTGCTTCTTCACAGAGGTCTTTGATGATAATGATGTTTAAACAAGAACTTCTTGTATAAGATAGTTTTTTTTTAAATTACTAGATATAATTTTTTAACCGTGTTTATAAAAGGAATCTAAATAACTGATATATTTAATAACTAACAATTACATTTAAAAATAATTATTGTTTATTAAGAAAATAATATTATATTTACTAATTATAAACTAATTTTAAAATATAAGTTAGTTTATTGTTTAAAAAATCCGTAATATAAATTTTTCAGCCTTGAAGACTTTTTAGTTTTTTTAATCAATAATTGTTTTATAATTATTTGAAATTGTCGTTAAGTAGTCAGAACTACCGTAAGTAAGGTATTTTAAAAATTGTATAATATAATTATTAGTTACATTTTGACAATAGTAGATGGTTCTATATAAAAATAAAATAGACGATTGTGTATTTTTCAATAAAATAAAAGTGTACAAAGTAGTTCTCCCTCAATTTATTTGTTCCTAAAACGTGGTGAGAAACTCAATATTAAAATTCTTTTGTAAACCTTTCAATATATCTTACTTTTACTATAATCAAAATGGCCGTTCGTAAACAGCTGACTTTATCCCAAGAAATATCCATTCTATATAAAGATTCAGAAATTAAGTTATGTCACACCGAGTTTCATAAAATCTACCAGTTTTGTTTTACTGTTAATGTAATTACAATCTAAAGCAGTAATTTCGTATTTTTTCTTACAATATTATGTTCAAAAAATATTCTATAATTTTTATTCGAACAATAATCTGCAACCACACCCAATTGGACCTTAAATTCTCCAGAATTTACGAACAAATAAACAGATAAAGAAACAATAAATAAAAAATCTAAACCTATAAGGACCTGTGTATTTCGTCATTAATATATGTGTAGTTTTATTTATATTAGCAATTGAGTAAATACAAAAAATCAAAAACTATTCGGAAGGGTATCATGTACTTTAAAAAAATTAAAAAACAAAGGGATGAAATGAACAGAAAGACAAAAGAATTAAAAACGAAAACAAAAGACAAAAAAACTAGAAGTATCTGTATATTTACTTTATATTTTAAAATATGTTATGTATTGGTCTATTTATTTTATTATATGTTTTCATTTATTTATATTAGCAATTAAGTTAAAATTAATTGTTATTCGTTCATTTTATTGCCTTAGCTGGGCATATGTATATCTCATGATAATTCCGTGGTCACTGAGGGTCGGTCATTTGGTATTCACATCTTCTAATGGTTGAATTAAATCTTTCGAGCTTATACTAGCTAGGCTTTTACGTTCAAATATAATACAGATTAAATTTTATTTACTTGTTAATATAATCATAAAGTAATTTGAAATAAAACCACAATAATTACGTTGATATAGCAAAGACTGTGATGTCATAATTAATTATTTAAATAATTTTAATATTTGTCTGTGTATGACGATTAAGTTTTGTATGCAAAATATTTTGATATATAAAAACTATATTATTGATTGTCGTTACACGCTCCATAACGGTATTTAAAGCTCTTTATGTTTTATAAAATGTTACCTTATTACATATACCGAGAAAAGCCAGGGCTGGTAACTAGTAGTAAAGTTATCAGTATTTTCATTATATAAATAATTTGGGCACAAATAAAACCTTTAGAATAATGTAGATTTATTTTAACATAATTCACCTATATTCAGACTGCGAGTAGCCCTAAGAACAGTAACGCGAATGGCTGGGGTGATGTATATTGACAATAACTTAGTAGCACGTACCTTCAGACAAAGGTGGACATAGATTCATGGAGTCGCTGCTGAAAAAAATAATATAATAAAATTGAATTATATATTTTTTTAAATATATTTTTATTAATATATTATTTTTCATAATTATTTAATATTTTTTGTGTATTGTTGTTATAATTAAAGAAAATATTACATTAGTCATTTATATTATTATACAGGCCCTTATGTATTTGAATAACATTAAAAAGATGCCTTCTGTTCCAAGTTTTGTTATTAAGAACTTGAGTTCGTCTGGAGTTATTCCTTTGTTATTTGTAAGTCTCTCTTGCTGCTCTTGAAGTTCACACATAGTCGTTAGGTATGTATAAAGTTCTATTCGCTGTAAAGTTTCCGCCGCTACAAGAGTCATAATCTGAAGATTTTAATTCTAAATATATTCTGGCCCATTTTAAAAGTGATATATATTTTATTACATTTAAAAATGTACGTTTGTATTAATTTTGGTAATTAAGTAAATTAAGGTGACGGTTGAAAATCATATAAATTATATTAAAGGAATATATTTTAAAACGAAAATTTCAAATATAAATACTCTACACATTTTTCTGTTCACTTTCTTGCCACGTGCCGGACACCAATACTCCAATAAAACGGACATTAGGCGTTCCACCGTCCAATCGAACGCATTTACGTACACGGCAAACTCATCTTTATATTAAAACTTTTAAAGGTGATAATCCCATAGCATGTCATGTTTTATTAACCACGGTAGAGAATGTAGCATATAAACAAATGAATCATCAAGTTATAAAGATAATGGTTTAAATATACTGTTATTGTAGGTGTAAATAAGATGTACGCACCTCGGTATAATTATTTATGGGAATAATATTTTACGGTCTGAAGTCTCTATGGTTTTTATATAAATATTGTTCGCCATACTTTTATTTTTATACATTTTTTTATCGTTAACATGTTCATAAAGCAGACATAAAATTATATTATCTATGTATGCAAAGGAGGTTATATATATTTAATAAAAAAACATGAATATATTAATAAGAATCTTGAATTAAAAAAATATTGATAACTTAATATTACAATAACTGGATGTAACTGGATTGAATATAATATATATGATATTCTGCGAACGCTATTCGTTACATCGTTACGTGTGCTGCTTGTATGTGTGTGTGTCCGCACCACACGGCTCGGGGCTGACGTTTGATGTATCGTTGACTTTGTCTCGGCCTTTGAAACGCGCCATATTGGTTTTGCGACGTCATGTTATTCAGCTTGCAAATATAATATTTCCATTGTATTTGAATAATAGATTTATAACAAAATCTTATAAGATAAAAATATTAATATAAAAAGAAATTTAATTTATAATATATACTATATATACCAACACTTTCATAAATATCAAGTGAAGCAGAGAACAGATTAACTCGAGGGGTGCTAAAATCTGGTTTTAAGTGGAAAAATCCAGTTATATCCAGTCTGAGCCGGTAGCCGATTGGTCCGGTAATATATTAGCCCTCGTCGCATGCGATGTGTCGTTTTAGGTTCGGCTTACGAGCTTAAAATTAACGCTTTCTGTTGACTTAATATGATATTTTTTAATGGCTTGGAATTTAGATGTAATCGACGGTTGATTTAAGATGGCTCTAACTTTATCAACGCTTGAAGTCAGTTGCAATCACTGAACTGAAACGATTAACCATTTTGACTGAATTAGCCAAGCATTAGATACAACACTGAGTTTGACGCTAAGGTATTACATAGCATAGCTACAAAATGAAGGGCATTCTTAAATATAAATACCCAATAGCTATTATCAATAATAGTAAAAATAAGAATTATATATAATTATATATTAAATAAGAATTGTATATAATTATATATTAAATAAGAATTGTATATAATTATATATTAAATAAAAGTTACAAACAAACGAATGGTTTGAGAAAATTGTGTCGATGTTTTAACTTGTTATTAAGTTTATTACAGATGAAATTACTGAAAGGTTCTAGTTATTCTGAGAGACAAGGGAAAATTTTATTTAATTATATAAATTATGAGAACAACATAAAAGAAAAGTTTTTACTTGTTAATGTATTCTTTCTGAACCTCTATTCAGGAGGCCTTAAAGTTTCTTGAAGTAATCCAATCAAAACTGAGATCTTTCAAATCTATTGAGGTTTTAATTTCGTTAAAAGGATTCTTAAAAGCCCTAAATCTATCCGAAATCGTCGACCGGATTCGGTTTGAAGTGGAAAAATCCAGTTTTGGTACAAGCTTGTAACTGATTGGTCGAGTGATCTATTACGGTTTGAACGAGCGAGCGCAGTTTGATTTTGAAAATACCATTGATTGTTTTGTCATTTCAAACTGAAAAAGGATTTTGAATTGGGAATGCTAACATATCGACAATTCCTGGATTGATTTCCCTGATGAATAATAAATAAATATACTGTTTTAGATGTGTTTATTCATAAAATAACAAACATATATAAGATATATAATTAAATCTATAATATCCACAAAATTTAGAAGCTGTCGGTTTGGTATGAGTAATGACGTCATAACCTAGTCAATCTGTCACGATAACCTAGATTTAGGCTTTATAGCCTAGAAGTGCTAGTCTTAATTGAGCTATGGGTCCTGTCCATTAAAATTTAAGTAATTTATTATCCTTGAAGATGAACCAATGAAATGGATACGATAATATTATCTATTGTTTAAGATGAAAAAAGGTCACGTATTGCGGAGAAATGGATGTAGAGGACTCTTAAGTATGAATGCGAATTGAGAATAAGAATGAGAGGATAAAAGAAGAGGGTGACTGAAGAAAACATAGATGGAGTGTGTGAAAAATGAAAACGGCATAAAGCTTGTCTCCACTAAGATGACGTATGATAAAAGAGTGTGGAAGAGATTTACATATTGCGCCGACCCTAAGTGGAATAAGGATAGGTGGATAAATATAATGAAGGTAGTTTTGGATTTACATTATATTTATATAATAAACATATTTTACTTATATTTATATAATCTAACTTGTCACAGATTGGGATCGAATGAGATTTTTTTATATATATATTTAAAATTCCTTATGAGAATTTATCTCAATCAAACTTAATACCATGAAAAAGTGTAATTTTTAAAATGTTTAGTGAATGTGTATCCTACCCTTTATCCTATCCAAACCTTTTTACGATAAAAATCTTTAAAACATTTAACATATTCATTTCAAATAAGTTTCTTGTCTCTTTCATTTATGTCGATGTATTATTAAAGATTTAATAAAAGCCATATCCAAGAAAAGCATCGAAACCAATTTTAAAATTCATGAAAAAATTGCTTCACGAAGACATTGATATTGGAAAAATAAACCGATGTAACTGAATTTTCTTGGAGATTAACTGTCAATAATTAAAAAAAAAATCTAGTGGTTTTGAAATTAACATTTTTTTAAAGTATTACATATGATGTTAGAAGTTGTTTATTTTATATATTTGTGTAACGAAGATATGTAATATTAATAATCAAAAATTATGTATATATCTTATGTCAGAATAAACAAACATAGTTTAGTCTAATCAGAGACAAACATAGTTTAGTATAACCAGAGGTTAATTGATGGGTCTCAGGTCCGATGCCCGAGTTTTTTTTTTATAAATAAAAAAATATCTTTTTTTGGGTTTGGACGGTGTTATAACTATTTAAGGTGTCATGATAGTAAAAATCCTTTGTATATGTAGGTAATGACGTCCTGTACTCGCGCCACTGAAAATTACAGGCAAATTCAAGAAATAATTGTAATCATTGAAAAAGTTTTAAAATCAATTCATTTCATATAAAAGCTATGAAAAGCAAATCTCACAATCGACCTTAAGATTTAATAACGTAAGAATAAATGAATGGTAAATTCAATCAAATGCCACTTCGGGTAGCAATTCCCTTGTTGGAACACTCGCGGGTAGTTTCACCATGATATGTAGTTTTTAACCGGACACATATTTATTTTTGTTATTATATATATATTTTTAAATAAAATACAATACTAAATGTATAAAAAGATCCAAGTAAGGTAATATAACGTGTGTTATATGCGCTAGAATTAATTATAATTTTGCATTTTTTTTGTGAAAAACAATTCTATAAGACGCTATTTAAAAAATATATACCCTATAAGACAAAATATTAGAGTTATAACAAAACATTCAATATTTGAAGGTTTGTGAATGTAATACTTATAAAAAAAAATATAATTCTCTTATTATAGCGAAAATGTATTTTTTTTACAAATAAATCTTGATATTACTACTATTTTAAAGATTATTTTTTTAAGTTAAGAAAATTAGTGCCGAATATGATAACGTTTAAAAATCCATCATTTCCAATTTCCTGTCACCATGGTCACCCTCCATCCGGAATGCTAAAAGGGCTTGCTGTTAGGTTTTACATAAAATTTTATTTCGTTATCTTTTTACTTTCGCTAAAAGACATTTTAAATATATGACATTCATTCGGCACTCCTCCGAAGCTTTTATTTAACTTTGACCTTATTCTATAATCGCAAGACTTTTTTACTTTATTCTTCCTCATTGTACCTTTTCTTTGACATTGTAAAAATAAAAACGTCTAAGTGGTTTTAAGGTCAGCGACCCTACAACAAGACAGAAAGCTAGCGAGTAATTAATGGACTTATTAAATTATAATTTTTGAATTCACCATCCCTTGCGTAAGTTATCTAATAAATATTAACGTAACGGAAACTATTCTTAAAGCTGGTTAAGAAATGATGTGTCAACTTATACAATTTATACGTCTTTGATCAGTGAAGGAAAACGCCGTTTAGTAAAACTTTAGAAGAAAACATTTAATAATGTTGAAATAATTAATTAATTATTGATTAAATATATTTTTAAATATAAATTATTTAAAAGGAAAAGTCCTAACCCACTGACTAATGTAGATAACACGTAAAAACCGTGTAATTTTTCTTAAAGGTTAAATTATTTATGCATAAAAAATAATTATTAGAAAGATATATTTGGAGTAAATAAAAAAATATTATATATAGCTTTCTGAAAACTAATACCATTTAAAAAATAAACCAATTAAAAAATAGACATCTAAAAAATGTTAGGTATTCTACAATAACTGAAATAACTGTAAATATCCGGCAGTTCAGTCTGCTATACATTATAAATATAACACTTATTTATTTTTTCAGTTTGATTGCAGCTCAATTATGTGTAAGGCCGTGTTCACACAGTGTAACCTTACATCACAATTAATCACAAGGCATGTACACTAATGTATTAGCAAGTGATCAGTTCGTCTGTAATTGACCATTACCCAAGAGCCCTTATCTCCTAAACTGGCCATCAGGCATGCCCTCAACATTAGTACATTAACAGCGGTTAACACTCAGTATTAGTTACATTTCATGACTTCATGAGAGTTCAAGGCAGGTTGAGTAGCCGTCACTAATAGGCATAGGTATATAGTAAATCCTATAGTATGAATTAATTAGACTGGTTGAGCCGTTTAATACGCCGATAAAAATAAACTGTATAATTGGGTTATAGCAGGCTGGTCCGTGTCTTCGGGAAACTTATGTAAATATATAATATTATTTTTTATAAAAGAGACTTACTATAATTTGTTTCTTAAAATTGGGTGAACCACGAGTGGTACACATTTTCGACACCACGTAATAAATTTTTGTAAATGATAATTTTTGTTTTTCTGTATAATTAGAAAAATACGCAATTATCAATTAAAAGTTTTATTTATTTACAAGATATAAAAAGGTTCTATTCCCAAGGAACTCTAGAAATAAATGACCAAAAGCAGTCTGGTGAAGAGAAATTTATCAGATTTTCTTTGTGAAGTATACGATTGTAATGTCGTTTGGCTTCTGAATGCAATTGTGCAAGTGACTCCAGAATTTAAATGAGGCATACGTCTTCCAGGACTGTAAGATAAAATACGTGAATTATATTGGAAAGGCAATAAAAAATTTGTTTGTGGAAAATATTTGTGAGAGTTCCGTAGGTTTTTTGTTTGACTTGTGCTGTTACGAAAAATAAAACGTCTTAAGCGTTTATTTATGTTAAACTAAATGCTATACATAAATAATCGTACCTTCTGGAATATAAAAGAAAATTACATTGGATTGTAAGAAAACGTACAGCTAATAAAAGACTAATGCGTTATATCCTTTTTATATAATGTTAGTTTGGCATTGAATCTAACTGAGCGACCCCGCGGGACCGCCATCACAGTAGTGACTAGTGACCCTAGCTTTAGGGCTGCTCCAAAAAATAGTACATTATTTAAATTAATATTTATATACAAATAATTGTCTTTTTTTGATTAAGGCCTTAACAACATAGGTTTTTAATAGATTTTACGAATAAATTTAATAATAATTTATTTAATTTTTATATATTATTTTTTTAGTTCCTATACAAGTATCAAAACTTATTCATCCAACTATCAGGTTATTAAAGCAAAATGATACAGACATAAATTCTAAATTAAAATTTCGCTACTTTCCTTTTAAAAAACCTTTGTACTGCTTCATTTGTACATTTGCATCTCAATTCATACACAAACGCTGGCGGCCATTTAAGTGAATTATTTCTCTTTTGTTCTCCTGTAACTAGATTTAGTTTCTCTTTAAACGTCACAGGCCCTTTGTTTCAGACAGAGAATAAATTGAATATTTACATTTCATTTGCTAGAAAAATAAAACTTCTATCTTTATACACTAAAACAGTCCTGTTTGAACATTTTATAAATAGATATACTTTTATTTAACATCATGAATACTTTCGCATCGTTTTAAAGTATCAAAATTTTTTTATTTTGAAAATCGTTATTAAATTCTAAAGTCGTTATAATAAATATTAAAGTTTAAAGTCGTTATAATAAATATTAAAGTTTAAAGTCGTTATATTAGGTTTTTGGTAACATATTTTAGGTAACATTATAAAATATAATCTTTTTTCCCTAAAAAATATTGGTATTTTTACCATAGTAATAAGTGTGAATAATATATTTGTGAATAAATTCTTAGATAATATATAAAATAATGATAATATTTACTCATCCTTGATCAAACATGATGCGTCCGCATTTAAGACGTATATAAAAGAAAGGCACGTTCCGTCCTGAAACATGAAAATTTGATGTTCCTACCTGTAATAATGCCCAACGTATTAAAAGGGCTCAGACACTATTCCTTCCCTTTTATTTACTACTGGAATAAAAGGTAAATTGTCTTAGTCCCTACTAAAAGCTTCTATTACTTTTGAAGTTGTGTGTCGTAGTTTGTGCTTGTGTGCGTGAGTAAAGAATTCGTTTACTAATATTTATTTTGAAGAATATATTAATATGTAAATGTAATAAATAGTACTAAGAATGCTGGCCGCATTTTCTCTTTGAATAGCTACGTTAATTCTTTGAGCGACATTTTATACAGCCCTCTTGATAAAATATAATCGATCGATATTTGATATAAAAACTTCAAAGAGCCTCGAAAAGTAATAAAGAGTTTAATATCCAATAATGAAAAGGGATAAATATTTAAAAACGTGTTGCTCAAATGGCCAGGCCAGGAGTTAATCAATGTTTTGAATACGAAAATCCTTGTTTGTCCATGGCCAGCGATTGTGTGGTGGCGCAATTCATAAGCGAAGGTGTTTGTTTATATTTATTAAAAAAGTGCTTAAATGTTGGTACCAGTTTCTTATGATTTTAAAAATTAAGAAAATATATTAATGTTCTTGTTTTACTGTAAAATTTTGACAGCAAACGTGATGAGAGAACTCTTGCCGTGATGACCTTTCTCCCACTACGCTCTGCAAAATAAAAGTCTGACAAAACGCTAGCAAGATACAAGAATTTAACAAACAATGAATTAAGAAGTATTGGTCAGTATTAAATAAATTACAGTGTAGTGATAGTAGAATACGATACGATACGATAAACAAAACCGGTCAAGTGCGAGTCGAACTCGCACACGACGGGTTCCCTGCCATCATCCATAACATAAAATTTGGTTAATAATGTCTTTATTTTTATTTATTTTGAAATATACTCGTAATATACAACTTAATAAAAAATCTGTTATAGGTTTGACCGTGCTTACTTTTTTTTTTTTTTTATTTTTAGTTTGAGTTTTGGAGTTATTCCATGGGCCTTATGTTGTTAGTGTATAGAACCGCGAGTACATATATACCTATATACCTATTTACAAACTACAAAATATTTTCGGCTATTTTTGAAGCAATTGCCTTCGCCCGATATAAATCCATTCCTATAAAAATCCAGAAATGAAATCCATCTCCGTGCAGAGATAAATTTGTTAACATTTTTAAAATTTTTTTGGCTAAGTTTTTGATATGATTTCAAATAAAGATATTACAAAAAAAAAATCAGTATGTATTAAAATTCTACGCTACTCACGTAGGTTATATACCAGCCTAGGAATATATACATTCACAATAACATTAGCTTATTTTTAGCAAAACGCTATTTCCTATAACCCAACCCACACGTCATGTCAAACGGCGTATTACTTTAATCTGGAACCGGACACATCGCTCTCGCTCCTACCTGTAATAATGACGTAATGCTTCGCCGGGCAAAGTCCAGGCCTGAATTATAAACGTTTTCATATTAATATACAGTTTTTAATAAACAAAGAAATGTAGATTTATTCTACATTTCTTTGTTGATTAAAAACGGCTACTATGAAAACTTATATGAGTTTGAAATAATATCTTGTTTAATTTAGTTTTCGCATGCATATAGAAATATTTTTCATATAAAAAGCAACTTTGTTAAAGGAGTGAAAGAATAATATAATTACCATTTAGAAAATTATCAAAGATATTGTTTATATCATGATACAAATAAAAGTTCCTGTATATTTATTTATACTTATATAATGAAGCTTAACAGTTGGATTTATTGTCTGAACGTATTAATCTATTAAAATGCCTGTCAGATTTGAAGAAATATTTTGCATTTGATAGCCCATTTATTGAGGAAGGTTATAGCTTATATAACCGGTGTTTATTTGACAGCCCATTTCTAAAAAGCGTGAAAAAGTGGTTGAAAGTATTGCTGATATATCGAAGAGAAAAGTCATTTTTGGTGTTGTTATATACTTTCCATCAAAATTTCATGGAACGTGGAGCATCAGATATATTTTAAATGTATGTTTATATTTTAAACGTATATTTAAAATATGTTTTTTCCACTTAAATATTCAGTTTCATAATTTATAATAATTATACCCGTGAGGATTAAAATGGATTGTTAAATTTATCCAAATTGAAATATATAAAACTGTGTAAATTTCAAGTAATTTTGTTAGTTTTAATGATATCCAGTTTTTAATAACTTTAACACACAAAAAAGAATCCAACTTATTTTCATAAATAAAATAATAATAAAAAATAATAAAAAAAATAAGCAAATACTGAATAAAAGTTTATATTGTAAGCCTTGTCTTCAAAATCCATACTTTATAAAACAAAATGCTTCTGCATTATAGTATCTTCAGAATGATTTATAAGAATATTTTCAAAGGCTTATGAAACAATTTCCGATAGAAAATTACCAAGTTCTAAATACCTTTCATGTTTCTGTAGCAAAAAGTACAATCAACTTAAGGCAATAATTCATAGCTACGAACGCTCTACGATATGTTTTACGAAACGCTACAAGATGTCAACGATGTGCTACAAGTCAATTTGGGGTACCACTTTGAATCTGAAAGCTAAATTATGACCTAATTTTGTAAGCAAATAAAACAATCTATCTGAAATTATTCCGATAGAAAATTTAAGTTCTACATACCTTTCTTGTTTCTATAGAAAAAAGTACATTTCAATTTAAGCAATAATTTTTTACTACGCACGCTCTACGACATGTACTACGAAACGCTACAAGATGTCTACGATTTGTAAATTTTAGATATCAATTTCGATTTTGAAAGCTAAAATATGACCTAACTTTATTAATACATATCTGAAATCTGTCTGAAATTATTGCAGCCGTTAATAATAATTGATTTAAATCACCCAGCTCTGTTATACGATGCTTTTAAATTAATATTTTCGCTATAAATAATTAATGGACGATAAAATCATTGTAGCGATTTTAAAGTTTTATTAATTTATGTACACAATGTGGTTAATGATGTCTGATGTTTTCAATTCTCTCTGATATTACATTGTTTGTTTTTAAATGTTTTTTTAAAGTTTTACAATCCAAATTTGCATCTCTATTTTGGCATTTGAATTAGACGGAGTTAGTTTTTCAATATAATAAATATTAAAATTCACATTAATTAAGTACGTAGTTAATTTTATTTATTATATTAAATGCTATTTATTAAGATTTTCACACACAAATATAAAAATATCTTAAAGGTTTTAAATTCCGTATAAAAAATACTTTTACACAAATGCCGGTGAATACGAGATGTAGGTGTTAGAGAGTGGCGATTTTGTTGTTTTTTTTTAATTTGGACTGGTTTTGTTCACTACGTATCGTGTCTTTGTGAGGTTTCCGTTTTAAATATTATGTATAGATATAAAAAATAGTAACAAGGCCTAACTTCAATTTTTTTATGTTCTTTCTGCATACATGAAAAAAAATCTAATAATAGCATTAGACTAGTAAGAAGTGTGGTAATTTCTTGAGTCAACATATATATGTTATATGATCATTTATGAAGGAATTATCGATACCTTTAACATGATTGTTCAATCGCACAGTAAGGCTGCGCTCTCCCATCGGTTGCAGGTTCAACTCTTGCTCGTTCGTGACTTATTTAATATTTATTTATTTGTAATTTACAGGCTATTACTTAGTGACTGTGGCAGCATCTAGGCCATATAGCTAGTAATCACTACGTTGTTGTTGTTCTTGCTTGTCTGTGGCTTTTTGTTCTGCGGTATATGGTCCGCAATAATTCCGCAAAATCACTACGTTATAAACTAAACAGATATAATTGTCGTACTCATTCATAACGTCATTAACGAAGACAATGATAGAACAGACTATTTATACTTAATATATGTATATAACTTAGACCTTTATAATGGACCAAACAATGGGAGATCTTGCGGAAAATTGGACTCTATAACAATGAAGTAAGGAGTCGTCATAACGCCTGCAAATGACGGCTGTAAAATTCGCTAGAAATATGATGGTCTTGACCAAAGTCTGAGAAGAATAGACGTGGTAATTTTAGAATAAGAAAATATTGTATATATATATTTAAGTTAAATTTTGTAATTTGTGATTGGCCAGTTCACAACAAAATATATATCAATATGTCCCTACGTAATTATAGTCCAATATTACCAACATAAAGAATGTTAAGTTTAAAGCACAATTTTATATTAATTATTTAAAACATTTATTAAAAGCCCTCTTCTTTTACAACCTACAAGTCAACAATACTAAATATTTTTGTATGTAACTGTAATAAGAAAAAAATCTAAAAGATACAACATTTACAACACAAGATATTATTAGGTAACAATAGCTTAAGGTTTAATTTATACTGATAAGTTAAATATATAAAATTATAAACTGTCATAATGTAAAAAAAAGTCATCGATTTTTTATAATTCTTTATTCGAACAAGATAACATAGTTTTCACTCTCCAGAACTAACAATAAATACCAACTCCATGGTTTATGAAATTCCTGTATTCACGAAATCCGATGTCTTTCACCGCGGCCTTATTAATCTCAAACGGAGAGCAATTCGTATTGTTTAAATTCTTCCTCCTTAAGACGTTTTATTATAAATTTCCATTTATTTACGAAAAATAAATATTGAAGTAAAATAAACTGTTTAACAGTTTTATATAAAGTAGCATCGAATTTCTCTCAATAATAAAAGCCCATAAAATGTTGAAATGTCATTATTGTCAGCTGTCAACATGACATTTTCACATATATTACCTATTTGTAATTCGATAGTTAATTTGGTCGTATATTGTAGGCATTTACGCATTTGTTTTAAGCATTATATGGGTATAAATAAAAAATAGATTATCTTAGACCGTGCTACAAAGTTTCCAATACGTTTTACAATTTTCCAATTCAGCTCTATATAGATTTTTCTCTCTCTATCTCTCTCTTATATGTTTATTACATATCAGGAGCACCTGGTAAAAGTCAGTTTATTATATAATAAAATTGATATCAAATCTTCTATTTAATATAGTTGAAATCGCGTCGAGTTGAATTCTCAAATAAAATTGAATTCCGTTTGCCTGACTTTGAAGTAGAAACTTTGAAATTGTATGATAGAGAACGCATATAATGTATAATTTAGTTTGAGGTAGACGATATTTTAATAATATGTTCTGAAAAGTTCCAAAAACTCAAAGATCAAAGCCGAGTTTGAAACCAATTATCACTGTATTTCGTTTAAGTCCATACAATTTACTTTTATTGTGTATTTGTTAAATTCTGTCAAAGATTTCTAGTAACATTTCTAAATCTATTGATTTCCTAGAAGATTGAACAACAAACATGAAAACAAATATATATATGTATCATGATAAACATTTCAAAGTGACTGTATTGATTTATTTGTATGTTCGTCGCAAGGTTGGAAAAGGTCTATTCATCTAAGCCGAAAGCTTAACTAGTATTACTCATACTTTTTTTTCTTTTAGTAAAAAGAAATGATGAATTATCCCTAAAAGGTATTTCTTTTTACAAATATAATTATTATGGTTAAACTTGTAGAGACGTCATAACTTTTTAATTTTCAAACGTGACAAAGGAATGAAGACTACCTTAACATATATATATATAACTTTAAAAAAATATATAAAATAATAATTTAATAACGTATCCGTAAAAGGTAACCTTTAAATATTTTTTTTTTTACTAAAGTTGTAAAGACGTAATAGTGTCTTTTTAAATTTATTTTTTTAGATTTTAATGTCTTTTTACTTGTATGTATAAATGTACCCTTTAAAGGAATAAAGGGTTAAACATATAAGTAAAAAGAAAATAAATATATATTTCATAAATTGGACAAATATTATTTTAAATAAAGCGGGATATCGATACCGGCAACTTGCCATCTTTAAAATTGAATAATCTTTCAGAAGAATGTCACTGTTAAAATAAATTACTAAGCTTCATTATACTAATGTAATATTATGTAGCACTTTATATAAATAATACATTAAAACCAATAATCTTAGTAAAAACACGGAACCCTATCCCATGCATACGCGCCTGTCGGTCTCGATAGTAAATTGCCGGTTACAATTCATTCAAGCGATGCTCAAATTTACGGGTTGCCAACTGTGTACGTCATTGAGTTGGAAGCACACGGATCGGAATTGTGTTATTAGACGCCGATCTAAAAGTATTTTACCATAAAAAAATATACAGAATAAAAGATATATAGAATAATTTAATGAAACAGGACATTACGTTCTACAAAAACTGTAAATAATCTTAATGTGTTTTGTCTGAAATTAGTAGTTGTATAAAATTAACTAAGAAACGTTTATTTATTATTTAGCGACTAAATGAATTTTCATAACCAGTGATAACTTTGACCGATAAAATTTAATATCAACGCTAAATTAATTTAAAAAAAATGTTTTATTTAACATGTATTTTATTATCTTACTTTACCTTTACCTTAGATGATATAAATAAAAACAATTAAACATTTGTACTATAAAATTATTTTACTACAATTTTTTTTTAAATATTGAGTCATTTTCTTTTCATGAAGCAGATATCAGAATATTCCGTACTATATAATATAGAGATTATAAAAATCGCAGCGAATTTTTATATAATTTTGTTCCGTATACACAAAAGCTTATACCGACACGAAGTATTTATGCTGCGTAAGCCGATTTTCGGGCGGCTCCTAATATTACCGCTAACTAGTTCGCTTGTTATTGAATCAGTTATATCCTGTGGTTTTACCTGCTCTATATATATATATATATATATAGAGCATATATATAGATTATAATGGAATTATATAACGATTTGTTGGTTAACTTTCAAACCGCGATCTACTGGTTTGATTTTAATAAGATGACTTGGCAATAAATACGATAAGTACGTTTGAAAATATATCTTTAACGAGTATGGTTATTTTACAGTATTTTATCTATTATCATTAATTAATATTTTTGTTTTTTTTTTTCTGTATAAGTGAACTCCTTTTTATCTCTTTATGAGTTAACAGTTTGTTTTTCACGAGAAATAAATATCTTTAAATTTATTTTTCTTTATTGTTTATTATTTTTTTTATTTCTGTTAGTTACTATAGTAAGAATTACTGTGCAAAATGCGTATATATTTTCTTAAGCATGTGTATACGTAATACCTTAATCAATCTAAAGATTAATAATTTATTTGTCTTTATTTCTAGTAAAAAAAAAAAAAACATTTCAGTAAGTTTCTGGGATCATTTAAACTATTGTTTTTTGCGTATTTAGAGTTTAAAAAGTTTTTATTTTACTTAATTGTCTCTTGTATTTTATTATAATTTTTAATCTTGGTCAAGCGTAGAGCGTAAATAATCCCAATAGTTATAAAATCTAGAGGTATCTAGAAAATTGCTAGCTTAAGTATTACATTATTTATTAAGCATATTATTTGAAAAACTTTAAAAGCATTTAAACAATAATCACTAGACTGTACGTATTGATAATTCATAACAATTCAATAACTTTGGCTGGTGGTTTGTTTGCTGTCAGGTTGGTATTAGTCCGCTATAAACCGTACAGTCTTATGTTATACTCTGGTGTGGTATTATCTCTTGCCTTTGAATTCTTTTGATTAAAGACGTTTCAAGATATGTAACCTAGTCTGGGTAAAGATTTTTTGAATGTATATGACTTCTTTGAAATACAAATAAATATATAATAGTAAACTTAGCAAAATAGCTTAATTTGATTCACCAATGACTTATATTATCAACTTAAATAATATAACACTCTGACAACAAAACCCCGAAATCCATAATGTGGAGTGACCATCAATGTGACCCAGTTTTTGAGCAATTTGTTCGTTGATAAGATGTATACAGCATGTTTATTTTAATTATAATTTTAGGTAAGAAAATAGTAAAACAATATAATAATAGCGTTTATCAATTCTTTATTTTTTTTTACTGGGTTTACAGATTACAACATATGTGTCAAGTAAATATTCGCATTAAAATATTATTAATTTACTTGCAATTAACATTTTATAAAAGAAAATAGTTTTAAATTTATTCACTAACGACTGTTGTTTTAAGTTTGAGAGAACGTTTAATAAAAATAAGGTTGAAAGTTTTATATTAATTCTCTTAATTGCAAAGCTAATCTATCATGGCGACATGACGAATCTGCCTGAGAGATTCCCATCTTAATTTGAACGAAAACGAGGAGAAAAACCCAGTGTTTTTTGTTATTACATTAAAAACTTTTTATTTAACCGATAATAGCTTAAAAATGTACAAAATATGTTAAAATTAATAATCTGTATTATATAAATAAGTATGAAGTATTAGTCCCGTGAAAAGCAATGAAATAAAGAGTTTGGGAATGCTTCAGTTCGAAATCCGAAAAAAAAAAAATTTGTATGTGATATTTGTTAATATTTTTAGATAAGATTTTTAAGTAGTGAAGTTGTAAAATAAATCAAAAAAATTTAAGTTTTAAGCCATATAAAGTGTAAATATTATTTTGTGTTATACAACGAACATTCTTGATAGTTTCTTATAATTTATGAATGGTTGAACAATATTTGGTAGTAAATATGGATATTACTCTAGATACATGATAAAGATAACCCATTCTCCTCAATAACTGGTTAGTAGCTCATTGAGTTGGAATATTGTAGTATTTATAGAAGTAAACCACGTCTAGTTATTAAAAATATTAATTTAAAGGCTGATGTTTCAGCTAAGACGATTATATTACAAAGAATGCTAAATTTTATACTTCCGATTCGTGCCTGTATGTAAAAAAAAAATCAATCACTATATTTAAAAAACCGGCTAAGTGCGAGCCGGACTCGCGCAAGAATGGTTCCGTACCATCACCTATGGGAACCACCCTTAATATTTTTAATTTTTTTATTTTTAATATTTGTTGTTATAGCGACAACGGAATTACATAATTTGTGAAAATTTCAGCTTTCCAGTTATGAAGGTTTATGAGATGCAGCCTAGTGATAGACAGACGGACGGACAAACAGACAGTGGGGCTTAGTAATAGAGTCCCGTTTTTACCTTTTAGGTACGGAACCCTAAAAATAAAGTCAACATAACACATCATAAGCCATGTTGAATATTAAGTCAAGACAAAAATATGTATAGCTGGTGTTTGATACAATATTTCGTATTTAGATTCCGTTATCTACCGGTCGTATAACAGAACGTTGGATCGCTTGTGACAAGCTGAGTTATAACACGCTCGTGTTATCAATATGACAGAGTTGCGCAAAGACTTTAAGCACGTGTATCCAACAATGACGTAATTTAATTGAAAGATTGTAGTTAGAAATATACAATATTAATTTTTCTACCAATTTTCCAAATTTTCATCAAGTCATACAAATGTACTGTGGAACAACGCGAGTCATACTTTGTCTTTGTGGGTGTAGATTTTAATGCTTTATTTCTTGTAATTGTTGATACGATGATACACTTTTATTTAAAGCAATGTTAGCTTATCTGAATATAATTGTAATTTAATTCAGAATATTAAATAATTTCAGAAGTATTGTAATGTATGTAATTTAAAAAAAATAAAATAGTCAGAATTTCACAAATTGTTGCCAAAGCTGTCACGAGGCACAGCAATTTACACTCCGTTATAAAAACATATTTGCTTATTTACATTCTCGAGAATGGTTGGAGGGTTTTCAAAACGAATAAAAACTGTTTGAAATTCGAAGTCTCGGGATTCGAATTACAAATCGCGAAGAAACGAGGGTTCTTGTTATAAAAATGTTCAGTAAAATTACAAATTTAAAATTTCCGTCCGACCACAGATCCACCATTAACATAAACACGAGCTTGTGGAATAAATTTGCAAACTTCTCTATGTTTAAACGAAATAAGGTTGCTTTGACAGTTATACAGAGGCTTAAAAGTACGTCTATTTTCAATATTTACATTGTGATTTATTTAATTGTGAGCACGGCGAAAATCACTACGTACCTCAGATTTTTTATGACTGTCCCGAAAAACGTAAATAAATAAACGTGTGATAAACCGTGCAAAAAATAAAAATTAATTTGTTGGTATCCTCTAATTAATGAAAAAGATATAGATGAGGATTTTTTTTGGCTTCAAAATCTTGAATCTTTTTTCAAGTCTAATAGTTGTTAATCTGGTATGGTAGGAATATATAGATAGGAAATATGAAGGTATTTAATTTTGTATCATTGTGTGGGTGAGGTTAATAAGATAGAACTGAAACAAATTAACGTCAATCAAACAAATTTTCGAAACTAGTATACAAAATACAGAAACGAGGAAACTTTTATGAAAGTCAAAAACTTATAATCTTATAATAATAAGTAAGTAAATAAGATGAGGGGTGTTCTTGCAGAAGGGCTTATTTCGATAAGTATGATATCAGAATAGGCTCCTGACACCTCAATTTGACGTACACAAGTTATCACTGGTAATGATTCAAAGTGGAAAAGATTTAAATAAATAAATAATATTTAAATTAACAATACTTTGGTAAATGCTAGGTATTATAATATAAATATATGACTGTAACCACAAACTCTGAAATTATCAGGAGGGATGACCCCATATGACTTACTGTTCTTAATATTATATATAATATAAATATTATATATATAATATTTAAATACTATATATATATAATATAAATATTATATATATTATGATATAAATATTATATATATAATATACAAATATTATTGCACATTTATAGAGGTCTATCGTATGACCTAGGCTTTAAATAATGAACTCGTCTTTAGCATTATATATCGTGTATTCCTATAAATAATTTCCTTGGAAGATTTTATCCTAATTTAGATAACATTTACACATTTGTTAATTTATATATAAACTATATTGCTTCATGATTTATATTATATTTCTTTAGCCTTTTAAAACAGGGACCAAAACTGAAAGGAAAATGTAACACAAGTGGAAACTTACATGACATAATAAGAAAGGAAATTAATTCCACCCGGGATCGAACCCGAGACCTTATGCACAAGGGTAACTTCAAAATAGTACATAATAACGTAAGAGATCAAAATACTGTCGATCCAAAAATTAGATACGATTAATTATATATTTTTTTAATTATAAATACCCTCATCTATCTTACATCTCTTTTAAACGTGATAAATATTCCGTTAACTAATTAATGTTAAATAACATGTATTTTTTGACCCAAATATATATAGAGCCCTACTTATTCAATCTAGCAACGACAGGTAGTAAATACACATTTAAATTTGCTGTCGTTTGGCATTTACATTTAATCATCAAAAGTTTTAATGTTTTTTATAAGAGATGGAAGCGTTTATAAGATATTAAATTTTGCTAATTCATGTAGAAAATTCAACGTTCTCGTGATCTAGGGTATTGCTACCCAAAAAATCAACTTTAATTTTATTGTATTTGTTCATGAAATGGAACGTATCTTTGAGCAATAATTAGAGAGCTTATTTGTTTTATATAAAAAGTAACTTTTTTTTTATACCCTTCTCGATTATTAGGTTTTTTCTTAAGTTTTGTATTTATTAGCTTTAAAACTAAATACAAGATAGGCTGTCCTTAATATTTTAAAACCCTCGCCATCAGCTGAAAGTATTTAAATATGTTTGAATAAATCACGTGTATTAACAGACGCTTGTGTTAAAGTAAGCTAATATGGCATTTGCTTTAAACACATGTGGCATTTTTGTTTGTTGAATAAATATGAAGTTAATGAAAATATAAACACGAGCAGAACTAGCAACATATAAAATACTATTCCATAGCTCATTCAACGAAATTGTCAAAAATAACAAAATGTTATATTCTTTTTTCAAATGTTTATTTTCACCTTGTTTTGAACACAATACTCTTTTGTCCTTGGTGGTGCGATTCATAAAGTTGCAGGTTTCCAGTAGTTGAATGTTCCTAATTTATATTAATTCTATAACATCCATTTTTGATAAAATATAAATTCATCTTAAGATCAAATATAAATATGTTACATATTCAAGTATTTTTTTTTATTCTTACAATAAAACCCTTAACTCGATAATGTTGAGTGCCTTAGGAACTTAGGAACTTGGGAGTGAATTTAGGAACTATTATTTTCTGTCATATATATCTCGTCGTTTTTCATATAATTTTAGCATTTTTTTTCGGATGTAAATAATATTAGCTAAGGTATAGTGAAGGAAGTGTTACTATTGTAGCGCCGTTTGAAAGCAGTTTTAAGGGAGTCCCGAGGACCCATGTTGAATATAGGTCAAACAACTCTCTTTTGTAAAATAAAAAAATGATTTTACAACTGCTCTTGATCCCCAGAGGAAAATACCGAAAGACATAGTACTATGGAAGTATGCAAAGTAAACCAACCTAGCTGTGGTAACATTAGTTAACTGTCTAATTTTCCTAACCGCATATACCGGTGAACTTAAACATTCAGCCCCGTTGTAGTTTTAAATCTAAAGATATACCTAAAATAAAGTTTCATTAATAGTGTCCACTAAATGGTGGTCGACAATTAAATTGAGGCCTAATTCGGGAACATTAGGTACAGAATTTTGAGGCATTTGGTTTTGTTATTATTAAGCAAAAGATTATTCGCCGCAAATCATTTGGAAAGTACCTCTAAGCTATCGTTTCGATATAAGGTGTCTTTTCTGTGTACTTCAAAAATTAGCGAATAATCATCGGCGCACAAGATTATATTACATTTTTTGGTCATAACACATTGGGTAAATCGTTAATATAAATTTACCCTTGAATATTGAATTGTCACTGAATCTCTCACTATACACAACAATTTACTCTTCGTTATAATAAAAATGTGAAATCATTTACTTTCTCGACAATTGATGGAGGTGGATGATTAAAAACTGTTTGTGATTGGAAGTCCCGGGACTTGAAAAACAAATCGTGCAGAAACGAGTGTTATAGTTATAAAAATGTTCAGTGAAATAACAAATTTAAAACTTTTGTCCGACCACAGATTCACCCATTAACAAAAACAGGAGCTTTTGGAGAAGATGTTTGAAATAAATAAGGTTGCATTGACAGTTAGGTATACAGAGCTAAAATGATGTATATTTTAAATATCAACATAGCGATTTATTTTAAAGTAAACCCAGTGAAAATCTTTTTGTGCACATTTCTCGTGATTAGAAAAGTCGACTTTTTGTGTGTCACTAGTTTTTCTAACAACCAAGATGAGCTATTCATTAAAACAAATTGGTTCAAAGACTCGTGCAAATCTAAACTGCGTTAGATTTTCAAGTTAAATCATTAACTACATGACGTCTTCGTAGTCTTAAGTAATTAACATTTCATTCGCCGCTTGTATCAAGTAAGTCATTAACTGTTTTTGAATCCGTAGCCCTAAAATATTTTATTCATCAATTATTTAAAAAAGTATGCTTAAGTATATGTAGAAAAAGATAAAAATAATACAAACCTGCGTTATTGACAAAATGAATGCTTTATTAAGTAATCGAAACTCTTTATTCCGCCCGCTATAGAACCTTGTGCGTGCGAAATGCAATGTACTACTTTGTTTAAGAAAACAATGTTTGGTACAATTTTAAAATTTAGATATCGATTGTTTTTGCGCATCGTAGTAAATCTATGTTAGTATTTTTTACGAATAAGATAAATGTCTATATAACTTTAAATTTTGTATTAATATAAGTAGGTAAAGATTTCTTTACTATTAAATTAAATAATAAAAATTTAAATAAATTATTTAGCTAAATACTCAAAAATCAAGACATCGCAAAATAATCTAGAGTAAGGAACTTACTGGTATTTGAAAATAATTATACAAAAATAAATTAAATTTTCATTAAGATTAAATTCCCTACCCTACACCTAATCCGCGTTAGAGTTAGAAGTGTACATTGGGAATCCTGGTTTGGTCGAGAAGTGTTGGGATGTTGGGATTATGGATCGTGGAATAGGGATTAGAATTACCATAAGATTATGATTAGGAATCGTGGGAGGGGGGTCAGGACTAGGATAATGATAGATATTAGGATTGAGTTAGGACTAGGGTTTCAGCCTAATATGAACTTTTTGTTAATTAGTTTAACATCTATCTTAAGCGATATCCTTGAAAAGAGTTAACAAGAATTTGTAGGTAATTCGAATTTCAGAAATCTGTAAAAGAAATATCAAATTACTTTTTAACTTCACGTATTAAATAAATAAATAATAAAAAATATTATAAACTAAAACGTCTTTATTGCTACTACAACGTACATAAAAGAGTTTGTAATTTGCCTAAACTTCACAACATTTTTTTAAAATTATAATAAATAAAATTAGTGTATAGTAGCAAACCGACGTTAATTTATTGAAGTTTGTCTTCCTACAAAGATTTCCTTTAAAGATTTCCAATTTGTTCTATCTTTTGCTATATGAGTCCATATTGGACCCGCTGTTTTCCTAATGTCATCCTTCCACCTCTTGTTCTGTCAACCTCGGTTTCTTTTGCTGGCTCGTGGTTACCATTCGGTTATTAGTTTTGTCCATTTCTCCTTCCTCTCTCTCTTCAGGTAGCCTGTCCATCTCCACTTTGATTATTTGTAAGTTGTGTATGCATTTTTGAATTTCGTTTTATTTTTTATGTCTTTAAATTTTAATGGATCCTTTTATTTGGCTCCTATTGTACTCTTATCTATTCCGTTTTTACGTGCTCTTATTTTATTTGCTAGTTGCTCTGTCAATGCCCATGTCTGACAGAAAGAAAAAAATAGGTTATATAATATGTCTATTTAGCCTTGTTTACTGTATCTGTACAGTAAACAAGGCAAACACATATTATATAACCTATTTTTTTCTTTCATTGGCATTTTTTAATTCTTTATGACTACTCACTAAGTGACCAAAACCGTTTCTATGTATTAGTAATTCTTCTTTCCATTTCTTTCTGCATGCAGTATTCTGTAGATATAAGCTGCCCCAAGTATATATTCGTGTACTTATTCTATTTGTGGATTTCTTTCTATTCTCTCTGTTTGTAAAAAAATGATATTATTTTTGTTTTTATCAAGTTCAGTAATAGACCTGACCTTAAAAGACCTTATCACTTTCAGTAGCTAGTTGTAGTAACAATATTTCTAAGGTTTTCGGGCTGTTACAAAATACGCCTAGTTAATCTGCAAAGCGTAGGTAGTTAAGCTTCTTGCCATTTATATTCAGTCCCATATTCGTCCATTCCAAGTTTCTAAAAGGTTACCCCTACACTTGGGTCGCAAGTCCCAGGAGCTGTTTGCACTCCTCTCCCTGCAACGCGATGAGCCAGGCACCCGCATGATGAATCCATGGAATGCTAAGAAGCTTCGTCTCTCTTTGGTATTTGGTTTGGTTTTGGTATTTGTTATTTGGTGGTTCTTCAATGTATGTATTCACGTATTTAATTTGTATTGTAATATATTGTGTATATACATATGATAAAATTATATGCTTTTTGTGAAAATGAGAGAAAAGAGTTTCCGAAGGAAAAGAGTACTTTTTGCGTTGTTAACTAAGGGCCATCATCACACCAAATTTTATCAGAAGACTGAGCCAGAAGTTATAACTACGTACGAAATTTTATCAAAATACGCTTAGTATTTTTTCATGTTGCGCGAACGATCAGATAAACAGACCAACGATAAAAAAAACAAAAAGGATAGGTCACAAGTCTTTTCAAAAGACCGTCACTACTATCCTCGAATAGTACGTGAAGCGATTGAAATTAAGAAACATAAAAATTTCAATCGAGAAGATGAATATCGACTATCACCAGTATGGAATCCAGTTTTTAACAAGTGCGTACTCGCCGTACCATACTCGCCGCGATACTATACTTGCCGTACCGTATTTGCCGCGATATAAAAAGCCAGTGTATAGATACCATTAGTGTCGTTGGTCTAAATACCCTCACTTCCGATAGTAACAATATTAACAACACAAATAATCAGGAACAAGCGAGGGTAGTTACCGAGACTCGCGCCTCACGAAGACGACGCTGAGCTCACATTAGTCATCCCGTAACCACGGTTGGTGAAATTCGACTGAAACTTCGGGAAATAAAAATTTCACATTAATAAATTTTGATCCTGAAGTAGTTTGATTAGTTTAAAATGTGTACAAGTCGCGATATTTTAAAAACATTAAAAAGGATAGGTTTAGAATTCTGTGTCTATGTATTTTACAGATCTTGCCCCTTCGCCCCTATTTCACTATTTTAGTTCTTACTTATGAGCTCGAAGCATGGAGGAATAGCAGAACGAATCCAAATCAGTCCTGTAAGTTGTAAGAGCCCCGATCGAATTCTAATAAAAATCGGGAAAAATTTCAATATAATTTACGTGAATACAACTGTTTAATTTTATAAGAAAAAACAGAGTAACGGTTGGTCAGTTATGTTAAGGCATAATAAATCATTATTATAAACTATGCTTGATGATTTTGTAATTAGAAGGTATTTGTTAATTTAAAAATGTAGCTCTGAAATATTAGTGAAATAATCTTTGCTCTTTAAAAAAAAAGTTCTCAATTGGTTTGTATATTTTGTTGTTTTTTGACTTCTATATTTATGAATCAATGTCCATATTTTCGTTCAGAATTGGATGAGGGACAATCCCAAGATCAAGTTTCCGTTTCATTAGTATCTTATTTCAAAGACTTTATTTCGAAGATACAGACAAAAACTCTTCAACGCTCATTAGGAAATGTATATTGCTTTAAAAAGCACTATATTTATCGAATCAGATCATAGATTATGCCTTACATTATTCAGTAAATAATTAAAATATATATGTCTGTATGTATTTTTCAAAGGCCAAAGAGATATTATAAATGTCTAAATGACAAAGATAATATAGTGTAGGGAATAAAACCTTTTTTCTTAGTTTTGATTTTTGTTTTTGATTATTTTTTTATATATACTTTTCTAACACTGGTATTCTTTCGTTATTTAGTCCCAACAAATATCAAATGTAAAAAAAATAATTATATTAGTACAGATAATTTGATTAATACTAACAAAAATTAGGTTCCACTACCAACTAAGTCCAATATTCTTTCAATATCTTATCGTTTCCGTAGTGTAGCGGTTATCACGTGTGCTTCACACGCACAAGGTCCCCGGTTCGATCCCGGGCGGAAACACAGACTTTTTGTGCACTTCATACAGGTTTCCAGTTGTTCAGTGTCCAATAATCAATTATCCTTTCAATACATTGAAAATATATTATTGTATTAACAAGATAAATAAAAGTGGAATGAGGCATGAGATAGATAACAGCCTATAAGGGGCAAAAGATAAATTCATTATTTAATACCTGAGTCTTACAAGAGACTTCCTTCAAATGACGAGATTCTTAATACTATATAGGTAATATAAACCTCTTATAAAATAACAGTTAGTGGTTTCAATACCTATTTAAAACAGTCATATATTTATGATATAAAACCTAGCATTTTGCCAAGTAACGTTAAAGTTTGACATAGATTTAAATTATATTATTTTATTTCCTATGACAAAAACATCCAATAAATATGTTTGACAGTGTCTTTTAGACTTGGATAACATTTTACTATTTTTTTTAATTTTGTATAGTAGTCATGAATATAGAAGAGACGAGAGGTTTGTTGGAAACGACGGTTTGATATCTTATCCGTTGCTGCTTTGAGAGATATGACAATACTGTATATGATTTTATTACGACGAAATAATATATAAGCATGGTATTACACTCAATGACACTACAATACAGAATGTATTACCTATAGCAGACCAGACTAAAACTATTTAAAAATCTATGCAGATTTTAACATTATTCGGTATAATATGTGAACTGTATTATAAAGTCAACTATAATACAGATACTATTTTAAAATATACATACAAATATATTATAATTGAAGGTGAGCTAAAACATATTTTTATTTTCTCGAGTAGGTAATACTATCACTGGGGTTACTTTTAAATAAATCGTTATGTAAATATTGAAGATAAACATACTTTTAAGCCTCTGTATAACTGTCAAAGCAACCTTATTTCGTTTAAAGATAGAAAAGTTTGCAAATTTATTCCACAAGCTCGTGTTTATGTTAATGGTGGATCTGTGGTCGGACGGAAATTTTAAATTTGTAATTTTACTGAACATTTTTATAACAAGAACCCTCGTTTCTTCGCGATTTGTAATTCCGATCCCGGGGACTTGAAATTTAAAACAAATTTTATTCATATTGAAAAATCTTCTCTAATTCTAGAGAATGTAAATAATTGCAATTATTTTTTTTTAAATATATTCTTCGACGTTATTAAAAGAAAATAAGGATGAAACTGGCACTCGGACCAATCATTATATCGTTTGAATTTACAACAAAAAAGATGTATGATGGCTTACTTATTTTCTTATTAAAATATAAACCTTTTAACACACATCAATAAAATAACTATCAAAGTAAAAAATATATATCTAAAATGTATTATTTTGATATGTATTTAAGGTATTTGGTAAGATAATATGAAAGTTTACGTTCTGACCTTTTTTATTTTCAACTGTCATTACGTGTTTGTTTGCATTATCATAATATTTATTATTTTAATTTGATTGATTTATACATTATTTCATGTTGAGATTCAAACTATAAAGAATCTATTGAGATAAGCTATCATTACTTTAAATTAGAATATTTTATTGTATCACCAATTTTAAGATACAAAGCTTCGTCAACGTCAAATAAAATCGATAACTCAGAATGTTTTTTTTAATAAAGTATTGTTAATAAAATGATTAGATATTAGACATACAAGCAAGATCCAAATCTGCACTCTTTGGGAGTCTGCCACCGTCGCTCTGGCAATTGAGCTATCGTGTCAACGTGATAAATATCGCATTCTATGAAATATAATCGTCTTTATCAGGCATTAAATTAATTTGATACTTACACGTTGTTTATATTTATGTATATAACAATATTTATATTTCTAGATCAATAAAGATAATTAAGTCTGCAATATCTGATGAGTTTTTTATGAGAATCACTTATATAGTATTTATCGTTTTTGGTTTACTATTCATATATTTTTTTAAATAAAATACTATAATCTGTTATATAGTAAAAAAAACCTATATACTTATGCGTAAAAACTTATATCTCTCATTTTATTTCATCGCTTTACTGCTTAATTTTGATTTACGATTTTTGACAATAACCACATAAAAAAATGTAATGTTATTTATTCATAGTTTCAGTTGATTAAAATAATTTAAATGTTGTGTACATTTAAATTATTTTAATCAACTGCTAGAACTGCTAGAAATGTAATTTATTTATAATATCACATCTAATAATAGTTCATTAACAGTTGTATAATAAAATGTTGACAATTTTAAATTCATTCGGTAAAATTTTAAAGGTATGACCAAAAGTTGAAATTAAATTTAAAGAAAGCGACAAATATATAAAGTAACTAAAGCATTAAGAAAAGCACTAACTTTTATTCTCATTTTTATACAAATTAAGATGGGTATCTCTCAGGCAGATTCGTCATGTCGCCATGATAGATTAGCTTTGCAATTAAGAGAATTAATAAAAATTTTCAGCCTTCTTATAAAACGCTTTCTTAAACTCAAAACAACAGTCGTTAGAGAATTTAATTAACTATTAACTTTTATAAAGTTTTAATTTTAAGTCAATTAAAAATAATTTCTTTTGAATATTTGCTTCTTGTTGGATAATTTCTATCGTATCACACATGAGTTGTAAGCTTCAATGCCTCTTGAAAACTTTTCTAATTGTTATTCTTAATAATTAATGGATTTATGTTAACACGTATATAAAGACGGCAATATCAACCTGCTGTGCTTATTATTTACTTGCCAATAATAATTGTTAATATAAATTAATCAAGCACATTATATTTAAAAACAAACCGCAATTCAACTGTACTCAAGAAGCCTTTTTCTTATTTTCACGATTTCGTCATTCGAGTTCGTGTGGTTTGTTCAATAATGTAGGTGTTATTTTAGTTGAATTGCAGTATTATTAATGATACCTTTTTTTTTTTTTTTTTTTTTTAAACTTTCGTGAATCATGACTATTATATTTATATTTACCCGGCTGTATTCACGTAGAAAATTAAATCGGAATGTGCCCGACTAGTTTCGAACCCGTTCGGGGTCCTTAATCATGAGCTCTGAGCGTGGCGGACTCGCGGCGAGAACTGCGTGCCTCAGCTCTCTGGGCCCGACGCGAAGGTGGGGGTGGCGGCGGGGGGGAAGATGTAGTGATGTCATCGGAGGGCTCTTGCAGGTCTTCGTCATTCGTCGTTGTCACCCGTTGTATACACACTGAACTCACTGTGTCACTATTAAAATCTTCTGAATAGAACTTGCTCTTCATTGTGTTGATAACCGGTTTCCACGCCGATGGTAAGGTCCAACCACTATCCCTATTGAAGTTCGGTATACGACTAATTTCGATAGCCTCCCGTACTTTACGCGGTACTAAAAACTTTTCCCTTGCTAATACGGACGCTTTGTCAAAACGTATGAAATGTGCCGTTCCTGAATCTAAGACGTGTTCCGTTATCGCTGAGCCATTGCTGTCTAAATTTTTAACACTACGTATATGTTCCGTGATCCGTATATTGACGTTTCGACGAGTTTCCCCTACGTAACACTTCCCGCATTCACAAGGAATCTTGTATACTCCCGGGACGTCTAGGTTGCTATCGTCTTTAGGTGACCGTAACAATGACCGTAACTTGCAATGCGCACGAAAGATAGTTTTAATATTATAATTACGACGTAATAAGTACCCTATCCTATCCTATCTTCCCCCCCGCCGCCACCCCCACCTTCGCGTCGGGCCCAGAGAGCTGAGGCACGCAGTTCTCGCCGCGAGTCCGCCACGCTCAGAGCTCATGATTAAGGACCCCGAACGGGTTCGAAACTAGTCGGGCACATTCCGATTTAATTTTCTACGTGAATACAGCCGGGTAAATATAAATATAATTAATGATACCGTTGGCATTTACTAAGAGAAAAGTTAACTTTCTTTTTAAAATTATTAACTGAAGTATAATTTAAATAGATCTAGAAGGTAATGTTATTATTAAAAATGTATTAAGAAATTTCAGAAATAATTTCCGTTTTTAAATTATTACAAGATATGCGTGTAATTATTTCTAAATATCAATTTTCTTTAAGAAAATATTCCAAGAATCCTTATAATAACGGCGTACAGTCATTAATTATGTAATTCGTTAAAATTTCTTGTAATTTTCAGACAAACAATATAAAAAAATGTTAGAAGATTTTTAAAGAATAAAAATATAAGGAAAAAAAAAATCTATTATACTAATCAAGTTTCATTCATTAAAATTTGCTTTTTGTTTTAAAAAGAGGGCAAACACCTGCGGGCTATCAGATGGTAAGTGATCAGAGCCGCACGCGGTCATTTGCAATATCAGTAAAATTTTGGATTCGTCAAATGAACTACTCTTGGCTCTGGTGATAGCTTTACCTTCAAAATTTCTCCCTATTCTTCCTCTTTTTGCTGAAATTCCTTCACAGTTCAGGTTTCCGGTTTATGGAACTTCTTGCCCCAATCCGTAAAGTTTGCAAAGACTCAGGCTACATTTCAGACGAAAGTCAAGGTTCAATTTAACTCACTTACCTTTACCTAAAATCCTATTTTCCCTTCAGAAGGATTTTTTTGAAGACGTCAATAACATACACCTTTTTAAATATTAAAAATTATTTTGTGTATATATTTTTGATCCGACGCGTTTGTTATATAATGTTTACCGTCTGTAATATTTAAGTATATTTTATTTGTATGAAAATAAAATAAAAAACTATATTATAAAGTACCTAGTATGTGTGTGTAAGTACCTAGATCTACTGTCATACCTCCTGTTCTCTGCCCAAAAGTTGTCTGGAAGAGATTACTCTTCAGCAATAAGGCCACCTGTTGTACTATTTTCTATATTATTTATGTTTTATTTAGAATATCGTATTTTATGGTATAACGAAGTCTATAAGGCAACTCATCTGTAACATCTCTGTTGTAAATTCAAACTGTTCATGAGGTGGGCAGAATTTGACCCTTAGAATATTTTATTGTTCTTGGACCCAGATAAATAAATATATTTTTGTAACCGTTTATTGTTTTATCATAAGTAATTTAAGTAATGAAGCTGGAATTGCTAGTGCAATATTTGATTATATTTGCTCAAAATCAATTTAACAGAAATTAACACATTGTTGAAGATTTAACTAGGCATAGCAATTTACACTTTGTTATAAAAAATAATTTACATCGAGGGAGATTATTCAAAACGTATCAAAACTGTTTAAAATTCGAAATCCCGGGATCGGAATTAAAAATAGCAAAGAAACGATCTTGTTATAAAAATGTTCAGTGAAATTACAAATTTAAAATTTCCGTCCGACCACAGATCCACCCATTAACATAAACACGAGCTTGTGGAATAAATTTGCAAATTTCTCTATGTTTAAACGAAATAAGGTTGCTTTGACAGTTATACAGAGGCTTAAAAGTATGTTTATTTAAATATTTACATGACGATTTATTTAAAATTAAACTCAGTAAAAATCATCACTTATTCAGAATTTTTATAAAGCATTCATAAAATATGAATCGTATGTTACAGCACGGCTTCAATTATACAAATATGCTTGTATAATATTATACAAAAATCTGTGTTTTTGTTGACCTTATTATAAAATTTCTGTACGTCCTTATCCCTAGTGAATAAAGTTAAAATTGCCTATTTTTTTCGATACCAAGGTTCATAAAAATAGTTTTAGTCTGGTATAGTATAGGTAGTTAATTTTGTATTGTAGTTTCATTTTTCATAACAATATTTTGAATAAAATCAAAAACAACATCCTGTAATATCTCTCGAGACAGCTTTTGACCTATTTCGTCTGCAACAAACCTAACAGAAACAAACCTAAAGATATAATGTAATATTCCAAACTAGTAGCAAAAAGAAGTAATTAAAATAAAAAAAGTAGGAAACTGTTATCTAAGTCTAAAAGCCACTGTCAAATATATTTAGCCGATATTTTTGTCATAGGAAATAATATTATATATTTTCAAATTATAACAAATGTAACAATACTTAGGTATTATAACATTAATATATGGTTGTTTCAACTTATTATTGAAACTACTAATTAAGATATTATTAAGATGATTATATAATATATACTTCTAGAAATGGTAAGTCATTGTAAATTGATATAAGTCTATTGTAGAACTCAGTTCTGACATGAAGAGAGAGATAGAGAGAGATGTTTGGCCGCTGATATCTGTTTAACAATATTATTGATCGGTATCTTAATTCTTGTAAAGTGAAATAATTTATGGCATTGTATTTTAATTATTTTGATAATTGATGTATTAATGGTAATGATTTAAGATAAAGTCAATGATTTGGTATGATTTGATAAGAACTGATCAATAAAAACCTATATGAAGTGAATAAAGAGTCTTTGCTCCACCCGGGATGAACGTAGGAGCTAGTTTAGCAACAGTGAAGTTCAATTAAGAACCTCTGCACTATGATAGCATCTTAGGAAAATAATAGATAGAGAGATAGTAGATAGTAGTAGATGTAGAAGTAGAAGAAGGTAGTAGATGTAGAAGATAGTAAGTAGATAGTTCTTGAGTAGAAGGTTTTATTCTGTCTGTACTATTATTATAAAGCTTAAAAGTTTTCTGTATTTTAAACCCTTTTTTTCTGCTACTATAATTAAAAATTTTTTCTTGCATTAATAGAAAAAAACAAGTAAAGGATTTAGGTCTTGTAGCATTGCAAACTGCTAATATTATTGATAATGTATATCAATACTGTAATCAGTATCGAAAAACGTGTCTATGGTTGCTGTATCTTCATAGTAAAGTCATAGCGTAATGAAACTGGAACTTGATCTTTGGATTCTACCAGAGACGAAGCTTCTTAGCATTCCATGAATTCACCGTGCGGGTGCCGGGCCCATCCCGTTGCAGGGAGAGGAGCGCAAACAGCCCCTGGGACTTGCGACCCAAGTGTAGGTTTAAGGGGCCCCTTTAAAATGAGCATTCACGCTCACCATCTACTGGTTGCGCTCCTCTCCCTTCCTAACCAAATTTGGAATGAACCTACCAATGCCGCCTTTGAAGTACGTTCTAGAAATGTACTGATGATAGTTCTAGAGAGGCCGAGATCTTTAAGTAGGTTATAGAGAGACTTCGCTGTTATACCTCTCGCTCCCACTTCTACCGCGTACAAATTAACTATATACTTATTCCTGGTCAGTTCGTTGGTCAGTTCGTAATACTTGTTTACTTTAATTGTGTGATCTTTGGGGATGTTAGTTTCCGACGGAACAGTAAGCTCCACAAGTATCACGCGCTTTAACTATCTAGAGTATAGGAATATCTCCGGTCTGGATGACGAGACAACAATATCCTCAGGAATTCTATACTGTTTAATTCTAAAAAAAAATAGGAAATGGGTTAATAAATATAAATGTTACAGAAACTGCGGAATATATAAAGCAGTTGAGGATTTTTTTAGATCTTATTTCTTAAAGAGCTGGATTATCTTCAGATTATTTTTAGAGCCATTTTATTAAAAAATATATCTTCTTAAAACAAATGCATATCAAGAAAAGCGGGTAACATTTAGTATATAAAAAACGGGATTCATTATTCTTAAATATGAATGACCAACCATTATAATTTTTTACAGAATTTATTTCTTTCTTTTTATATAGTTATAATAATACTGTTACAAGTTTCCACTAATAATACCTTGTCATTAAAACTAATTACATAATTCACAAATAAAATAGAATAACGCAAAGTGATATACATCACAATATTAAAATATGTATCTCTAAAGAATATCGGGTGAAATTTTATTGGGCAATATTCCTGTAAATATCCAAAAAAAATAGTGGTTGAGCACCAGCGTCAAAATTTTTATTTGTTTTACGAATATTTTGAAAACACGTGGTTGCAATGATAAAAAAAATGTGATTATTTTAATAATATAAATTGTGCCTCTCAAGTAGTTGCAAGCATTATTTCTTTTTTAAGTGACAGACGAAGTCACTAACTATTATATAATTCTTACATTTTATTTTTTACCGTTTGGTACCGAAGAAGTATTTTTGGTATATTAGATTTTATAGTTGATTATGTAATTTAGCTCGTTTTATTATTTAACAGACTACACGTACTTTAAATATTATTATTATTCTGTTGTCATATAAATTAAAATACTAATTATTTAAGTTGTAGAAATCTTTACAAATATTATATTTGTACACAAAACATTGTTAACAAAAATGATTGACATGAAGCTTTTATTAGAATACAAATAATACATAAATTTAATAAAAAATCACCAAAGCTATCTATTTGTTTGCAATAATATACAGATTTTCACGATGAACAAAAATAAGTGGGAAAAATTAAAAAAAAAACAAGGAATTCATGGTACAATCTAATGCGTAATATAATAATAAATAATAATTATAAAAATATATTTTAATAATATTAATGGAATTATGCTTAAAGTAAAGAACATATTATATATAAATATTATTTTAAATCTATTAAATTCAATGCGAATTTTAAGATAAGCGTGTTTACTGCACTCGTACTATTGTCTTACGACGGATTGCACAGGTAGAGACATCTCAGGAATACCTCATAGGAATTTACCCTCTAACTAGTCGAGCTAATTCCGATTTAATTAACGTGAGTACAGCCGGGTTAATAAATGTAATAATAATGGATCACTAAGTTTTGATTAAGAATTTGGAATGGTATATCTTGTAAACCATTTTTACAATTACTATATTGCTGGTTACTGCCCGTGACTCCATCTGTGTTGTTTACAGTATGGAGTTACACGATTTGAACACCAGTACAAAACTAGCGGTTGGAACGAAGCAACAATTACTCGCATTCACCATATCTTTGTATAATGCCCACTTTTATATTTCATGTCCTGTACCCAAAGTTGCCCAGAAGAAATTGTTCTTTAGCAATAAGACAGCCTCTTGTACTATCTTTTTCTTTTATTTGTGATTTTTTTTTTTTGTTTTGTTAAAATTTTGGTACAATAAAGCATATTGTATCTCTTGGTACTAATTTGTTTTATTGAATAACCACAATACGGTACTGTAACTTACCACAGCATGTTGGATTTTACCTTTATCACACCACAGATTAAAACTAACTACTAACCATGATAGAATAAAACTAAAAAAAAATATAAAATACTTTTTAAAGCACTACAAATAAGAACAACGAGTTAATATAGTCAACAAAAATATGAATGCTCTTATAGTATATGTATGAAAACGAATTTATACAAACATTTTATAAAAGAAAGAAAGCTTTAACATAAGTTTGTTATGTTCTGGATACTTCATACAATTTCTGACTAGGAAATGTTTTTCACTCAATTTGAAATAAATCGCAATTTAAATATTTAAAATAAACACATTTTTAGGCCTCTGTTAAACTGTCAAAGCAACCTTATTTCGTTTAAACATAGAGAAGTTTGCAAATTTATTCCACAAGCTCGTGTTTATGTTAATGGTGGATCTGTGGTCGGACGGAAATTTTAAATTTTAATTTCACTAAACATTTTTATCACAAGAACACTTGTTTCTTGACGATTTGAAATTCTGATCCCGGGACTTGGAATTTAAAAAAGTTTTTATTTGTTATGAAATAAAACTTCGCCCATCCTCGAGAATGTAAAAAAATGTAAATTGTTTTTTACAACGAAATGTATGTCAGTTGCTGTGCCTAGTAAAAGGTTCAGCAAAATTTTATTAAGTTTTGTGTAATTTATTTCCTAAAATATTAATTCCTTTCCTTTTTGTATAAAAAAAGAATAATCTGCAGAAGAGAAATAATATATAAGTTGTAAAACTTTATTAGCAAACATAATTATTTCAAAACACAAAATGTGCCTCTCGTTGAAATATACCAAAACAGCATTTATTTATTATTTTAAATCTACGAAGGGTCTAACAAGCACACGGTCCACCTACTACCGTCTGAAATTACAACACGAGAAGTTAAAAAAATTTGCCTTAAATATTTTTGTATTAAATTTGTTTAAAGACTAATCTAAGTAAAAATTAAGAGCTATTATTGGAAATGTTTTGAGTTGCGAATGGTTTCACAATTAACAGTAAAAACTATTTCTAAATAACGAAATTCTTTAAGACAAAATTCATAGATTTATCCGTAAAATACCGACGTATAGTCAATAATTAACTAATTACTATAATAACTTTTAATTTTCAAACAATCAATATACAAAGATTTAATAGAAGACTATTCGAGAATAATAATATAAAGGCACAAATAAAAATGTTAAAAATAGACTTCTACGACTTCATTCACTTAACTTTTTTTTTATATTAATAGTAGTGCAAGCGAGCCTGTGGGTCACCTGATGTCAAGTAATCACCGTTCACCACGGTCTCACTCACGGTCGGTAATACCACGGTGTGCACAAGACTATTTCCGGTTTTTGAGTAGAGAAATGGCGCTCTTGTTGAAGGCACCCACGTCGTATCAATCTTGAAATACTACGGAAGTAAGTTCTTCAGAAGAAGTTTCTTCAAAATCGTAATCTTGACGAACGTCTGGATCCAGGTGGTAGGGCTGGTATTACAGGTACGCAGTGCGATAGCGGAAATCATGGGCATGAATCCTATCATATTGTTTTCCGGAATACTCCCCATTGTAGATGCGGTACAATAGGCACGGAGATACAAAGTTCTACGCAGAGTGAAAGGACCTTGCAATTAGGGGAGCATTCTCAAAGAGAAATGATATGATGAATTGGGTTTTTTTAATGGAATACGTTTAAATTTGCGTCTTCTGGGCACAAAAACTTAACGAGATTCAATTCACCTCGTTTCGAAACTTTCGTAATGTACGACAAACATTCTTTCATCAACATATTTTTCTAATTGTGAAGTTAATTCACAATGCTTATGAATCTGTTTTGGATACATTTATCCACATTTAACAGAAATTAAAAGAATAACAATTCATTAATGAAAAATACTTTTAAGTGTGTAGTTTAAACAATATTTCATTTCTCATTTTATAAGTCACAGAAATAAACGTACAAGATAATCAATATAAGATAAAACTTTAGATATCAGAAACTTTAAGAAACTTTAAGAAAAGAAAAGGACATTTAGGACCATTTGGCTCCTACCTGGCACTCTTTGCTGATCGCCTCATGCCTGACAACAAATATATCAAAGAGCTCTCTCTTTTAAACCCTCTAGTCTAAAAAACTGCTGTTTTCTGAATAACGTTAATATATTTCTTTTGTATAAAACTTGTTTATGTTTGGTTATAACTATATAATTATTTAAATTATACTTTAAGGAAGATCAAGTTTATAAAAATAGTATACACAACACTTATTTATACATAACACTTAGTTAATATTTATGTTTACGATTACAAATTTACATTAATAAAAATCTGTCTTAAGTAAAGTTATGTCCTTGAGGAGTATTTTAGAGTCCACGCGCTCAAAAGTCACTGGGGCAATTTGCACATATTGAGATGTAGTCAGGATGAAGTTGATGCTGGTCACTTTTGAAATATTCATTTCATGCTTTGCAAATTTTGCAGAATAAAATGTTTTGGCAGACACACTGAGCAGTTGAGCAATTGGTTTGGCAAAAACACTGAGCAGTTGAGCAATTGTTTTGGCAGACACGCTGAGGATTTGGAAATCAGCATCTCTTTCTCCTTATCATGTGCATAATGGAAATTCAGATTAATACAAAAGGAGTGCTCGTCTAACAAACGTAATGAAAGGGCTGTGTCTAAAGTTGTATCTAAAGTTTAGTGATCCATGATGATTATTGTAAAAGCTCGATTTGCTCACTAATTTGCTTACAAATTTCTTTTAGCTATTCAGGCTGTATTAATCTCTGCAATACGTTAAAAACGATGAGTGCAGGAACAAATGTTTATCGTGAAAGTTAACTGCAATGAATTTATTGGAATAAGAGTTTTTTATTCAAAGAATAGATTTATTTTTGCTTGTATTATACTTCTGATTATTATTTTACGAGTAAATACCTAATTTTGCATTTGATCGTCCTTTGTTTTAGTACTTACCATAAATCACTTATTTTTTGTTTTTCTTAAGAGTTTTATTCGTTTAATCTTGTTCAGGGCATCTGTCTAAGACCTGATTTGAATTCATAATTTAAAAAAAAACACTTTTATAATGAGAATACTTTTCCCTTTCGGTTTGTTACTTGAAAACCACGAAATGCAAGCAATTATATTATTTTTAAAATTCAACTGTAATTCTTCTTGTGAGAATCTGTAAATAATTGCAAAATAATTTTTAATGATCATATGTCAATCGCGAGGCTTCGTCGGAGCCTTGATAGCCTTAATAAATGTTTATGTGTATTGGCCGTATTCATATAAAAAGTCAATCATTTTTGATAACATTGATTTGTGAACACAAATTCATTTGTGAATATTTTTAAAATTTCAATAATTAGTCCTCCAGATTGTGTGAAATAATTATATCTTTAGTACAGATTGAGATCGCGTAGGAATGGTAGTTTGGCTTCGCAATTAAATTTCGGATATTTAAGGTTTAAAGTTATTTTCATAATAGAAGGTGTGTGTGTGTGTGTGAATTGAACATAAAATAACCTATAAAAAACGATACTTGTCAAAAAAAACAAGTCTCGCAACACATTTCTTCTACCGTAAAAGTTGTAAGAGCAATGTAATACGAAGCCAGTTATTAATTTATTCATTCCCTACTTAAGGGACCTCCTGTCTTAAGTTGGTACGTAATTATCTTACCTAACATCCAATAGTAACCATATCAATATCTATTAAAAATCTTTTATGTTTTATATAAATAAATTGACTCTGCCTTCGGATGAAGCCACAATGTAAATACAAGTAATACATATTACATTATATAAGAGTGTTTAGTGCAAATATTAAGTTTTCCAGATTTTTTTTATTTCTAGTATACAATTTTTTTCTTCTTAATCAGTGTAACATTACTCTTGAATTATGTCACATCTTTGAGGAAACTTTTTATGTCAACATGGTCAGATGTCAATGATAGCTTCTTTTTTTTGTTTCTTTTTACACTTAAACTACGTTGACGCTTGACAACATTCCAGCTGATGGGAAGTGGAAATGTAGTCGTAGGTGGTAAAGCGCATCAACTTAGTAAAAGCTTGTAAAAGCACTCTTGCCTTGGAGACTTGTACTCGGACGGAAAAACCGACGCAGGCAAGCTGTTCCACTCCTTCGCTGTAATTGAGTACTTGCATTAGAATTACGTTAGGATTTGCTTTCTTAGCCCAATGGATATCTTGCATTGGATATATATATATTGGATTGTTCCTTTGATGCTGAATATATGATATGGTATTTATACCACGTCAATAGAACACAATCAACTTCAAGAACTAACAAGATACTTAGAATAAAATATACTTTAAGATTTTATGTATTGATGCATCAACCTTTCATCATTTAAACACAGAAAAGCTTCGCAAATTTACGTCACATCCTTCTGTTCCTGCTTGTTGATGGTATATGTATATGGATGGATAGATGGTAAGGTGGACCTAATTTGACATTTCACTGAATATTTATATTTGTTAGCTATTTGTAACTCGGAACCAGAGCTTTAAAACGTAAAAGATTAAAAACTCTAAAAAGTAAAAAGCGAATAAAAATTCGCTTCGAAATTGGTGTGTTTTCAATCAGGTCGGCGTTCTTCTGTTTTCTTATATTCTTTTTCTTTGTCTTCTTATCTTTCTTCTCATCTTTCTTCTTATAATATGGTACAGAGCGACATATATTATAATGTTAAATTTATTGTTAGCAGACTAAAATAAAATAGTATAAGCTCTATTATAGGTCGTCTATATGAAATTTCAATTGATGTATATTTTTTTTTGGAAAGAGTTCTAAAATTTTAATAATTATTCCTCTAATTTGTGTGAAGTCAAGTTAAGAATCTTGAGTACAAATTAATGGGTGGCAGCGTAATGAAAGATTAGCTTTACAATGAAGATTATTCAAAATAATTTCTGGTTTTAATTTTAAGTATTTTTTTACCAGGAAGACTATTACGTGAACATAAAATAATTATATTTAATTTATATAGCCTGTGTTGTGAGTGATAAAGTAAGAAAAATATTTAAAAAGGGATTAAGTCTTAAGTTCCGATAAGTTCCAAAAGTTCCGATATAATTGAAAAGGTCGGTAAAATATATATAATAGTCACCATGGATCATGAAAGCTTAGAAACAACAGAATCATGTATTTAATTTTATTTAGGAATGTTCTAAAGTTTTCTTTTATCGTTGATAAGTTTTGAATTCTTAAATTTATTCCACTTTCTGGTATTAATGAGTGTATCTGTAGTCGAGAATGGAATATTTAAATTTCCAATTTCACGAAACAATTTTTAACAAGAACATATTCGCGATTTGTTATTCGAATGATGAAACTTCGAATTTCAATGCTGTTTTTATTCATTAGAAATTTCGCGAGATTTTATATTGATAAACTTATATATATTTTAATATTGTAAGGTATATCTTTTAGGTTCTTTTTTAAAATTAGCGAATTAGTTTCAATGACAGTATTAAGTATGGATTTTTTTAAATTTATATTTATAGCTTAAGACCAATTTTATATACAGAAAGAAAAAACAAAAATTGTAAAAAAAAGTGGTTGGTGATTTATGTTTTATGTTTCAGAATACAAAATTATTCTGAAGATTACATTTAAAGCTATGCTTTTGCTATTAGAAGGACTTTTATTTAAGAAAGTAGTATAATATTTAGTGATAATTATTCATGCTTAGGAAAAGACGTTTTCAAAAAATTCTCAACAGGTTTGTATAATGTGTGTAAGTAGTACTCCATATATTTTCCTGAAATAAAATTTATATCGTCCGTAGTGAACATTTCAGTTTCGCTAGGATCTTGAAGATACAGAAACGAACTCTTCTACCACAGACAGGAAATGTATACTACTTGGAGAATTATTTGATTATCGGAATCCTAGCCTGAGCAGGTCAGGTACTTAGGTACAGAACTTATAAACCTAGGTCTAAGATTTATAAGTTTTTACTACTTAAGCTCACAACTATATATATATATATATATAGTTGTGAGCTATAAATATATTTATAAATATATTTATATATATATATATATATATATATATATATATATATATATATATATATATTTAAAATGTACATATGTATATAATTTCGAATGTAATTTTTTTAATTAATAATGGATGGAATGGATTGGATGGATGTAAACAACTCCTGGGACTTGCAACTCAGGTGTGGGTTTAAGAGGCCTTTTTAAAATGCACATTCATGCTCACCTCAACTGGTTGCGCTCCTCTCCCTACCTAACCAAATTTGGAATGAACCTACCAATGCCGCCTTTGAAGTACGTTCTAGAAATGAACTGATGATGTTCTAGAGAGGCCAAGATCTTTAAGTAGGTTATGTAGGGATTTCGCTGTTATATCTTTCGCTCCCACTTCTTCCGCGTACAAATTAACTATATACCTATTCCTGGTCAGCTCGTTGCTTTATTTTCATATAGAACACTACTTCAGGAAGAATGTCAGTTAGTACCCACTAAGCCTCTTCTAATAGTTTCAATTCGTAGAAGTAAAGTTGAAATAATTAAATGTTTTCTTAAATGACTAAAATATGTTATGTTTCTGTCCATTATTCTACAGGTAGAGGGTAATTGCTGCCATACATAATTGAAACAGCCATAATACATATATTTTTTAAATGTTTTTTTAATTTAAATAATAAAAAAACATGAAAAGCATATTTATTATCGCTTTGTTTTATATTTAAACAATATTTTTTTATTCTGACTCTGTATGGACTACAGGGGCGTGTTTGTTACATGGTAAAATGGCACATTAGTTTTACTGCAGATTACACCCGATGCAAGTGCAGATTGAACCCGAGAAGGAACAAGAGAGAGGCGCTTACAATGTAATAAATAAGTTTGTAAAAATCACTTTTCTAATATTGTATGTAACATAGACTCTAATTATCCATAATAAATGTTCTATTAAAAGCAAAATACATTTTTCAAATCTTTTTCTATAAAAAAAAAAAATTAAACTGACATTTCTTAAGTTTTTTAATAATAGTACAGACAGAATAAAAACTTCAAGAACTTATTTCTACCTACTACTACATACTATCTCATTAAAAAACCATTATTCTTCAGCTTCACAATATTAGTTCAGATAGTTGATATATAACCTTCAAGGATTCATTATTATCCACGACTACCTACTAGGTCCAATATTCTGTCAATATCCTATCGTTTCCGTAGTGTAGCGGTTATCACGTGTGCTTCACACGCACAAGGTCCCCGGTTCGATCCCGGGCGGAAACATTTTTTTTCATTTTAATTTATTAGCTAGTCTCCTTTTGAAATACGGTGACTTATTATAATTATAATTATTGCAATATAAAAAAATATAAAAAAGGAAAGATAATTTTATTGCTGTCTAATCTTAAACTATTTTTTAAACGGAAACATTTATCAGATTATATGAAAATTTAAATTGACTCATCTACTAATTGAATCAGAGAATAATTTATCCTTACAGTAGCTTATTTTTATGTATCTATCATTTAAATGTGTGTTGTTAAAAACAGATATTTAACAATCTGCATGAAGTAAAGTTGCTATCAAGTTAATAATACTTTTAATGGCAAGTCTCCGTACTTTGTTATATTATAACAAGTAAAGATGGCAATCTCTTTGTACTGGTTGTTTGCCAATTTAAGTTTATTTTAGAGTCTTAGTTAGGAAACATGCTGAAAAGTAATGGTTAAGAAAGATCGTAAGAACGATGCCGGGTGCCGTATCTTAATATCGCGTCCAATTTCATTAAACTCCAAGATGGTTAATCTTTGTAATTTTGCTTTTTTATTAATACATTTCAATTTTAGACGATACATTAATTTAATTAAATTTGCGGTTTCAATAGACATGTGTATAACAGGCTTTACTTTAATATATAAACTTATAACAGATATTATATATAAATTATTTTATTTTACGTTTTTGTATGTGTGTATAAAAAAATAATGTTATTTTTTTAATTTATAGATCCTTAAATAAAAAGGGATTAAACCATATATTTTATTTTCTTTAATTCTTTTACATCTATTGCATAACTTATTTGTGAAATAAAAAATAACAAATAATAAAAAAAAAATACATTAATTGAGTAACCCTAAAAACCAGTGACACATATTTGCAACAATGGTGTTTTCGTATATCGGAACACATTTTAATGGAGATGCTCATTATTTTTTTTATATCACAAGTTAGGTTATACTAACAATGGATGAATAAAGGCCCAAAATACCCCCCGGATGGATTCATTTCATTGTTCAAAACTCATTAGTCGAGCACAATGGAAGATAGTGTTAGGAGTACCGCAGACTTAAGACTTGCTATTGACATCTTGTTTGTCTTAATTCATACGATTTCGATTTTCGAAAGCTATTGTGTTATATCTTCTTTTTTTAAATATATTATTACGACAACTTACTTTATTGAAATGATTAAAAATTACTTCATGATATCTCAAATAATATTTTTATGTATATTTTCATTAAGTTGGTAGGAAAAAAGAGTTGAAAAGTCCATAATGGTAAATGGTAACCGTCGAAACTAGGTATCCTTGAAGGGCAGAGAGAGGAAGTAGCATACAGAAAAAATCCGAGACAAGATATTCTTCCATCCCTCTCTCACACGAAGAAACAGAGCTACAATTCATCACTGCGATATTTTCAGAGAGGGTAGTACTGTATCGGTTTAACCAGCTCAAACTACGCTGATATGAAATGAAACAATATACTATCTAATATATATAATACTTGTTTATATATAATGGGTTTTGAAGAAATGAAGAGAGTAATATCGTTTGAATATTATTTTTTCTACAAATAAATTAATCATTTTGCGACTGTCGTGTATGCGTCTGTGTTCAGTTTAAGACTTATATGACGGTTGGCTGCGAGCCAATATAAAATCGCTCCGATTTTATTGGCACTGTTTTCAGCGAAATTATAGCCGAGTGAGGATATTTGTCACTGCGGAGCTGAAACGATTATTATTTGTATTTTAGAATTTAAATGTTATATATTATGTGTCACGAGAACGAATGAATTATACAATTTTGGCTACTTTATTTTACATATTGACCATTACTCCCCAGTCTACTCGTATGAAATATTTATTAATTTTCTCTTTTTTTTATACATTAAGTCAAAACATAGAAAATGTATTTATTTTAAAAGTATTCGCGTAATTCCAGGTCTTTAAATTAATAAGATTTTCCTTCTTTAGTATTTAATATCTGTTTAATACCAAAAAAATAAGATTTTGAGGCTGCAAGCTATGCACGAAATATTAAAAAGTGTACGTAGTGTACTTTCACAAACATATTTCAAACTAATGCAATTTCCGCCAAACTCGCTAACTGTATGTCAGTAAACTCGTGTGCTACTAATATAATTAAAATATGCTTCATAGAACCGTTGTCACACATATTTCATGTAAATAAAATTAAATATTGGTACTGTAGTATATTTCAAACTCAATGATACAGCTATATATAAGGCATGTTGTAATAATAATTTATTTATTTTTAGAATTCAAACTACTCCACCCCACTATTGTTCCGTTATTTGATCTATCCGTAATTAAAATTAGATAGTAGTTGTACCTGCTTGGATAAATTATTAGACCTTCTACGTTCTCAATTATAATTTGATCTAGATAAAGAAAATTGGCCAAATCAATAAAATCACAACTCCCTTTTAATATAATATTTGAATTTGTCTAACAAAGTATAAAAATCTTACTTTTCTTTAACTTTTATGAATTCGAAATGATAAAATGAAGAAAACTTAATTATGCGAGTCTTAAATATGATTTAAAATAAAAAACGTTCTCCTAACATAAACACCATTGACCCAGTCGTCGTTAATTCGTTTTTTAAGTCGACGGTCCTGGGTTCGATCCAAACACTAAAAATAATTAATAAAAAAAATATTGGGTGTAGTTTATATGTATATGTATGTACTTACAAAAATGTTATATATAGTTTAATAATTGGTGATATTACTATGCTCTGCCAACGTTCTACCACTTAGAAAATAGACCTGGAATGGGCTCATCAGACCTGGAAATTTTTACCACATGAAATACAATCCCATTAAGTACTTCCTATTTATTATTTTTTATGTTGAAATAATTAATTCTGTTAAAATATTATTTGTAAAAATTTTAACTTTTAACGCATCCAAGCGCTTCGATTTAAACATGAAATATATTTTACCAAATCTGACTCTGCGTGAACGCTTCATTAGCAAAGCGCTTTTTTATCGAAAATTTGAAATATATTTTTAACATGACCCAAAGCAGTTTTGTTTTTAAATTTCTTATATTTTAACAATTGTTTTGATGATTTAAAAAAGATATATTTAGTCTTAACGCGATGGTTTCAAATAAATTCAATTTGTAGAGGTGTTTGTATTTCTTGCTTTCGATACGTTCGAATATTTTTGAAGTTCTACTTGAAAAAATAAAAAAATGTGATCGTAGTCAAGATATTCATATATCTGTGACGGGTGGATGCTGTCGATAAAATCCAAAGAAAAAATAACATGGTGCTGAATTGAGCAGACATTTAAAACTAAAAAAAAATATGATCAAGCAAGTTAATAGCTCTTAATATTATCTTTAGGTAACAAGAATTAAGGGCCGTATAATTTATATTATCCTATGTTAATGTATTAACAACAAAAAAGGGCCTTGGACTAACATTATTTATCAACGGAAAAAAAAAGACAAGATAAAATCAAAATATTTTGAAAATATATTGAAACCTGCTTTAGTTTTATAATTAGTTGACTTTGTGAAAACACAAAAAAATAAATTAAGATATGGTTTCTAGAATTCGTTTCAACCATGCATTGTCAGATGTTCAAAAATAAAACACAGCGTGTCATTGTTGTGGAATAATTCATTCTTTTCGATTAATAGTAAAATAAAAGCAATCAGCCTTCATATCCCTGAGACGGCCACAGCTCTCCTTCCCAGGATTTTTTTCTAACGCCAATCCAATGCGAGATTGATGGTAACGTATATATATTCTTCTTAGACTATATGGTTGCTGTATAGCTCCTGCATCCCAATAAAAATTGTATTTGACTGTAATAAATAATGAAAATTCTTTTATACGTACCTACTGCACTAAGAATAAAAAAATAAACATGACCCTACCCTCTGTTTACGCTGTTAGGGTGATTGAGTAAGCGTTGTTCATATTTATTTAATATATAACAGAAAAAAGCGCCGGGCGCTATTCATTAGATTATTTTTTTAGTTATATTTTATGTAAATATAAACATTAAACATTGCTTACTCTCAGGTCCTAACGAGGTAATTAGATAAAACGGTCTCGTATTAGTGTTAGTGTTAGGAAGTAAATTGCAAAAAAGCATTGATTTGAAAATCGATATTATTTTTTTCAACGAATTGAAATATTTTGAATAAATATAAACAAGTCTCACTCTAAAGAACGCACGGGATACACAGGACGTACCTACTGACTTAGTTACTTCGCTTTGTTTTTTTTCTAGTGCATTTCTTATAAAAAAAAAAGATTTTTTAAAGTTTTTTTTGTATTTATTTATTTAGGAGGCAAGGTAGGTGTCCTAAGGTGATGCTTGGGAAATTATATTTTTAACTACCCTCATACCATTGATTTTTTGGCATTTCCTCACTAGGGCTTGGGAAGGATCAGTTTTGTAAGAATCAGATAAAATGAGCTGAATATATAGATACGAATTAAATGATCCAAAACTCGGTGAGTTTACTAGCCATTGGAAGATTTCGTCTCCCACCTTCACGTTCCATTATCAGACGAGCGGTTTGATGCCATATTTTTGTAGTATCACCTTTTATGTATGCATATATATAATATTTATATGTAAGCACTTCCATTGAAGTGGGAGAAATTTAGTTTATTAAAAATATATTATTACGGGTTGACCTGATGAAACTTAAAAAGATAATTAGCTATTACTACAAAAAATTTTCAACGTTCATCAAGGTTAGTTGAGTAGCTTCTATTTGAATCGTAAACAAAAAAACTAACAAACAGATAAACATTTCAGTAAGTACTTAATTTGCAGATATGTCCTTGTTTCTATTTTAATATGTGTCAATAAAAAAGCAAGTTAGATCAGTGTCACGACACCATTAGATCCAAACAATGTATTTAGTACAAATATTTCATACCTAAGACTCGTAAATTCAAATCCTTCATTGTAACAGCTACTTACGGCAGTCTACGCCAGCTACGCCAGCTACGACTACAACATCCAAGATATTTAACGTTAGTATGATTAGTTTGAAGTAAAGTTTTTTGACAGATAATAAATAACTTTCCGTTCCGTCGCCTCTGACTCGATGTTCGAAACAGGTAAATTAAATGTTTGAGTTGGTTGGTTCGGTTAACTTATACCGTTTAAGACAAAATTATACTTAAATTAATACAAAAAATGGGGTAAAGTATGATTTGTATGTATTTATAAAAAGCAACTTTTGTGGTTAATACAATTATTTAAAAAAAAACTAGGCTGTTAAATATCAATTTTGTAAATGAAACGTCACTATGGAAAATGATTTTTTAAGCATATATTTTTTTATTTATGAAAAAGACAATTATTTATTATCTTCGGTGAGATTATTTGCTAATTTTCAAATGACATGTTCATTTTAAGTTCAGTTTCAATTTCTGTTCAAATCAAAGTGTCTGAATAGTTTTAAATGCAATTGGAAAGCTTAAATAATAAAGAGATTCATAAAAACGTATTTATGCTATACATAACACGACAATAGATAACACTGAAAAAAAATTGATATGTAAATATATAATATACAAAAATAAATAAGTTATACTACATAAATATATAACTAATAAATTCATTTATCTAATATAAGTAAGCCTATAAAATAAAATAAGAACATATGTAGATATGTGTTGCATAATAAATAAATAACTTATTTCTATAAATACGTTTATTGTTTTTTTTTATTCATAATTATTAAACACGGACACGTCATCCGTGCTCTTTTTGACGTTTTACAATTTTTTTCACGTTAAATTATAATTTATAAATAGAAAAACATGCATAACAGAAGACATTATTAGTAGGAATCTTAAAATATGTTAGTGAGTCCTTTGCACAGATTTTTTTTATTTTTTTTATTTGTTATTAGTGTATTTATATATTTATATATATATTTAAATAACTGATTTGTTAAATTTCAGTTATTAATTTTTTAAACAACATTACATTAAAATAGTTAGGCTTATTTATTTAATAAATAGGTATATATTTAAAATAATCAGAATCTGTTTAAGACCTGAACGTGTCTAAGAATTTTTTATTCTATATTTACTTAAAATTAAATTATCAACTTTTTCTTCATTATTGTGTTTATTTTGTGCAATAATATACCTAATACTATAGACCGGCTACAATTAATATGAGCGGTTAGTTGAATGGTATCAGCCTCTCGATTGTCGGAAAATAATCAAAACTTTTATGTTTTACAGTATTTATTTACAATAAAATCTATACAGAAAGTTGTAATGTCCAGCAAATATAATGATTCCATTGATTAGACAATGTGAATTGTTATAAAATATAAATTAATTATAAATATATATTTTTTAAATAACTATAATTGAAAAAAAATATTAGGATAAAATAAATATATAAAACAAATAAGGACATATCAATGACAATATTAAGACAATCAATATTATTAAGTGAATGTACAATTTGAAGTATAAATTAAAAGTATTATTGAAAGAAGAGTTTGAATATATAGTAAATAAGATTTTTTTCGCATAAATAATACAAAAAAAATGCAAAGAACTACAGTAAATAATCCATAAAAAATAATATATAACGTGTGATATGTTATATATAGTCCTAAGTTGCCTAAACTTATTTTCTCCAAATTGTGACGTACTAGAACCGAAAAGTATTTTGACTTATAGTTTAAGAGCTGAAGACACGTTACAGATATTTAATACGAATATATTGAATATTTCGTTATAATTAAATATTATTATCAGAAGCTAAAGCTTGTAAATGTAAAATATATTTCAATTAAATACGCACCTGTAAATAACACGTTATGTACACCATTAACTTAAAAGCTACTTACAAATATACTTACGAAACTATTTAACTAGAATAAGTCGGAACAGCGGAAAGCTCTTAGGCCACACTTCAGTAACCGGTTAATACCGGTCTTATCCGTGAGCTTCTTTAACAAAATGGCTTCGTAAATTAGATTGTTGCGACCGATGAGGCTGCAGTTCGACGCCGAATCAAAGAGTTTAGTTTTATGATTAAGTATAGTGTTATTTTTCAGACTTATAATTTATTTATACTTTTTTAGGATCTGTTATTATTTTTAATATAGTCTTGATGTATCAATATTGTTACGTCGCTGTATAATGATTTTTAAAATAATTTTATGGTACATAAGAATAGGGGTGGATTGTAAATTTTAGGGGCCTCAGACCTAATCCTATTTAAAGGTCTTGTTAAATTGATTGAATTAAATTTTTGACCGAAGAGAACGCAACGAGACTTTTAATATAATGATTTATTTTTATAGTACTTTATTATCTTGTTGTATGTTATATATATTTGTATCTTACCCTTCATTGGAATGATAGTTACCATTCCGTTTTTCTGGTATTATATAAAGAATGAGACATGAATTGAAAATATTTACCAGCACAAAGAAAACGACACACGAGTTAAGTAAAATAAAAATATTTGAAAACATACGGCTGCTTTAGTCTTATAAGGTATTGACATCTAGGCATAATGCAAATGACACCGTTTCGATAGTCATTTATTGCATCTCAGAGGATTTTGTATTTTGTCTCATTATGTACAGGATATTGAGATAACGAAGTGGACAAACTTCTAGGTCGTAATTCGTATTTAAGTTTATATGATACAGTTAATTATACGAGCTATCAATGTTGAATATTTTTTCATAATTACTCTAAATTAGGACCTTAGTTTCTTCTACAAATAGTATTGTGTTATGTTGTGTTATTCCGAGAATATCATTTATATAATTTAGTACTGGATCTAAAATACTGACTTGTGGAACACCACATTTTTGGACAGAAATATAGATAGGTAGGTACGCTTTTGGAACTAAAACTTCCCTTTCCCTCTACAATTTTAGTCTCGTGCACTACGCTTTTCTTGTCAGGTAGCTAGAAAAAATATGTGTCAATTAAGTTTCTAAGTGTATAGTCGTTTACAATGTCAAAAGCTTTACTCATATCAAAAAAAAAATACCAGGGGGATTCTTTGGCTCATACTTTCCGTTATGAATTTAAGAAAATGTTATATTTGTTGAATTATTTTTTTATTCGACTGAAATAAGTTAACCTAAGCTAAGATAAAGTACTTAAAAAGGCAATGGGTCTACAATTAGACCATTTTATTCCCTTTTCTAAATATTTGATTAAAACTCTAAATTATTATTATTATTTATTTTCAATAAACACATTATTTCCGTTATCTTATAAAAATATGGTCCAGAATGGCAGTGCATTTGTAGTTCTGGCTGTAATGGATTCTTAATAATACATTTTGAATTTCCTTTAAAAATCAATATTCACTTTTTACTGTAGGTTATTGAAAAATGTATAAAACAACAGTTTCACGTTTGATTGACGCGTCTGTATCGGTGCGAGTTTCTTCTTTTTTAATCAAATCCTAGCTACCGTAGTCTTAAATTTTGTTTTCAAAAAATATCTCTTTTACTCGTGCAAATGTATTTATTTCTGATTCAAATATTTTATGATTTTGGCATTCATTTATTTTATTACAAAAAAAAAACTTTATAATATAGTAGAATAATTAATAGATTTCATATTATGAATACAACTCAAACAATCAGCAACTCATATTCTATTAATGACAAATGCAATTTTATTTTACTTTTAAAGTTTTTTGCAGGACGTTAAAAGGACAACGTTTTTAAAGTGAATTAAATCCATAGACTAAGATACAAGGTTGCCTTTCTGTCGTGAGGTGCTGAGTTATATTTTAAAAATAGGTTTTAACTTGCTTTACTTCGAATTTCATCATGTTACTAAAAATACCTACTATTTTATTAGTCTAATGTTAAAATACTATATAATTGTTTAAGCATTAGGAGCAGAAGATAAATGATTTTACAATACATTTCAAACTTAAATTTAGCATAACTTAGACAATTTAAAATGTAAAATTATTATTCATTTTCTTTCAAGTTGTAACTCGTCCGAGCTAACTGGCGGATTCCATTTTGTTTAAGTTTAGTTTAATATAAAAGTATTATCTCCCAAGATACTACTTCTTTAAAGGTATAATATTACAAGAAATTATTTAATTTGTAGAATCAGTTTATATTCGTGTGAAAGTATTGAGGAAAAAATACTTATATATAAAAAATATTCCTATAATAGTTTATTTACTTTTAGAAGTCAAACTACTCCACCCCACTATTGTTCCGTTATTTGATCTTTCCGTAAATAAAATTAGACAATAGTTGTATCTGTTTGGATAAACTGTTAGACCTTCTACGCTTTCAATCATAATTTGATCTAGATAAAGAACAGCCTATTCAATAAAATCACAACTCTCTTTTAATATAATATTTGAATTTGCCTAACAAAGTATTTAATCTTAATTTAATTTAATTTTATGTACTCGAATGGATAAAATAAGTAAAGGCTATAATTATTTTAGCCTTAGATAAGATTTAACATAAAAAAACATTCTGTTATAAGAGTAATACATAAACTTTTATTAATTTTCTTAAAAAAAAAGTATTTAAATTCAAATTATATTGTTATGAAATATTATTTTAAAAATAATTAGGTAAGCATGATATATGCAATCTTATCGTCATCTACATGATTAATATTTTGGATCATTGCCAGAGATGACAATTGATAAGGTAAGAGCCAAGCTCAAACTAATTGACAATAGCTCGTATTTTTTTTATAGGCCAGCATCCTCTAGCCAAGAAGGTTCTCCTAATGGTAAGTGGTGCCATCCATCATATACATCCACTTATATTAAAAGATGAACATACCTTGTCACACTTGAGGGTTAAGGAAAACAGAGGAACTGGTTTTGCAATCCGGGTCTCAATCTAAACATAGGTATAAGAGCTATTTCAGGCCAATCTTCTATGAGCGGGCGGTAATACTACGCTCTATCAGTTATAAAACACGCGTATGCGTACACGATTTATTTTTTAAATTGATAACTATACTTAATTCTGTGTAATTATTCCTTTAAAAAACTTTTAACTTTGAACGTGACGAAGCCATTTCAAATCTATACTAATATATAAGTATAAAGCAGAAGAGTTTGTTTGTTTGTTTGAACGCGCTAATCTCAGGAAATACTATACCGATTTGAAAAATTCTTTCAGTATAAGATAGTCCATTTATCGAGGAATGCTATGGGCTATATAACATCACGCTAAGATAAATAGGGGAGGAGCAGTAAAAAAATTGTTGCAAAAACGCAAAATTGAGAGATTTCCTTGCGTGGGCTGAGTAAACGGTGAAAGTAACTAAGCTTATATACGTAGCTTATTTACTAAGCTGATGCACTCAGCTTATGGACTTAGCTTATTTATTTTGATTTTACACTTAGCTTATGTACTTAGCCAATGAACTAAGCTTATATACTAAGCTTATATTTTCAGCTTATGTGCCATGCTTACGTTTTCAGCTTATGTGCCATGCTTACGTTTTATGCGTATGTACTAAGCTTATTTAACCACACAAAGTAACATAAAATCCGTTAACAAAAAACAAACAAACATCAAAGTCACTCTTTAGACCAGCTACTTCAGATAAGAACAACAATATCAGAGATATTTAACGTTAGTATGATTAGTTTGAACTAAAGTTTTTTGACAGATAATAAATAACTTTCCGTTCCGTCGCCTCTGACTCGATGTTCGAAACAGGTGATTTAAATGTTTGAGTATTCTGACTTATAGTTTAAGAGTTGAAGACAGGTTACAGATATTTAATATGGATATATTTTTGGGAGAATTGGATGATATTTAAGTTAGTGCTTGTAAAGAAAATAGTTTAAGAATTAAAAAGTATGCCTTCGCTATGTAATAGGACTATTACACTCTATATATACCATGCATTTGTAAGCTACAACTTACAAAACTATTTAATCAGGAAAAGTCGGAATAATGTTAAGCTCTTAAGCTACACTTCAGTAACCGGTTAATACCGGTTTTATCCGTGAGCGTCTTGAACAAAATGGCTTCGTAAATTAGATTGTTGCGACCGATGAGGCCGCAGCCAGACGCTGAATCAAAGGATTTAGTTTTATGATTAATTATAGTGTTACTTTGCAGACTTTTAGTTTAAAAATATATTTTTAGGTTTTGAAATGATTTTTAATATTTTCTTAATTTATATATTTTTTTATAAAAATTTATGATTTTAAAAACGAATTTCTAAAAGTTAAGAACAGAGATGGATTTACCATTCGAGGACCCTGGGTCTAATACTATTTCAGGGTCTACTGAACTTATTTAGTAAGGTTTTATCTTATTAAGTAAATATTTAGTTTCAATAATATAAGTACTATATTGAATATTTTAGTTTCTTCTTCGTTGTTCTTTAGTGGCTTATCCAGCGTGTGTGACGTATTTTAGGCACGAACGATGTGATCGTGATGTAGTCGTGACGTGGTCGTGATGTGGTCGAGACGTAGTCGTGTCATGATCGTGGTGTAGTCGTGACGTGGTCGTGATGTGGTCGAGACGTGGTCGTGATGTAGTCCTGTCTTGGTCGTAATGTGGTCGTAACGTGCTAAGTAGACGTTCATGCTCGCGATGATTTAATGATGAAACATCGCGATGATTTAACTTTTAATAATAAAAAAAATATTGAATATTGTTTATGAAATATTGTTTTTTTTTATAGTTATTTACATAAGAATACTATAGGTACACTTGATACGCGATCCCAAATTTTAATATTACCAATTTCTGATTTAACTGATCCATATCTTGCTAAAAGTAATTATAAATATTAATTAATTTTAAATTAAAAAATAATTTTCACTTTTCACTTTGGGCTATTGAAAAATGTAAAATATGTCAATCAACTTCACGTTTGATTGATGCGTCTGTTTCGGTGACAGTTTTTTTCTTTATTTATCAACTCCTAGCCATGGTGGCTTTCAATTCATTTTCAATTTTTTTTTTTACTTTTAAATATACACATTCGAACAATGATTTTTGCATCACAAAAGTCTTTTCGTACTTGTTTGCATTTTTACTTGACTAGAGAACACAAATTAATTTAGTCTTATTACATATAAAATTGCCTAATAATAATAGGAAACTTACAAATTTTCTATTAAAGATAAAATTCAAACATTTAGTTGATTATTAATATTCTTTAAAACTGAAAATATGAATTGCATGAAATTTTAACTGCCAATCATAATATTTTTGCTGACGCTATTAAGATACAGTCTTAGATTCCTACAGGTTTTTGATATTAAACAATGTGAAGGATCAGGTTGAAATTACCTCGAAGAATTTTAAGGCTCTGATGTTTATATAACAAAGGAAATACTCATATTAAAATAGTCTTTTGAAAAGTCAGAATATTTAAAGTAACTAAGTAAATCTCTGACACTTGATCAATTCGTGTTTCAATCGATAAGCAATTCTGCAAATATTTAATTCTTTTAACATTGTATTTTCAAAGAAACAATATCTTGGAAATGCATACTCTCATTTTAAAATAAACTAACAATAGAGAATCCGCCAGTTAGCTCGTACGAGCTACAACTTGAGGTAAAATGAATGATAGCTTTAAATTTTAAATTTTGTAACATATTCTTAATTTTAATTTGAACTGTACTGTAAGTTGTTCCCCAGCTCGTTTATTTAAATACTCTTGTTAATGTTAGGACAATAAGAACAAACAATTTAATGAATATATGAGATAAAAGTAAAACATGTTAAAATCTATTTTGTTTTTTACAACTAAGTGTTTCATAGGATACAATTGCAAACTTGTATCTCAGTCTATGCATTTATAATTCACTTAAGAAATGCTGTCTTTTTGACGTCCGGCGAAAAATTTGTTCAAGATGCGATGTTTTTTAATTTCGGTTTACAGTTTTTTGCAAAAGTTTGATGAAATATTTGCAATTGCATAATTTACCTATTATTAATCCCTATAATATATTTTTTTTTAATTTTAATTTTTATGAAATACTGATGTTTGTCTTTTAAAGAATATTAATAATCTACGTTGGATATCTACTTACTTATATTAAACCAATAAATATATATATTTTATACTTTTTCATACATATTTTATATATTTTACCAAGCAATATAAAATAGTAGAGCTAGAAATATTTACTTGCTGACCTTGAAAATAGGGTCTGTTGAAATCATGAAACTACGAACTGATATTGGAAATAGCCAGTCTACAATCTTATTTTATTGTTTAAAATGACAATACATAAACGATTTCCAAGTCGTTTACTTTTTATATTACTTTTTAATATTCTTGGTGATGACGTACAAACAAATATGGAAATAAATGGATATAACATATATTTTTTTATTATTTAAAAAATATCTCCATTAAGTTCCATATTAGTGTGTCTATCATCAATAAAAATATTTTTGAATGTTTTCTCCCTTTGACTTTTTTGGAATCAAAACATTTTTTTGAATTAAAAAAGGAGTGTTATAAATGTGAAATTATTAGACTTTCATCGGACAGCTTTTTAGGAATTATTACAGATATAAATTCAATTTTTACATATTTAGATCTGCATTGTCCTAAAAAAATATTTTCAACAACATATATATCGAATGGAATAGTAACACTATACTTATTATTCCATTCGATCCCAGCAATGTTTATATTTTACAATGTTTGAAACCCGGGAATCCTAAGTTCAAAGTCATCCGAGATATTTAACGTTAGTAAGATTAGTTTGAAGTAAAGTTTTTTGACAGATAATAAATGACTTTACGTTCCGTCGCCTCTGACTCGATGTTCGAAACAGGTAATTTAATGTTTGAGTTGGTTCGGTGAACTTATATCGTTCTACATCTTTATTAATAACAGGTATATAAATTCATTGAATAAAAATAAAAATTGTATTGTAATCGACAACGGCTTCCTTAAAACTATAAATGTTATTAGAAAAGTATAAACTGCTAAAACTAAATATGTTAGAAATTAGAAATATCTTGGATATATGTATTAAGACAACATTTGATATACGTGAAATATAACAAAAGAGAATTATTTGAGAAACTATAAATAAATAATGTTTATTATCGAATTCAGAAAAGTAATATTTATCTAAATCAATCTTCAATTTACTTTATAGATTAAGTAAAAATAAAATAAATACATCATTTAAATAACAAAATCATTAATATACTCATTGATATTTATTATCAAACATACCAATCTACATTCATCTGTAAATAATGATACTTATCAGAATTTAATACATCTTTGTAATAATAATTCATAATTAAAAATAAACGCAGCGTTTATGATTAAAAAAAAAAATCACACCGAAAAACCACATGAAAGAAACGTGAAGTGAATATCCAATTTGAAGTATATTATGTTAATGAGTATAACGTTACTTTAATAATTTAACGCAGTTTAAATTTCCTTAAGTATCCATAATAATACACCTAAATAACCTTTCGTTCGGAAAATCAACAAAATAGAACCAAAATCAATTTCTATTATACGATGCACTAAACATTCAAACAGGGTAAACCCTGTTTTAGACTGGTTTGAGAAATCCACTTTATTAAAAATAAAATTTTCGGCCCATATCCAAATTAATTGAAACCGCAATAGGATTTTGATACTGAACCAGCCTTCGAACCAGCTCATCGTCAATATACTCAGTAGATACGTAAGTATCACCACGGATGCGATCCACCGCAAGTGCGAAGCACAAATGGAAATACAAGCTTTTTAACCCCAATAATTATAGTATAAGTTATTGGATTTCGAATAGTTCTTTGTTAAAATTTTATTATATATTTCTGTTTTTTTTTAAATATATTTTTAACAGGAATAAATATATGCCTATATGAATGAATGATGCCCGAGTAGTGTAATGGCACCAACAGAACATTAGACTCTAGTTGCATCATAAGGAAAAAATTCATAGAAAGGAAATGGCAAGACTGCCATACCAAGCAACTGACTCTCCCTGGCATACCTGTTAAATACAAAATGGCCGTTACTGCATGAAAAGGAAACAGACATACGTAAATATATACTAAAAACTCTTAATTTCTTTGATTTTAGGACCTAGAAAAAGCGTATATATTTATTTCGAAGAAAATAATATCAAAGTATAAATATTATCATATTCAAAATATAAAGTTACAATTTCTGATATTTGAACAATAAATGCATTTTTGACTTATCTAAAAAATAAACATACCAAGAATATATTACATTTTAATATTTTCTTCCAATTCTCACAAAATATTTAGTATCCACGTTAATTTCTATATGAGTACGTTAGCATAAATTAAACCACTATTCTGTTCTTCACTAATACGTTAACAATTTGAAGACAATCAATTCGAACCAATTAATACTCGCACAGCTATATACTAACTATTTACTAAATATCATACAGCCTTAATTAACGATATTTTCAAACATTTCACTAGAAAATCATTTATTAATTTAAATTTTTACTTAATATCTAATATTTACTATGAATGTGCAAATGATTGAAACACGTTTAATATCACGTTTTGTTCATTGTCTGTTTTTGATTTTTAATTTATTCATCAACGATATGTTTACTTAAATTTATTAAAAGACTTTCAATTTATTTAAAATGAATCTTATAGGTTATGTTTTATTTATTATGTATTTATCTGTGGATTTTGAAATTTATTCTATATTTATCTTCTTTTTAAATATTCATCTTCGTGATAAAGAATGATCTACGATCTTATTTTACAACTACATTAATAGTATACCAAACGAGCAAGTAATATTAGTAATATTTGGTTTGAACCAAATATAAAAAGTTTATTTAGCGCTCTCAATACATATAACAAATGTAATTTTGTTTATTTATTATTTTAAGAAGCAGAGAAGGATAAATTTATGACAATAATTTCAACATTTAAATTACCTGTTTCTAACATCGAGTCAGAGGCGACGGAACGGAAATTCATTTATTATCCGTCAAAAACTTTAGTTCAAACTAATGTTACTAACGCTAAATGTCTCTGATGTTGTTGTTCGTAGCTGGAGTAAATGTTACAATGTTTGACTTTGACCTGACGAGTCCAGGAGATGAAACTTTTGTACTTAATATATGTTTATCAGATCGAATGGAATTATTACATTATGATATAAGGAGCTTACTTATAAAATAATACGAAATGACATCGACGATGTTATGTTTATTAAAAAAGAGGGTACATGACAAATCTCTGCATAACAGTCTTTGATTTCGATTTGAAAAGTTCTGTTTGTATGTTTGTTTGTTCGAGTAGTAAAAGAAGCTTCTAAATAATTTTGAACAAATGATTGATGTGATTTCGTTTATGGTTTGAGGCAGTATATGCGATATTGATTAGACTAAAAATTGAACTTCAGAAAATTATCTATTTTACTAGCAGCGCCCACAAGAGCAAAAACCTTCGCTGACAATAGCTAGTCTAGCTAGTAATAAAGACCTGTGTCCAGCTGGAATCCAAAATTACTTTTACATAACTGTTATTCGATAACAACGACTCATTCTACAACAATGCAACGCCGCCGTTTTATCTCTCAGCAACCGTCTCACGGGACGGTACGACGAAAGATATTATCGACTCTTTGCCTTATCTGCGCTTTTTGTATATCATAAGATAGAAAACTTTGAGGCTTGCAGAGACCGACACTGTTGTAGCCGTTTATTAATTTATTCCATCATGATTTTCACTAAGCCTTAATTTTTTGCTGATTTGTGACACATATCTTTTTTTTTCGTAATTAACTTATCTTTTTCTTTTTCATAATCATCTTATCATTTTTTTTCGTGCTTAACTTATTTTTTTTTATTTGTTGTTATATATGCTATAATTTTTAAGGCATATTGAAATATTTACCATCCCTGTTATTCACTTCAATATAGATTTTAGTTTACTCAGTCTTATATTTTTCTTACCTAAATGTATCATAAAAAATATTTCCAGTTTTAGGTACCTCTTCCATTGCCATGCCATGGCTATATTGATTACATCCATCAGTCACAATTATCTGGAACTTCAGCCTACAATTACATTGTGTTTTCTTAAAACCAGTACATTGAAAACTAGTAGCACATTAAGCGTGTTAGGACTTAAAATACAAAAATCTCTTGAGCCCAAATTCATAAGGCTATTAATATAATAAAAGGATATATTTTGATAGCGTCAAAACAATTAATAAACAATAACAGAATATAAGTGAAACGGCATTGGTTTAAGCTGAAATATCTTTTGATAAACAGCGCTCCCAATGTATTTCTCGTGAAGCGTACACACGGGGTCAGCTTTCAGTAGGCGATATTCGGATCAGATGAGCGGTATTAAAAAATTGTCATTAGATCTGATGATACTTGTTCAAAGAATTTTAGTCTCGTATATTTATTACTTTTATTTTACTATTAATATCCACAAAGAACCACAATAAGATACGACAGTGTTTGAAAATTATCAATTCTTTAGTATTTTGAAATTATCTTAAATTTAAATACTATAGAATGAATTTAATGTAAACAAGCTAGCGTTGATAAAAAGACACGTCGCAACAGATTCATCGATCAAACGTGAAATTGTATTTTTTTTGTATCAGTGAAGAATAAAATTCCATTACGAACATTTAATTTAGTTTGTTTTATTTTCAAGAATCATATCAATATAAAGCGTTTAACAATTACAAAAAAAAACGAATATCTTATTTAGATATTGATTTGATTAAAAGTGAATAAGTTAAGTTAATACTTTTAAAATAATAAATATACAAATAAAACTACGTAAAAGCAAATATAAGTTTAAAAAGTATAATATATAAAAGTATAACATACTTTTCCATTAATTACGTAATAACGTAATTAATGGAAAAGTAATTCATTTGATTCAAGGTCTGGATGCGGTCGCGTTGGCTTTAACAATCGAAGTTATGAGGCCATTTTTTTAAAAACAAGCGTTGGTATTTAAAACCGGTACTAACCGGATACAAACATTAATAGTATAGGAGCAATCATAATTTTTCTTCCCACATTTTTACATGTTAGATTGACTTCTAAAAAATATTGATATGAATTGAATGAATGAAGTCTCTCTATAGTGAAGGTGAGGTCTTAACAATAGGACATTTATATTTTCACATTATTTTCAAACAACTTTATAACCAGAATAAATTCATTTCATAATCATAGTATATATGATTTCAAAAAATGTAGTACGGTAGCCGCCAAGCGTCACCTTTACTTTGTATCCCCTCTTTTAATTAATAAAATAAATAAAAATTAATTTATACAAACTAAACAGACGTGATTGTAGTAGAGCATTACATGTTTGGTTACAGAATCTGAATTACCAGGTCACTGAAGACTTATTTAGTGTACAAAAGTAATACACATATATATATATATATATATATATATATATATATATATATAATATATATATATATATATATATATATATATACCTATCAAATTTATAAGTATATTTATTTGTCTACCTACCAAAAGCTATATTACGAGTATATAATTTAAGATTACAAAAGTTTCATAGCACTCCAAAATTATTTTTTTACAATATAATATAATTATAGGAGAATTGTACTGTAATATTATTAAACATACGCGTCAGGGTAATTTAAAGTAATTTTCCATTCTTTTATTTTTTTGTATCATTTGCAAATATTTATTCCTCTATACTCATATCATAGAAATCATAGTGAAGGTAATATAAGATTCTCTTGTTTTGAAAATTGTTTGTTTCCTCATTTATTATATACTATGTGTGTTATTCTTAAGCTCTTATGAAATAAATTGTTATTATTATATATTTTTTTATTATTATGATTTTTTGGAAGATTTCCTTGTACTCAATTACCTCGGTGTATTAGTTATCCCGTTCTGCATCCCGCAAATATATCTATATGCCTCCTGTCTTTCTATCTCCGCCTTCCTCTTCTTCTTCTATTTGAGTGGTTTATATCTGATGAAGGTTTACTGCAGTTTTATTTGTGCCAAGGCTTTTGTATATAAGTACCGTGTCTCCCAATACTTTACTAATTATTATGATTCTATGAATGGCTGATTGCTTTTATAAACATTTTATGTCAATTGGTGTATTATGCAAGCGCACATGTGAGTTTGATTATTATGAAAAATATGTACATATTGACGTATTTATTTCACAGAATATGTTAGTTACTAGTTAATTATCTTCAAACACAATCACAAAAGTGCACTTTGCAACGTAGCACCCTCTTTATACAAAGGCTACCCTGCTTGCGAGGATAGATCCTGCTTGCGAGGACAGGCCACCCCGATAAGAAACTCGCAGCGTATCCTACCCCTTTTTTTTTTTTTACGTTGGAAAATGCGTTACGGATACCCCCCGGCCAAGAAGGTGACGGCCAGGGTGTTTATGTGGGACTACCCGGCAGCATAGAAGACGCTGCCATTTTTAAGGCTACCCACTAAAAACCAACGGTTACCCTCATCGCCATAGTGGGACGCCACGGGATCGCTTGTCGCACTCACCGTGACGCCCCGGAAAAAATTGTGGTAGTGTGCCTTCACCAGTTTTATGTATTCCATCCTTGTCAAGGGAAGTGCTAAACTCTCTCCTTTCAATAGACACAAGCGTAGCCTACCTTAATTAATACCTACCACATATATATTATACTACCACATATATATTATATTATCACTTTGTTTGCAACTTCAACTAAAGAACCTTTTTAAATATAAGGATCTCAATTGATTTATTTATTTTATTGCGAAATACTTGTTTATTATCTGGCAGACTCAATGATCTGTTAATTCCATAAGATTCTGACAGATGGCATTATTAGAGTTTTAGTTGATGGGATTGAGTAAGTATCCAATAGATGGCGCTATTTTAAAAGTACTAATGTTCCGTATAAGCTACAATTTAATAGTTTAATCGGCCACGTATTGCTGAGGCTAAAATATAAGCTAAATTTATATTTTTTACAAGTTTATTTCTTGGAGGTAATCTTCAAAGTTATTTATCCGAATCTAAAAAAATATTTCCCTACATTTAGAAATAATTTCACTTTGCATCTAGACTATAATGGGATTTTTGTGGAGAGCAATTTTAGAATAAAGTTGACCTAAAAAAGTTCGAGCTCCTCATGGGCGGAGTCGTTGGCTACAGCTAGTGTGATATAGTTTGTGAAATGCATCCATTAATTATTAAAAAAAATATATTACAAATCTTTAAATAATAATTTAAAAAAATAAAATGGCGTGAAATAGCGCTGATGGATAAATAAAAAAACGAGCAATCAATGAAACGAGAAATAGAAAATATTTCGACAATCCACACAGTCAAGCAAATATTTGAGATATAGTGGAAATAAAAATTGATAAAATATTGAACATACATGTGACGTTAATAATCGTTTAATCTTATATATAATATACAGACTAGTAATAGTTAGAGCCTACATTATATTTAATCTTTAGTTAGAACCTACATAATAAATATAAATGTTAAATAGCTTTACAAGACACGTTAGACTAAATTTAGTGTCTGCTTATCAAGAATTTATTAGTCTGTAACATAACAATGATTTTTTTATATGAATATTCTCGTGTAGTTTAGGAGTTTAAGAAAAATATGATACCTGTCTACAAATATTAAATAAATATTTATTGAAAATTCGTGACAATTTTATGTCATTTTATGTAAGCGAATAATGATTCAATTTAATATTATATGGCTGTTTAAAAGGACTGTAATATTAAAAATAACAAATTAAAAACAACACCAAACTATTTTAGGAAAAAATAACTCGGTTCATGAGAAAGCTATATAGCTATAACCGGTTTGTACCGGTTTCATCCAGGCGCTGTATTAAATTAAATTATTGCGACCGATGAGGCCGAAGCCCGACGCTGAATCAAACGATTTAGTTTTTGGATTAATGTCAGCGTTATTTGGAATTAACTTCTGTGATTATGATGATGTGTAATTAATATATAATTTATTATTAATATATAATTTATTATTAATAGCTGGATGTGTTTGTAAGAATATTATATCACAATAAAAAAAATATTTTTATTTTTAAAGAAAAAATGTTTATCCGATTCAAAGAATGGATTTTTTCAGATAAAAAAAAAACTTTTTTTAGGATCTTAACTTTATAAGAGATAAATAATTGAAATCATTCGTGATAGAATAAGAACAGTTAAAATAATTTGTAATCTGTAATTACAGACTAATGCAAGTTTATTTTATATATTTAAAATCAGTTTTATTTAATTTCCTTTCCCTTTGTTTCCTTTACATATTTTAACTTCTAAATGCATAGACTGAGGTGAGACAATTCTGTCGTGTACTAAGCTAAATAAAAAAATATAACTTGCTTTAGTTCTACCGCTTTATTTCAAAATTTGAATAAAGGCTCTCGTAAAAAAAAACACCCTTAAAGCACAGTTTAAACCTGCATTTATCATAACTTATACAATTTAAAATGTTAAATTTATTCTTGTTAATCTTTCCTCAAGTTATAACTCGTCCGAGTTAAATGGCGGATTCTCTTTTGTTTTAGATTAATTAATTATAAAACTACGCAGTTTCTAGATACGACTCCTTTTATGTGAGAGGGAATTATATAAACTGTAGAATTAGCTTACATGAAAAGCTTTAAAGAATAAGATGTATTATTTGTAAGACAAACGGATCGAATAGCGATGACCGTTACTTTGTTACTAAAAAGTTACTTCTATTCAATTTTGAGAGCACTACTTTTTTATCTCCTCTAAATTCTAATAAATAAAAGAAAAATTACGTTACTTTGTAACTACAAAATATCGTGATTTTATAGAGTTACTTGGGATTATAGCTCAGTTAGATAATATTAGTATACCGTGATTAGAAAAATAATGATATATTTTAGTTAAGTTATTTGTCAGTGATTAAATATTTGTTTAATCTATATTCCAAGATACTCTATGCAAATTTGCTTATTTCAAAAACTAATTACAAAGATATAGGAAAAAAGGTTGCCTTCCTCTATTTTAAGTCTTAATTATTGGCTCTTATAGTATAAATATTGGTATGCGGTCATTGTCAGTTTTTTATGACAGGAGATTCTTTAAAAAATGTCTTCGTGATGTCGATTGGAGCCCATGCGACCGCAGCCCAATGCTGAATTAAAGGAATCACCTTATTATTTTAATAATTGATATTCACTTATATTATAGGTAGTTATTATTTTTATTGGCTATGGACGATTTTTCTTTCTCTACGAAGCGAATAAATTAATTAATTGAATGAACTGTAATTTTCAGATTTCGTTACTTTTTAATGAATGGTTTATGTTTTGAAACTTAAGAATTGCAGACAATTTAAAGTATTCAATTTTCATTTATATTATAAAAGGAATTTTCAGTTTTTACTTTCGATTGGAGAAAAACATCAAAATGTTCAATTTCACGTTTGATTGATGCGTCTGTTCCGAGGCGATTTTTTATTAATACTTTCTTTCTTTAATTTTATTATTTCTTTATATATATATATTTTTATTCAATCAGTCATATAAAATGATATTTTTATTTCCTTATTTGGGATGATTAAAAATACTCAAGAATATAAATCGTCAAATATTGCGAAATTATTTATCACTCAGTAGTATTTAATTGTACTTCCGTGTAGATATTTAAACTAAAAGAAAAAAAAAACGTAAGTAAAAATATTTGAAAGAATTATCGTCAGATCTAATAAAATTAGTTATATTTTTATATATATTGGTCATATATTATCTAATATAATTATCAAGTTCAGAACACTCAACGCTGGTCCTGTAAGAAGTCTTCACAAGCAATACTTTCAAAGCGCTTTTTTATAAAAATATATACGAATAGCAGATTTACTTATCAAATATTCCGTTTTTGTTTTATGAGTTTGAAAGAGATCCTTTAATTTTAATAATACCGTAATTAATATAGACTCAAGAGATGATTGTATATCAAAATATATTAAATCGCATAAAATAATTATGAAAAACAAGGTATGATAAGACATTTTTTTATATTATGTAAGCTCTTACAAGTGTACTTATATTTGAAATAATCTGTTTCGCTGCGTATATATATATATATATATATATATATATATATCCGCCGTAAATTCTTCATTCAATATTTATATATAATTTAAATAAGTTTAACCTGGCTATACATGTATGTAAATATTTTCAAACTAATACTTAAGCTTTAATACACACGAAGAAATATGTATATCATTTTACACTTATGGACGCGTCGTTGTCTATATCGCAATGGTTTTCTATCTCATATACAGAATATGTAGATGAGGTCAAGAGTAAATAATATCTTTGGTAGTACCGTCCCGTGAGACGGTTGCTGAGAGATAAAACGGCGGCGTTGCGTTGTGGAATGAGTCGGTGTTATCGAATTAAAATAATATTAATTAAACAGTAATATAAAATTAATCAACAGTTTGATGTTCCAGCTGAGCACACATCTCTTTTACAGCCGTTGGCTTGGGTCAAATAAGTATTTGTGTTATCCAGTAAAAGATGAGAATTAAGTGACAATCTTAATTATCAAAGAAAAATATGTTTATTGATTTTTGATTGATATCTGAACAAACTAACGGACAAACGGAGTCTGTTCGAATGGATATCAAAAACTAAGGTATAAATATTTTTTACGTGCTCTTAGCAAATACTTTATAAAATAAATATTTTATATATATAAGTAGATTGATTCTCGTTACTGTTTGAGTAAAATTTGTCTTCATTTTATAGTTCCATTATCAACATACAAAGTTATTATAGTAAAAACATTGTAGCACCGGGATAATAAGATGAAGAGAGAAGATGATAAGTTCAGCTACACCAGCTACGACACCAATATCCAAGATATTTAATATGTACATTGTACACATAAATAAGCACGTTAAATCACAGTCTTAAAATTCCATTAGACCCAAACATTGTATTTTTATTACTAATAATTCATACCTGGCACTCGTAAGTTCCAAGTCCATCATAGTAACAGCCACCTACGCCAGTCTACGCCGGCTACGCCAGCTACACCTAGCTACGCCAGCTACGAAACCTACGATACCAACATCCGAGATATTTAACGTTAGTATGATTAGTTTGAACTAAAGTTTTTTGACAGATAATAAATAACTTTCCGTTCCGTCGCCTCTGACTCGATGTTCGAAACAGGTAATTTAAATGTTTGAGTTGGTTCGGTAAATTTACACTATTCTACTTCTAGATAAGTAACTTGATTAACATTAACTACATTTTATCGTTTAAATTTGAAATAAATATGCAATGAAAAATTAACCATTACGGATAACTTAAATAAGCGTAGCATGGCTTTGCAATCAAACATTGTTCGTTAATTTATACTGCAAAGTTTAGAACACTTCAAAGAAAATCCTAAGGAATGGCTTTATACGATACGCAATAAAATAAATAAACTTTTACTTCAACAAGTATTGTTATTTTGTATTCACCAGTTAGACGGTCAGCAAATAAATATAGAATGAAACAATATAAAGAAAATAAAACAATATTTATTATAAGTAATTGTTTTAATTGATAAAGTTGTTACATAGATTTGAATATTAATTAATAATTTAAAATAAATATAGCTTTGAAGAATAAATAAAAAAAAATAATAGACGCAATCACTCAAAGGTTAAATTAAAAATATTTCAACAATTTACGTAATCAAATGTACATCCGTTATAAAGTAGAAATGAAAATGATTTAATCGTTATAGAGTTTGAAAATCTCATAAATAAGAGTTTAATATTTATATATAATACATAGCACAAAATAGTTACTATATAACGCGGTATAGATGTGTGAGTATTAATTTGTCCAAATTAATTTAACAAGAGCAACTGCAGAGTATCTGGCCAACTCTTCTCAGCAGAGCGGCATTCCGAGCTGGTGGTAGCTTACTCACGGACTGACTACACTGACATTTTTATAATGTAATAATATACGATTCAAATGCGTGTGTAAATGCCCACTGGAATAAAGATATTTTAACTTTGAATTTAATTTATTGTCTGCAAATTGTGAATATATTAGTCAAAAACAGAATAGTGTTTTCATTTAAATATTCCAAACAACACTTAGTCTAGAAGTTAAATTAAAAGCAAAAGATAAAACAAATCCTATATTAAATATTTGGTTCGAATTGGAAGTCATTGTACTGAAATTAGTGTTTGTGAATTACGCGTAAAACTTTTAAGCAATCCTTGTGTCTTTGTAATTTTTATCTGTTATTCATTATTTCATCTCTTTATATATTAAATTTTAACTTGTACCTACTTTATTTTGGTTTGTTCAAAATAATCTTTATTATAATTTAAGTATTATTACAACTGTCATATACTTATACATATACTGTAATTGTGGCTCGTAAAAACAAGCTTACTTGAATTAGAATTTTTCAATTCATTACAATACAGTGTAACAAGACTTTAGTATATCATACAATATTGTTTTTTATATCATATTTACAGATTTTATATTCATTTAACATATTATGAAATATAGAGGTGTATCTATATGTATGTTTATTTTATTTTCAGGCGCCAAAGATTTGTATCCTCCTGGGGAGTGAAATATCTAATATAAGAATAGTACCTTTATTTTTATTGCTGAAGATTTTAAACCATTTCTTAAAGGTTTGAAGTAAAATCTAGCTCCGAGTATAGTATAATAATCACTATTTTATAACCATCGCCTCTATGAAATCGATTCAGTTATGTTTATAAAATGTTTTTACTTATTAATACCAAGAAAAAGTATTTAAAAATCTGTCATTTAAATTTCTACTTATTATTATAGAGACAGACGAAGCTTCTTAGCATTCCATGTATTCACCATGCGGGTGCCGGCACCATCGCGTTGCAGGGAGAGGAGTCCAAACAGCTCCTGGGACTTGCGACCCAGGTGTAGGTATAAGAGCTCGGTTTAAAATGCGTATTTAAGCTCACCTCATCTGGTTGCGCTTTTCTCCCTGCCTAACCAAATTTGGAATGAACTTATCAATGCCGCCTTTGAAGTACGTTCTAGAAATGAACTGATGATAGTTCTATAGAGGTCAAGATCTTTAAGTAGGTTATAGAGAGATTTCGCTGTTATACCTCTCGCTCTCACTTAAAAAAATAATAAAAAACCGTTTCTTGGTTATACATACAAACTACATAAGATATTTGCTAACAAACCTTACGTCGAAACAATTCCAAAATTTAAATATTCAGCTTACAGTCTTACCTTATGGATCAAAATTTATTTTTATTTATTTATTTATAAATGTACAGTTTAGTATTATATAACATATGGGTGAAGTACTATACTCCTATCTAGGTTATGAAATAATCTGTATTAATGACAATGAACAGTTGATTTTGAGATATTGTAATAGTTAAAATGAATTAATTATTTTTTGATATGTAATCTGTTGTTGACTAATGAATTTGTCAGTTTGATTGTTATCACTACAACCTTTGTCAAATTGTTTGAACTCTACTTTTAAAATTTGCTTGCAAATTTAAAAATTATTTAAAATTTGCTTGCAAATTTAAAAAATGCATAAATTTGCAAGCAAATTTTTTTACTTTTTTTTTTTATTATTATTACTTTATTATTACTTTATTATTAATTACTACTTGCTAGTGAAGACACATGGATTAAAATTTTAGCATTCAGAAGGATTAAATTACTTTTTGTAATAAAAGGGAACTAGTACTGGTAAAATCACCATCATCCCCGTTCTCTTGCAATGTTGAAGAATGCTATATCTCAAGTTGAGAGGGATGATATTGCAAGCCGTGGTGTGCAATGCGACAATGGAAATCGGTGGCAGGAATTAAATCAATCAACACTCAAATGTGGTAGATGTGGCAGAAATGTAACGTTCCCAGGCAACGTTAATGGACTTAACCCTTCAGAGAGCACAAGGTCCTCGATGATCCGAATGTCTCTGTAGATCATGCTGATAGAATAGGAATATTAAATAAGTTACTCAGAACATAATATTTTACAGCAGTTATTCGTTAATATTTAATTATCTTATTTATATAGCTATATCCCAAGATACTGCTTGCTTGTTTATTTCAAAAACTACTTACAAAGATACTCTTTACACTAATACTTTTTAGAAGCAAACCTCATATGGAAAGGAGGTTGTATTTCTCTACAGAATAAAAAGTAAGGCAAAAAAAATTATTGCTTACTTATACTATACATACCGTTTAGTACCGGTTTTATATGTCAGACGATTGGTATAAAAATGACCTCGTTGTTTCGATTGTTGGGGTCTACGCGACCGCAACACAACGCTGAATTAAACGAATTATGTTATTATTTTATTCTCTGATATTTTCGTATATACTGTATGTAGTTATTATATAACTGTCGGTATCGTAAGTTTTTCACAAGAATTCGTTAGTTTTTCATAAATTATTTATATTTCGAAACTTTTATTTTGCCGAAAAATAAAATGTTTAAATCTTCATTCATACTACAAAGTGAATTTTCAGCTTTCACTTTAGATTGGAGAAAAACATTGAAATGTTAAATTTCGTGTTTGATTGATGGGTCTGTTCGACGCGAGTTTTATCAACGATATCTTGTTTACATTTAAACTAAACTTTAAATTAATCAATCACATGAAATATTGGAATTTTCATAACTCAATAAAGTAAATTCTTAAAAAAGTAATTTTTCGATTTTTTTATCTTCTTACTTATTTTTTTACTTATTTTTTTTATTCTTCTTACTTATTTCTTCTTTTTCTTTTTTAGTTTATCTTCTTTAGTATTTTTGAATCGATCCATCAATCTGATATACTGAAAAATTTTAAATCGACAAATGATGTTGAAGTATTTTTGCTTAGTAATTTTATTGTTCTCATTCGTGTTATTGATAGTCAAAGCAAAATCTTGAAAAAATAGATACTTAAATATAACAAATATAACACAATTATAATTAGATCTAATAAAACTATTTTGTTATACATCTGCAATCTCATCGCAGCAGTGTATTTATAGTTGTGTTTTTAAATTTACAATAATCAAACAAAAAAAAAACAGTAATATCGGCTGTGGCATCTTTTTAATGTTAATCTATGCTGCAAAGTTGAAATTTTCTAAAGAAGTCTAATAGATGTTACCAACGTCCCTATAAAGACGAACCAATAAAGACGAATATGTCTAGAATGCTTAATTTACCGAATCTGGCAGTGATACGAAAGCGATAGCTCAATTTGTAGAGCGACAGGTCATTTTTTCGGATGTTACGATCCCTGCCCATGTCGGCATATTTTTAATTCTATATTTATTTAAATTAAAGCGGTTTTACTAATGAAATATTACGTTTTTGCTTATTAATAGTTTCGACGGTTTCAAAAGGGTACAGGTGTACAATCATTATGAAAAAAAACTACTATTTTTATTTTTAAGTAATCTGAATATGACTTTACATGAATGTAAATATTTTAAGGAAATGGAATGTACATGAAGGAGGACGAAGAGGAAATGAATTATTTTATGTCTCATACATCGTTGTCTATATATCTCAATTTTTTTTATCTTATAATATACAAAAAGTGCAGATAAGGCAAGGAGTCGATAATATCTTTGGTAGTACCGTCCCGTGAGACGGTTGCTGAGAGATAAACGGCGGCGTTGCATTGTTGTAGAATGAGTCGTTGTTATCGAATAACAGTTATGTAAAAGTAATCAACCTTTTTACATTTCGGCTGTTCAAAGAGCGCTTTAGTGGCTCATTGTTGGCTTAGCTTAAATTAGAATTTGTATCATCTACCAACAACTATCTACTCTAATCAAAATAAAGAAATATAGATATGTAACAGATAAATATTACGTATTCAATAGTAAAATCATCTTTTTTTTAATTACTTTTAATATATATGTATATAATTATTTAACTTCATTTTGTAAATAACCACGTTCATTTACAATGTTATAATTCCCCGAACAATTTTATTGTAACAAAAAACATTGCAAACCAGGACTTGTCAGTTGAAAGTCAGCCATTGGAAGAGCTACTTCAGCTACGAACAACAATATCCGAGATATTTAACGTTAGTATGATTAGTTTGAACTAAAGTTTTTTGACATTTAATAAATGACTTTACGTTCCATCGCCTCTGACTCGATGTTCGAAACAGGTAAATTAAATGTTGGAGTTGCTTCGATGAACTTTTACAATTTTATTCCTAGATAACATAGTATATAAACTTTTAACTAAATAACATTCAGTTTATGTTGAAAACGACAAAAAAGTTTAATAAATTTAAACTTTAAGTAAATTTAATTTTAGGATAAAAGTATGACTGCTATTACTTATCGCGAGTTAGTGAATTATATTTAAGGTAGTATTTTATTTCATAAGCGTATTGTTAATAAAGAATCAATATGTAAACACTAATTCTCAATTTTATAAACTATTATATTTATTATAATATAGTATTATTATTTTGAAAAGTTACCTTAATCGTAAATAATCTCAAGTCAGATCTACTTTTAATCTGCAAATAACACGAGCGCGGTAAAGTAATATAAAGTAAAGAAATACTATAATATCTTTGTTAATTCAAAAGTGACCAACTAGTTACAATTCAACTATTTAACTATATACTTGAAAAAAAAAAATAAAGACATTCCTCAAAACTATTTACAAAGTACGCAGTAAAATAAATAAACTTTTTCTCTTACAAATATTGTTTTGTAGCTGTAATCTTACAACCTTATAGACTGAATATTATCAAACAAGGAGAGTTGTTTTATTTTACAACCTGACTGTTAACAAACAAATATACATATAATAAAAATATATATAATTTATATTTAATCAATTTTAAAAAACATAGCACTTATAAATCAATAAAAGTAAAAAACTGACACAATCAATCAAACGTGACGTTGAATATATTTCAATGATTTACATAGTCAAGTATTTATTCAATATAAAGTAGAAATAAAAAAATATAAATGATGTTTTGGTATAAGAGTTTTAACAAATTCTTAGTAAGCGTTTATTTGTATATAATATACACAAATAATAAATATAAAATAGGGAGCGTCGGTTTTTCATTGCCTTTAAGATATATTAAACTTTAGAACTCCATCCAACTATTTCCAGATCGCTCTTGTTGAACGTGCTTTTTTGCGGTGCGTTCAAAATGGCAAAAAATGACATTTAATACATTCGTGGAACAAAATGTTTGTATTTATATAGATGATATATAGATGATTATATAGATTTAGATGCGGGCAATAGGTGAGAGCAACTTAATTCAAATGTGGCGGCCATGTGCCTTATACAGAGTCAAATTCTGTTAAAGCTTAAAGTTCTATTGCGTCATATTGATCACTTATTTCAGCGAGACTAACTTGGACTTTCTTTTTAGATGACCTTTAAACTGTCTGCCGCTCTAGGTAGTTGGCGGAGTGCATTAGACAAGCGGTGATGCGACGTTTGGGATATTGTCGGTGACAAAATTCTGGGAATTAATCTGAACAAGTTTCATAGAAACTTATTTTCTATCGGTCAAAAACTTCGAACTAAATTTTAATTTTTTGACTGAATTATCTTTATTCTTTTATTTCACGTTAACTGTATTATTAGTATTGTATCATTTCAAAATTAGAAGATATCTCTTTTTTCATGTATTATAAATTCCTAGCGCTAGTTCACTTTGCTCACACCTCAGCTCCATCCTAATGATTTCCAGTTTGTGTATAAAATATAAAATTAATTGATCCAAAGATCCGATCGCCGGAATTTTATACAATATAAGAATACTTTTAAAATTATTTCCTGAAATGTATTTCAATTATAATCATGTATCTCATGTAATCAATTAATTAAAACGCTGCTATAAGTCTTTAAATATTCATTAGTAGTTTAAAATAAACACAAAGTTGATAAATAAAAATACAGAAACAGTCTCTATCAATCAGCGTCAAATTGAAATGATTTCAGCCATTTTCATAGTCAAGTGAATGTTCGATATATGGTAGAAATTTAACTACTAAATTGTTGCCAATGAACATGTCGTTAATAAGTCAGACACAAACTAGCAAAATAATATAAAAATAAAACGTAATAAATTTGTAGGCACGAGTGTTAATTTGCCTAAATTTATTGTCTCCCAATCGTGAATACATTAGTCGAGAACAGAAGAATGGTCTGATTTATATCAAGGACCTCGTGTAATTTAGAAACGGTTGAATAATATTGAGCCTGGTATCATAAATAAGAAGAGATACGTTAAATACTTTAGGACAATTAAATGTTATTTTATTATTAGAGTTTAGTTTATAGGTAATTGATATGTAACAACACTATATTACGTTATGTAAACCATTTACTTAAAAGATACTTTCAAATTAAATATACGTACGAAACTATTTAACAAGAATGAGTCTAAGTCGGAACGATGGAAAGCTCTTACGCCACACTTCAGTAACCGGTTAATACTGGTTTTATCCGGAGGCTTCGTAAACAAAATGGCTTCGTAAATTAGATAGTTTTGACCATGAGGCCGCAGCCGGACGCTGAATCAAATGATTAACTTTTATATTAATAATGTAATAACACTATTATTTGTGAAGTATTATTCACTTAGATGTATTTATTATGAATTACACTTATTTTTATAAGAAGTAGAATCCTCATAAGCTGTTAATAACTTGTATAAATAACGTCATAACTTGTTTATTATAAAGTTGTAAAGCGTCCTTCAATTCAAAAAATAGGGTAAGCTATGAGGATTTGTAGAGAATTTACTCGTGACATATTTTGTAACAGTTATTCGCCAATATTTAAATATTTTATATTATAAGCCACATTTCAAGATACTCACTTGCATACTTGTTCATTTGTAAACGTACTTACAAATATACTCTTTATATCTTTAGTTAACACATTAAATTGTGAGGCGAAAAAAGCTGATCGCTCTTGCACTATAAATATTGATATCCGGTCGGTAACGATAAAAAAATATTCGATAAAAAAATGGGCCCGGAATTTCGATTCTTGTGACCGACACGACCACAACCCAACGCTGAATCAAACGAATTACTTTTGTATTGATAATGCAATTATTTTACTGTTATATGATTTTATATTCATTTCTTTAATGTTATTATTTTTATTTTCTTGAATGTTTTTATTTTCTCTATGAAATGGTTAAATTATTGCCTATGATTGTAATGTTAATCTACTGTCAATTTCAGACCTTAGACGAGTTTTAAGTATTCAAGACAAGTTTTCAAATGATTTGTTTCAAAACTTTAGTATTGCATAAAATTTAAAATAATATTATTTTACATTTTAATATTACAAATCTAAGGTTATATTGAATATTTTGAGGCAAATGACTGTCATTTTATTGAAGTAAGTACTAATAATTGAAATCTTTAACAATAGGTAGGTATGTCACAGGATTATATAATGTCAGATAAATCATTTACTTAAAAGCTTCTAACAAATATGCTTACGCAAATATTTCAATAAAATAAGTCGGAACAGGAGAAAGCTCTTAGGCTACACTTTAGTAACCAGTGAGTACCGGTTTCATCCGGGAGTTTCTTTAAAAAATGGCTTCGTAAATTAAATTGTTTCGACAAGGACGCAGTAAAACACTCAATCAATCAATTAATGTTATTGTTTTTTTGAAATACTTTCATAATAAATCTATAATAATATATTTTAAATGTGTAATAAAGGATATAATAATATACTTTATGTATTTTATAATTAATAATACGCAGCTGTGCTTCTTTGAATTGTGTTTATTATAATCAAAGTCATATTCCGTAAGATGTGACCTAACTCATACTTGCTATTTAACATCAATGTACAAAGAAAAACAACGTACAAAGACAATCTTGGTAGTACTATTTTTATAGAAATCAGTCTATTTTACGAAATTGGTTGGCTTTATCTATCATCAGTTAACACAATAAAATGTATAGAGAAAAATACTGATCGCTCCTACACTATCAATGTTGGTATCCGGTCAATAGCGGTTTTAAATAGCAGCTTATTTTTCAAAATGGCCACGTTATCTCCATTTTTGTTGCCGACGCGACCGCAACCTGATTCTGAACGAAACGAATTACTTTTACATTAATTATTATATTACTTTATTAATTTGTGAAATTATATTCACAATTATGTAGTTTTTATGAATAAATTTTTCATTATGTTTTTTTTGTGTGAATTACATTTTTTTATATTAATAAACTTTTAATTAATTAATTAGTTATTCGATTTTTAAAATTTAGCCTTATTTTATTGTTTACAATAAGTTCTTTTATTTAAGTACATTGAAAAATGTTTGGGTTCCAGAGGTCAGACAGAAATTTGCGATAACAGTTCCACTGTTTTAATTAATCCTATATATATTATATATACTCAAGAAAATATTTACAGATAAATTATATCTTTTTAAATGTCGAAATATATTTTTATTTTTAGTAACAATGTTACAATCTCTGTTATTTGGCCCATATGTTTAACAATTAATGCATCGAATGACTTAATGCTTTTCACACTGACTTAATGCTTTTCACACTGACTTAATGCTTATCACACTGACTTAATGCTTTTCACACTGACTTAATGCTTTTCACACTGACATAATGCTTTTCACACTGATCATCCAGTTGTTATTATTCCTTCACATGTTGTTTTATAAAAGAAGTCGTATTTCGAAACTGCGTAGTATGGTGCTTATATTAAACTAAATTAAAAAAAAACGAACCCTCCAGTTCCCTTGGATGTACAGCTTGAGTTAAAACTAACAAGAATATATCTTACATTTTAAATTGTATAAAATAAAATAATTTTTGATTTAAACTGTGCGATAAGAAAAAAATCATAAGAATCTTTATTTCGAATTTAAACTTCAAGACGAAAGGAAGTAAAAACCTATTTTTTATGATATCTCAGTACTTTACGACGGAACTGCAACATTTAATCTCAGTCTATGCATTTATAATTTCACTTAAGAAACGCTGTTCTTTTGAAATCCGGCGAAACACCGTTCAACATGTATTTTAAACTCTATCGTCATTCACTGGCCATAGTGTTATAGTTTTATAATATGTATTTTAAGGCAGTTAAAGACTGATTTTATATACTTTTTTACAATAAAAATTTGTCTTTAAAAAATATGAGTGATGACGATATTTATGCTAAAATTTTGTCTATTCTGAATTCGTTATATTTTAAAGAAAGCTTAATTCATATTAAGCTTTCTTTATTATAATTATTTTTGTATTTTAAAATAAAAAGATCAAAAAAGTCAATAACTAATTTATTAATTTATACGACACAATCATCTATTGTTGGATCGGATATAAGTGCATTTAATCATGTGTCAAGTTATAATTTTATACTTTTTTTATACAATCAACACTGAATAGTGAATTTTAAGTTAAATTAAAACACGATATAAGTTACTCTGGCAAAAAAAAATTCAAGAATAAATATTCTTTATCCATATTATATTCAATTTACTTTTATTTATAATTATTTCAATTATGTATGTTATCTTTTTTGGCGTCTTTAAGAAAAAGTACAGATAATTTAAAGTTTGCAAAATAACACTGTAATGAATAATAAAATGGAATCCTTTGATTCAGCGTCGAGCTGCGGCTTCATCGGTCCCAACAATCTAATTTACTCAGCTATTTTGTTCAACAAGCTCACGTATAAAACCGGTACTAACCGGTTACTGAAGTGTAACCTAAGAGCTTTCTATGGTTCCAAGCTATTTTAGTTAAATGGTTTCGTAAGTATATTTGTAGGTATTTAAGTGAACGCTTTTTATAACTTAGTATCGTCCTGTAATGTGTCTTTTTGCCATAATCTATAACATAAATAATTATAAATTAATATTCCGACAACTTTAAAACGAATAAACCCTCGTATAAGAAAAAGTTTATTTATTCATTTAGTGATTTATATCTAAGTATTTCATTATTTTATTTATACCTTTTTAATACAGTAGTTGTATTTTTTCAAAGTATTAAATTTATGGTGTAAGTCTGTCGGTCACTGTTGACTAGAAATGATACTCTGACTGAATAGTCTTCAATATAAAAAAACTTACCAATATTACTTGTAGGTGTATTCTCAAGTCGTTTGCTTGTTAACAGCACATCTCACTTAAAATTATTTATTTTTTTGAGATTTCTAAATAATATAATTTTCATAGTTTCATTCGTCATATGTATAACATATATTTGTTACACGCGATATTTGGTTTGTACTACAAGAAGATAATCTGATTTTGGTTGGAAATAGAATACTATAAGTTCATGAAGCTGACCCAAACATTTAATTTACCTTTTTAGAACATTAAGTCAGAAGCGACGGAACGGAAAGTTTATCTGTCAAAAATTTTTACTTCAACTTATCTTACAACCGTTAAATATCTTGGATTGTATGTTATCGTTCGTAGCTAGCGTTGCTGTCCTAACGATTGTATTTGAACTTTTGATACCGGATATGAAATATTTGTTTTCTAAATACACTGTATTTTATTTATGTACCAGATTTGATAAAAGTAAAAATACAAAAGGAAAGATTAAAAATACATTGTAAAACTATGTTCTAATAATTTAGTCTGTTTATAACTATACCACATATTAATTTAATTAAATGTAATAAAAAATTGGTACAACACTGCTGTAAATTATTCAAGGTGTTAATTTTTAATTTTTTTAAACATTTAGAACTTAATACTTATCTACCTTATTCACAATATCCACCTATAATATTTAATATCAGGTTTCTAATATAAAATTTCTTACTAAATTTTTCCATCTATAATATTTCGATGTTAAAGTAGATCATCGTTCTTTTATTTGTTCCATGCAAACACGCAGCTTTATTCCCTTCACTGTTAGTTACTATTTTTAGTATCTGAGGAAGAGATAAAAGCGGTGGTTTCGATTAAATCCAGCGCCATTGGTGAAGATGAAATTACTTGAGATGTGATGATGACGTCACTTTGATTGACGTTCCTTTTCCAACTTTAACTATTATAAATAACTTACTTTCCATTAGTACACTTTCATTAGTGTGGCGTAAGCGCATATAATTTCTATTCCTAAAATTCATAATCCTAGTACTCCAAATGTTGATTTCAAATACTGGGAAATACGCACGACCTCCATCTTCTCTGCTATTCAAACCATAAACTCTTCACCACTTCACATCATATTAGGTTTCTCTCTCTCTCTCTCTCTCTTTTACAGTGCAGTCAATAAAATCTGAAACAGCCTTCCTGAAACCATGAGACCTAGAAAAGTGGCCTCTAAGTGGACAAATTATATTTTTCTTTCCGAGCATCTTCAGAGAGATAATTAAAATGTAAATTTATTATGTTCTATATACACTTATGTGTAAATAATATGATTTGTATTATAAACATTACAAAATCTATATATATATATATATGCAAAAAAAAAAATAAAAAAAAAATGAAATAAATATTGCTTTTTTTCAACCAGAACTTTAAAAATAAACGATACAAAACGACAAAGTATTTTAAGATCAAATTTTTAAAATATCTTGAGCGCAGATTCATTAGAACATTATAAATATAAAAAACTCTCCTTTAAAAGCATCTAATCAATTACACAGAAACAAATTAATTTTTGTGAATATTAATTGTTTAACAATGGCAAAAATCTAAAAACTAGATACTTAATTGAAAGTATATTGTAAATGATTTCATACAAAAAGAACGTAACGAGTAAATTATTTACAGATTGTGAATATCATTTCACAAAATAATAAAGTAATATAATAATTAATGTAAAAGTAATTCGTTTCATTTAGAATCAGGTGGCAGCCGCGTCGGCCACAAACATTGAGATCGCGGCCATTTTGAAAAATAAGCTTCTATTTAAAACCGGTATTGACCAGCCAGCATTGATAGTATAGGAGCGATCATTATTTTTTCCTAACATTTTTTGTGTTATTGATGATAGAGAATAGATAGGCTTCTATGTAATAATAATAGTACCAAGATTGTCTTTACATGTTGTTTTATAAATGGCAAGTATGAGTAAGGTCACATCTTACGGAATGTCTTTGAGTAAAGTATTTCAAAATTATGGTCAACAAAAATGTTTAAGGTAATTCTTTTCATTTTCTCAGCTACAACATTGCACTTTCCTGTACCAAGATAATATATTCACTATAATTTTGAGAAAATTAAGATTTTTTTAGAACCGAGTTATATATACTAAATATTTTTTTTATTCTTTAACTAGTTTGATGTTGAAATAGAGTACATATTGATATAATCATATCACATTGAACCCTGATCAATATTATTTTTTCATAAAACATATTCGAGAGTTCATGCGAAAATAGAAAAACAGCAGTAAAATGGAGCTAACGTGCAAGTGAATATGACACATCAATGAATAATAAAATATCGATTAACTTTAAAAAAAAAGTAATTGATATTAAGTAGTAATCCGATAAAAGTAAGCAAGCGAGCAATATTTGAGCAAAAGCAAGAAAAAAAAAAAAAAAAATTTTACTCCAATCATTCCACTGAAAAGACACTGTTATTTTTAAAGTCCAGTGAAAAACTTCATTCCAGATAAGAAACGCGTTATCTTAAATCATTTATCAGTCAGTGAAAATAGTTTTATAGAGTCTTAAAGTCCTATATATTTTAAAGACAATGAAAGACCGACGTTTCTTAAATATATAAGTAAAATTGATTTTTTCTTTAATAATATACGATATCTATAAATCTGATAAAGGACAGTTATAGCAACATTACCAAACATGGTGACTGTCAAATGTAAATAAATAAATATTTTTTAAAAACAATTTAAAGAAGCACAACTGCTTATAATTACTTAAAGAGTATCTAACATATATTATTATGTCGTTTTTAATACATTTAATATATACCTAGTGTGGTTTAATTACGAAATTATTTCAAAATAACAATAACATTAATCCTGAAGCTGAATCGTTTGATTCAGTGTTACACTGCGTCCTTGTCGAAACAATTTAATTTACGAAGCCATTTTTTAAAGAAACTCCCGGATGAAACCGGTACTCACTGGTTACTAAAGTGTAGCCTAAGAGCTTTCTCCTGTTCCGACTTATTTTATTGAAATATTTTCGTAAGCAAATTTGTTAGTAGCTTTTAAGTAAATGATTTATATGACAATGATTTATAAGACATATAGTCCTATTACATACCTAATGCGCAGTGCCAACAGTATCATTTTCTTTCGGATTTCATTTACTAGTACTTCCTTCAATAAAATAACAGTAATTTGTCTTAAAATATTCAATAAAACCCTTAGATTTATAATTTATAATAAAATTAAAAATAATATTATTTTGAATTTTACGCAATACTAAAGTTTTGAAACAAATCTTTTAAAAAACTTGTCTTGAATACTTGAAAAACTCGTCTAAGGTCTGAAATTGACAGTAGATTAGCATTACAATCATAGGCGATAATTTAACCATTTCATAGAGAAAGTAAAATTATTCAAGAAAATAAAAAAAAATAACTTTAAAGAAATGAATACAAAATCATATAACAGTAAAATAATTGCATTATCAATACAAAAGTAATTCGTTTGATTCAGCGTTGGGTTGCGGTCGTGTCGGTCACAAGAATCAAAATTCCGGGCCCATTTTTTTTTATCGAAAGGCCTGATATATAAAACCGTTACCGACCGGATATCAATATTTATAGTGCAAAAGCAATCAGCTTTTTTCGCTTCACAATTTAATGTGTTAACTAAAGATATAAAGAGTATCTTTGTAAGTACGTTTACAAATGAACAAGTATACAAGTGAGTATCTTGAAATGTGGCTTATCATATAAAATATTTAAATATTGGCGAATAACTGTTACAAAATATATCACGAGCTAATTCTCTACAAATCCTCATAGCTTACCCTATTTTTTAAATTGAAGGTCGCTTTACAATTATAAAATAAACAAATTATGACGTTGTATTGACAGCTTATGAGTATTCTTCTTCTTATAAAAATAAGTATAATTCATAATAACTACATCTAAGTGAATAATACTTCACAAATAATAGGGTTATTATATTATTAATATAAAGTTAATCATTTGATTCAGCGTCTGGCTGCGGCCTCATGGTCACAACTATCTAATTTACGAAGCCATTTTGTTTAAGAAGCCTCCGGATAAAACCAGTATTAACCGGTTACTGAAGTGTGGCGTAAGAGCTTTCTATCGTTCCGACTTAGACTTATTCTTGTTAAATAGTTTCGTACGTATATTTAATTTGAAAGTATCTTTAAGTAAATGGTTTACATAACGTAATATAGTGTTGTTACATATCAATTACCTATAAACTAAACTCTAATAATAAAATAACATTTAATTGTCCCAAATTATTTAACGTATCCCTTCTTATTTATGATACCAGGCTCAATATTATTCAACCGTTTCTAAATTACACGAGGTCCTTGATATAAATCAGACCATTCTTCTGTTCTCGACTAATATATTCACGATTGGGAGACAATAAATTTAGGCAAATTAACACTCGTACCTACAAATTTATCACGTTTTATTTTTTTATTATTTTGCTAGTTTGTGTTTGACTTATTAACGACATGTTCATCGGCAACAATTTACTAGTTAAATATCTACCATATATCGAACATTCACTTGACTATGAAAATGGCTGAAATAATTTCAATTTGACGTTGATTGATAGAGACTGTTTCCGTATTTTTATTTATCAACTTTAAACTACTAATGAATATTTAAAGACTTGTAGCAACGTTATAATTAATTGATTACATGATTATAGTTAAAATATATTTCAGGAAACAATTTTAAAAGTATTCTTATATTGTACAAAATTCTGTCCATCGCACCTTTGGCTCCATTAATTCTATATTTTATACACGAACTAGAAATTATTAGGATGGAGCTGAGGTGTGAGCAAAGTGAACAGTCGCTAGGAATATATAATACATGAAGAATGAGATATCTTCTAGATCTGAAATAGTCCAATGCTAATAAGTATAAAGCACTTTATTTTTCTCATTAATGTGAAATAACGTATAACGTATATATATATATATGTGCTGTTGATATTTCCCTTTAAAGGTTTCAGTAATGGGGTAAGCTGAATGATGTTCAGATTCATCCCCAGCAGTTTATCACCAACAATATCCCAATCGTATCACAGCTTGTCTAGTGCACTCCGCCAAGTGCCTAGAGCCTCAAACAGCTTACAGGTCTGAAAAGTAATGCCAAGTAAGTCTCACTGAAATTAGTGGTAGTAATTACTGGTAGTAGTGGAATGATCTTCCTCCGGAGCTTTTTATCAACGTAGAGACTCAACGTAACTTATACACGTTTTTATAACGACATGACACACAATATTAAGTGGATTGTTCACTCGTTTGTTGCCTGATTGAAAATATATATAAAAAAAAAATTAAATGCGAAAGAATGAAAACTCTATAAATCAGAGCTACACGACAGAACTGCAACGTTGTATCGCAGTCTATGCATTTATAATTTCACTTAAGAAACGCTGTTCTTTTAACGTCTGCGCAAAACCTCGTTCAAGATGAGAGATGTATATTTTTTTTTATCTGGCCGTGACCGTGTACTAAGATTATCTTTAAAATAGTTTTTAAGAACGTGAGAACTCATCTGATGAATAATGTTGTAAATATTCACTTATTTTACTATAAAAATCCATACAAATGTATATCAAATACTAAAATGTTAATTTCCACATTTCAAGTGATTGATTAATTTAAAGGGTTTAAAGAATTAATGTAATGTAAACAATCTAGCGTTGATGAAAACTTGCGTCGACTCAGACTCATCAATCAAACTTGAAATTGTTGTTTGAATTTTTTTAACAATCTATACTGAAAATTGAAAATCGATTCTGAAGGATAAATTATAATTGATTATTTTACGTGCTCTGTAATAATGCGGTATTGAATTATAAACAATAATGAAACATTAAATTAATAATTTATAAGAATAAAATTATTTAATCATTTATTAAGGAGAGAAATACCATTCATAAGAAGATTAAATAATAACTACATATAATTGAATATCATTTTACAGAATAATAATGTAATTTCATAATTAATACAAAAGTAAATCGTGTGATTCAGCGTCGGGTTGCGATATTGTCGGTTACAACAATCTAAGTTACGAGGCCATTTCGTTTGAGAACCGCCTGTTATATAAAACCGGTATTAACCGGATACCGGTCGTTATAGTGTAGGAGCTATCAGCTTGTTTCGGCTCACTTTATATTGTTTTTACTTAAAGTAAAAAACGTCATCCAACTTTTTCACAAAAAGGCAGCTTCAGTGATAAATATTAATGACGGTATGAAGAGTATCTTTGTAAGTAGTTTTTATAGAAATAACTAAAAGAAAGACATCAACAGAAAATAATCAGCTAATTCCACATCATAATACATTCTCAAATAAGAATAATGCTATTCCATATAATAGCTAAAAACTATTGCTTTGAAATTAAATGGTATATAAAACCGTGTAATGTGTGTTTATGGAACGGTCAAGATAACTGTATATATAATTATAGAGAAACTTAATAGCTTTAGTATTTTCTACTAAGCTGTGACGTCACAATCATATGACTATAGATGTAGTGAAATTGAGACTGCTATTTAATTCAATGAACGTCCTTACTTCTATATGCAATTACAAGAGCAGTAGAGAGAAGCAATTCAATAATATAAGTGATGATGACGAACAAATAATTATTCAAACAGTTATTACAAAACAAATATATCGAAATCAAATATACATTGTTATTTGGAACAATAAAAATGATGTAGGCCGGCTATTTCCAATATGAGCTGGCAGTTTAATAATTGCAAACGAAACTATTTGTAAGGTCAGCTAAAAAAAATGGAATTTGTAGTGTACAATTTTATTTGTCTCAATTTTCAATATAACATAACACTTTCATGGATCATTTCGATACTCGTTAGTAGAAATGAAAATTAAATTAACGATCAATGAAACACTTCTTTATTACATGAATTATATTTTTATAATCCAAATAATTGTATATTATATTTAGAACTTGATTGAGTGCCCATTTGTCGGTGAATGGTTTAAGATGTCCACAGTAGTGGAAAAGTACCCTTTTTATTATATACGTTACATACACTGGGTGTACTTTTAAACAGAAAAGGATATGTAGAAATACTCTTTTATATTTCACAGGTTAATTGATTTATAAAACTCTAAAAATATTTTTTTTTTCTATTGACGCTAAATAGTATCAGTATTATATTTCTACAAGTTCTCTACATCTATTTAAAAACTTGTTAGTTAGCTGTACTAAAACAAATATATTTGAATTTATATAAATGTTGTACTTATAGTAGGACAGTTAATAAATTACAAATATTAAATAAATAAATCTTACTTTTAGCGTAAATGTAATCGTTATTCATATTCTATATATTATTTCATTTAATACTTAAAACATATATTATAAAACTATAAAACTCCGTCAATTTATTGCCAACGAGTGATAACTGAGTATAAAATACATCTCCCATCATGAATGAAGTATTTTTTAAGTGAAATAATAAACGTATAAACTGAGATGAAATGTTGCAGATCCATCGTATAGTACTGAGATTAATTAAAGAAATAGGTCTTTACTCTCTTTTGTCTTAATGTTTTAGTTTAAAATCCTAAATAATGATTCTTATGAAATTATCCTTACCGCTTAGTTTAAAATGAAATTATTAAATCTTATTTCATTTAAAGTATAAAATTGAATCTTGTTAATTTTCTCTCAAGTTGTAACCCGGTCGAGTTAACTGAGATTGAGAGAGAGTAACTGGCGGAGTCTCTTTTATTTTAGTTTACGACTTCTTTATACATACATTAATATACAACAGGAGAGGGAATTATACTAACTGCAGGATCAATTTATATTACAGTAAAATATTAATTTCAAAGATGCATTAATTGTAATACGAATCGATCAAATAACGGTGATCATAACTTTGTAACTGAATAGACAAATGTATTTTTATACATAAGACTAAGATCTTACTTAAATACGATTATTTTCATTCGTATGATTTAATCATCATATCGGAATATTAAGAGCATTCATTTTATACAAAGAAGATACCCACATTATTAATATCAGCCACGAAACATTATCAAGAATAAGAAAAGAGATAAAAGTACAAAGAATGAAGAAAGAGATAAAAGTACAAAGAATAAGAAAAGAGATAAAAGTACAAAGAATAAGGAAAGAGATAAAAGTACCAAGAATAAAGAAAGAGATAAAAGTACAAAGAATAAGGAAAGAGATAAAAGTATAAAGAATAAGGAAAGAGACAAAACTACAAAGAATAAGAAATGAGATAAAACTACAAAGAATAACGAAAGAGATAAAACTACAAAGAATAAGGAAAGAGATAGAAATTAACATATCTTAGAAGTAGAAACCAGGAGTAAGAAGGGAAATAAATTGTCATATTAAAAAAGGGTAGAAACCAAAATGTTGATCAGAAAGTATAAAGGAAGATTAAGAAAGCTTATTCAGAAAAAAAATATCGAACTTGCAATAACAATAAAGAAGATATAAACTATTTTATAGCTTAAAAAAAAAATAAGAAGTCTAATCAAAAACACAGATACTATGATTTGATATGGTAATCAAAAAAATATTCTATACAAATATTAATAAAGGATCAACATTTAAAAAACACCTATTTTAACCGAAATTTAAACATTCTAGAAAAATATATGGTCAAAAGTAACAATATACTATAGCGAAGCAAAATGAATCAAAGAAAAATTCGCTGCAGCGCAATATATTGAATCGTGCCAGAAGATTTCATCGGCAAGACAATAAGTTGTCAGAAACAATAACTTATTAGTAATTGTTCGTTACAATACAATAGATAGAAATACACAATCAAGTAAAAGAAAACCTAATAAGTGTGTTATAGGTTATATAGTAAAATAAAATTAAATAAAGCTCGTATTACACCTCTTATTACTATGGATATATCCTAATTTAGTTTTAAAGGCGCATAAGCATGGAAATTTAGATAAATGAGCAGATTTGTAAGGAATATTAAAATTTATATGTTTGAGCGATTTAGGACAATCTTTGTAGTTTATCGTTTCATATAAAAATAAATGATAAGGGAACTTTCGATTTTTTTTTTTTGAAACAAGAACCATAATAGTAATTATTTTGCTAACTTTTATCTTTCTTTATATTGTGACTATAAGACAGGTCTAAAATAATTTTAATTTTACAGAGTCTAATCGATGCTTATGTACCTTGAAACAAGAAGTCCAGATTACGCTGCAATATTCTAAGCCAGACCTTACAATTGAATTAAAAATTGCAATTCGGCTGGAAATCTATTTAAATTCCTAGTGTTGCGCAATGTTAAACCTAACCACTTGTAACCCTTAGTGGCCACTTTGTCAACTGAATATTAAAATGTGGTTTGCTTTTTATTTTATTATATTGTGTATTATGTTTTTTTAATACATTTATTAAATTATTTAACTTGGTATTTATTAGTGGATGTTTGTTTCTGATGAATTCGTAACAGAAACAAAGATCCACACAAAAAGCATTAAAGCAGCAGACTTACTTAAAAATAGAGAAAAAATATTTCAGCGGAGTTCTCACTAGTATTAAATTACTTTTATGTTTAAGATTGCAATGGGGTTCTCATTTATATCAATATGTTCATTATAATATCAATAAGTTAAAAAAAATATATTTACACAAAATAATTACCGGAATCAAAAATTTACTTGCTACGCCCACCACGAGGTTTCACAAAATAGAAAATTACATCAAGGTTATTTGTATACATTAAAAAAAAACCCTCCAATGAAACCTAAAAAATGTATCACTAAATAAACGTTTAAATGAATTTGATAAAAAAATATATTATAGTGTTAAGGATTACATTAGAGACGGTATGACCTGGGAAGCAACATCTATTAGGCTTCTTCAACGAATCTTAACCAATGTTTCTTGTTCCTGTTTCGATGTTAATATTGATTGTTTAATATTTTACCATGAATATCTTCACGGAAGTACAATTAGATACAATCAAGTGAAACAGATTTAAACAAACCAAATAAATAAATGAAAACTTCCATATAACATGTGATTGATTAATTTAAAGATTTAATAATGAATTTCAGGTAAACAAGATAGCGTTGATGAAAACTCGTATCCAAATAGACGCATCAATCAAGCGTGAAATTGAAAAAATGAAAACTGAAAATTCATTTTGAAGTATAAATTTAAATTGATTATTTAAAATTTTCTGCAATACTAAAGTTGCGAAACAAACGATTTAACAGTTCATTAGCAATATGCAATTGAATTTTTATATTTTAACTTTCGTGAACCATGACTATTATATTTATATTTCTTACTCATGGTTCTTACTCATGAGCTCTAGGCGTGGTGGAGTTACGGCGGCGTGAACTCAGTTCACGCCACGAGTTTTCCGATATAATTCTATGGGGTCACATTCCGATATAATCCCACGTGAATACAGGCGGATAAATATAAAAATAAATGTAATTTAACTGTTTCTTAGAGAAAGAAAACCCTTTCATGAGAATAATCAAAAATAAGTATACTATACTAAATACTAAAGTTATTGTATAATATAATATTAGTAATTTGTTTAATTCATCGTTGGGTTGCGGCCACGTTAGCCACAAAAATGGAAATTACGAGATAATTTTCATAAAGAAGAGCCTGATATATAAAACCGGTACTGACGGTATGATACCAATATTTATAGTGCAAGAGCTTTCAGCTTTTTTCCCCTTTTAACATAAGATAGACAAAGGCAGTTCTTTTTACATATGAGGTTGATTTCTAAGAAATATTGGTATAAAGAGTTTATAAATTGTTTTTAAAATAATTATGCATATGAGTTCTTGCGATATAGCTCATTAAACTAAATGTTTAAATATTGAAAAATGTCACGAAATATATTCTGTTATGTGACTTCTAGTACCACGTGTATATATTAGCTGTTTTTTTAAATACTTTTTTCAAAAACTCATAGAGGGATTGAAATTCAAATCATATATTAGATTACATGAAATCTGATCAATATTGTTTACTTGTTTTTTTAATTAGTGACACTTAAAATGTAAATAAGAATGATATCGGAATCTTAAAAGCTTTCGAATGTTATCTCAAATTTCGGCTTGACCTCTGGACTTTATAGATTTTTTAAAGTAAATAACTTGTGTTTATCTAAATCTGAACCTCTGCAGCGTCAACATATATATATTTTAAATATTTTACAGTTTTGTCATCAAATTATTATCTACAGATTTCTTAAATTATTTAACTATATATGATATTTCATTATTAGTTTTCAGAATAGTATTTTTTATGTTCGTTTATCTCGATTACATGCGGCGACGTTTTCTGTTTGCTATATTAGAACCGCCGAAAATTGAAAGTCATAGAACATCCTTTGTATTTTTTTTATTACTGAGGATATATTAAACAATTTTCCGAAAATGTGGCATTCCATTTTATAAGCTAAAGTTCGATAAGATTACAAAAGCTTATTACTTCATGTTACCTAGAAGAAATATATTAAAGTCTGTCATTTATATTTTTATTTCTACTCAATATTATACTCGTAGAAGAATATATATATATATATATATATATATATATATATATTGGTTATAATTACCAATAAAGAATAAAGAAAATCAAATAATATAGCTACAAATATTGGTTTCCTGAATACAAATAGAGTCTGTTGAAATCATGAAACTGCAAACTTATATCAGAAAAAGTCAACCTACAGCCTTTTTTTATTTTTTTGTTTTTATAATTTTCCATTTTATTTCTGAAATCGATAAAATCATTTCCTACTAATGAAATGCGTATTATTCATCAAAATTTCCATATCAGTATCTTTTCATAAATGCTATGTGTTTGGAAACTTTATTTTGGCAGAAAATATATGTTAAAATTATAAATTTATTTTATTCGGTACGTATAAAATAAATTTTTCACTATTTACTGTAAATAAATTGTTGAAAAAAATCAAAAGTAACAATTTCAAATTTGGTTGATGCTTCTGATTCGTCAAGCATTTATACCAAGGCTTACATTAAGTTTATTCTTCAGTCCTTCAAATAATATAATATACATGAGTAAGATGAAACTTATTGAGAGATCAACTTGGATATGTGACACCACAACGAGAATAAAAATTCATTTAACTTTATGAAAATAAATCGCAATATTGAAATATTCCGATGTAAGTAAATCACGTCATCTATATACTTACCATAAATACATTTGAGCTATGATAGCATTCCTAACTCGTTATCGTCGTATCGTTTCAATACCTATTATACAAAGTGTATTGTACAACAATAATTTGTATAAAATGTCTTGTTTCTTGTTTCCTTATTTTAAGCCCTCTAAGAAGGAATTAAAAAAAAATGATATCTTATGAGGGCCATAAAAACAATCTATAGTCAAAATATCAAATTCTTAATATTAAAGGTTTAGATGATAACTATGTAGCGCGGATTGATGGAATAGTCAGAACAAATCTTTGGTTTAAATGTAAAATGATATTCTTACTATAAACGTCATTTGTAAAACTTTTATTTAATTCAATGGACGTCATTATATGTAATTCCATCCTTCTATATGTAATTCCAAGAACAGTAGAAAGAAACAATGCAATAAAATTTCTAGTGCTCATTAACAAGAAAGTAGATATTTAAATAAATAAAATCAACGCTACAGATTATATCACAATATAAATACACTTCTTTTAAATATCTGATACTGATCCTGGAGCTGGTGTAGTTCCCTCTCTTATTGTATTTTAAAATAAATCGTTTCTTGTAACTGGAACTAAAACAAAAGAGAATTGACTAGTTAACTCGCACGAGTAACTTGACGGAAAATTAACAAGTATTATAGATTAAAACTTGCTGTAAGGGCAATATCACAAGGCGACGGGCCTTACCAATAGGCAGACCATTCGATTGTTTGCTTGTTTGCCTTGCGTTGGTAAATATATAAAAAAAACGAATTATAAAATAATGTGCTATAAAACACCCTGATTGCAACATTATATCGTAGTCTATGAATGATTTAACTTAATCTTGCTCCAGATAAGAGATAAGAGAAGAGTAGCTTTTAAATGGTTTTTAGTTACGTGAGAAACTGATCTGATTATAAATAGGAAAAATATTCTTAATTTATTTAATATTTCATCGTTTTTCTATTAGTATCCCAAAATAAAACACAAAAAAGAAATTAAAATAAACAAATAAATATAAAGAATATTTATTTCGATATTATTATATTATATTATTTGAAGGACTGAAGAATATACTTAATGTAAGCCTTGGTATAAATGCTTGACGAATCAGAAGCATCAACCAAATTTGAAATTGTTACTTTTGATTTTTTTCAACAATTTATTTACAGTAAATAGTGAAAAATTTATTTTATACGTACCGAATAAAATAAATTTATAATTTTAACATATATTTTCTGCCAAAATAAAGTTTCAAAACACATAGCATTTATGAAAAGATACTGATATGGAAATTTTGATGAATAATACGCATTTCATTGATTTCGGAAATGATTTTATCGATTTCAGAAATAAAATGGAAAATTATAAAAACAAAAAAATAAAAAAAGGCTGTAGTCGACTTTTTCCAATATGAGTTTGCAGTTTCATGATTTCAACAGACTCTATTTGTATTCAGGAAACCAATATTTGTTTCTATATTATTTAATTTTCTTTATTCTGTATAATTATCAATATATATATATATATATATATATATATATATATATATATATATATATATATATATTTATATTCTACGAGTATAATATTGAGTAGAAATAAAAATATAAATGACAGACTTTAATATATTTCTTCTAGGTAACATGAAGTAATAAGCTTTTGTAATCTTATCGAACTTTAGCTTATAAAATGGAATGCCACATTTTTGGAAAATTGTTTAATATATCCTCAGTAATAAAAAAAATACAAAGGTTGTTCTATGACTTTCAATTTTCGGTGGTTCTAATATAGCAAACAGAAAACGTCGCCGCATGTAATCGAGATAAATGAATATAAAAAATACTATTCTGAAAACTAATAATGAAATATCATAATTACTTAAATAATTTAAGAAATCTGTAAATGATAATTTGATGACAAAACTGTAAAATATTTAAAATATATATATGTTGACGCTGCAGAGGCTCAGATTTAGATTAATACAAGTTATTTACTTTAAAAAATCTTTAAGGTCCAGAGGTCGAGCCGAAATTTGAGATAACATTCGAAAGCTTTTAAGATTCCGATATCATTCTTATTTACTCAAGAAAATATTCACAGGAAAATTATACCTTTGTCAAATGTCAAAATATATTTTTATTTTTAGTAATAATGTTAGAATCTCTGTTATTTGGCCCATATATTTAAATAATGCATCGAATGACTTAATGCTTTTCACACTGATTTTCCAGTTGTTATAATTCCTTTACATGTTGTTTTATCAAAGAAGTCGTACCTCGGAACTGCGTAGTATGATGCTTTTACGAAATTAAATAAAAAAAGAATCCTCCAGTTACCTCGGACGTAAAGCTTGCGAGAAAATTAACAAGAATATATCTTACATGTTAAATTGTATAAAATATGATAATTTTAGGTTTAAGCTGTGCGGTAAGGTTTATAATAATATTTTTTTGGTGCTGCTGCGTAGACACGTTTATAAACATATATATTTTTTAGTTTATTTTTAATATTAATCTATCTAATAATCAAAGCAGATAGCTGTTTAATTTATAGTATAGCTATGCGTTACTTACACAAAATTACTTCAAATATTACTTATAAAGATACTATTTATGTCAAAATTAATACTTTCTGTGCTTTAAGTAAACAATAAAATGTCAGCGGAAACAAGCTGGTAGCTCCTACACTATAAAGACCGGTATCCGGCTCATACCAGTTTTATATACCAGGCGCTTCTTGAGCAAAATAGCCTCGTAATTTAATAGTTGTGGCACCAATGAGACCGCAAAGAGACGCTGAATCAAACGATTTACTTTTATCCTAACAATTTAATTACATTATTATACAGTGAAGGGATATTCACCATAATGTAGTTTTCATTTATAGATTACCAATATTTAAAAAAAAAAAATGTAAAAATCGATAAAATTATTTCCTACTATTGAAATGCGTATTATTCAGCAATATTACAATATTAATATTTTTCCATAAATGCATTTGGGATACATTTGGAAATTTTATTGTTGCAGAAAATATATGTAACTACAAGTACTTACGAAGATATTCTTTCTAGGAATATTTTTTAGAAATCAACCTTATATTTAAGGATCGCTCTTGAACTATAAATATTGGTATCATTCGGTTAGTACCGGTTTTATATATCGGGCACTTCTTTATGAGAATTATCTCGCAATTTAGATTTTTGTGACTGACGTGGCCGCAACCCAATGATGAATTAAACGAATTACTAATATTATATTAATGATGCAATAACGTTATTATTTTATACATAAATTATAGTTATTATGTTTTACTCCCATGAATGGGTTTTCCTTCTCTAAGAAATAATTAAATTACTTAATGCTAATTAGCTGTCAATTCCACATTTTTTTCTGTTTCAAATTATTTGTTTCGCAACTATAATATTACAGAAAATTTTAAATAATCAATTTAAATTTATACTTCAAAATGAAAATTTCAGTTTTCATTTTTTCAATTTCACGCTTGATTGATGCGTCTATTTGGACACGAGTTTTCATCAACGCTATCTTGTTTACCTGAAATTCATTATTAAGTCTTTAAATTAATCAATCACATGTTATTTTGAATTTTTCATTTCTTTATTTGGTTTATTTGTAATTAATAAACAATAAAACATCGTCAAATAAAGTTTAAGTCTGTTTCATTTAATTGTATCTGATTGTACTTTCGTTTAGACATTAATGGTTAAAAATAAAACATTTTCCTTATTTTCGTTGATATTTTATACCGTAAATATAAAAAAGCAATCTGATTCGATAATCTGACGACACGGAAGTATTTCACGATCTTGGTATACACGTCAAGCTTACTTTTAATATTCACGTTGCCAGAGTGGCCACTAAGGGTTATAAGTTGTTAGGTTTAATATTGCGCAGCACTAGGGAATTTAAATACGTTTCCAGCCGAATTGCAATCTTTAATTCAATAGTAAGGTCTGGCTTAGAATATTGCAGCGTAATCTGGACTTCTTGTTTCAAGGTACATAAGCATCGATTAGACTCTGTAAAATTAAAATTATTTTAGACCTGTCTTATAGTCACAATATAAAGAAAGATAAAAGTTAGCAAAATAATTACTATTATGGTTCTTGCTTCAAACAAATTAAATTTGTAAACCTTGAAAACCGAAAGTTCCCTAATCATTTATTTTTATATGAAACGACAAACTACAAAGATTGTCCTAAATCACTCAAACATATAAATTGTAATATTCCTGTAATCTGCTCGTTTATCTAAATTTCCATGCTTATGCGCCTTTAAAACTAAATTGGGATATATCTATAGTAATAAGAGGTGTAATACGAGCTTTATTTAATTTAATTTTACTGTATAACCTATAACACACTTATTAGGTTTTCTTTTACTTGATTGTGTATTTCTATCTTTTGTATTGTAACGAAAAATTACTTATAAGTAATTGTTTCTGACAACTTATTGTCTTGTCGATGAAAACTTCTGGTACGATTCAATATATTGCGTTGCATCGAATTTTTCTTTGATTCATTTTGCTTGACTATTGCATTTTATTGTTTTTGACCATATATTTTTCCAGAATGAGGTGTTTTTTTTTTAAATGTTGGTTCTTTATAAAAATTTAAGACAAAAGCGATTTAAGACCTATTTTTTAATTAATCCCAGTACTTTATTATAGATCTGCAACATTTAATCTCAGTCTATACATTTATTATTTCACTTAAGAAATACTTCATTCATGATGGGAGATGTATTTTACACTCTGTTATCACTCGTTGGCAATAAATTGAAGGAGTTATATAGTTTTATAATATATATTTTAAGTAATAAATGAAATAATTGATAAAATATGAGTAATGATTACATTTACGCTAAAAGTAAGATTTATTTATTTAATATTTGTAATTTATTAACTGTCCTACTATAAGTAGAACATTTATATAAATTCAAATATATTTGTTTTAGTACAGCTAACTAACAAGTTTTTAAATAGATGTAGAGAACTTGTAGAAATATTATACTGATACTATTTAGCGTCAATAGAAAAAAAATAATTGTAGAGTTTTATAAATCAATTTTACTTATTGTGGAATATAAAAGAGTATTTTTACATATCCTTTTTTTCATTCTCTTTCTGTTTAAAAGAACATCCTGTGAATGTAAAGTATATAATAAAAATAGTACTTTTCCCCTACTGTGGACATCTTAAACCATTCACCGACCAATCGCCATACAATCAACTTATTAATATAATATATTTAAAATGTTGTTTCGATTACAAATAATAAACTTAACGTATTATAGAAGTGTTTTACTGATCGTTAATTTAATTTTCATTTCTACTAACGAGTGTCGAAAATATTATTGTTATATTATATAAAGAAATAAGGCAAATAAGATTATAACTGCAAATTTAATTCAACCGACCTTACAAATAAAGTGTGTTCAAATTATGAAACTGCGAACTCATATTGGAAATGGCCGGCCTACAATAATTTTTATTGTTCAAAATAACAATGTTTGTTTGATTTCAATATATTTGCTTTGAAGTAAATATAATTATTCTGTGATATTAAATCTGGTGACTACTAATTTACATAATTATTTGTCCGTCATCATCACTAATATTATTGAATTGCTTCTCTGTACTGCTCTTGTAATTGCATATAGAAGTAAGGACGTTCATTGAATTAAATAGCAGTCTCAATTTCACTACATCTATCGTCATACATGATTGTTATGTCACAGCTTAGTAGAAAATACTAAAGCTATTAAGTTTCTCTATAATTATATATACAGTTATCTTGACCGTTCCATAAACACACATTACACGGTTTTATATACCATTTAATTTAATTTCAAAGCAATAGTTTTTAGCTATTATATGGTATAGCATTACTCTTATTCGAGAATGTATTATGATGTGGAATTAGCTGATTATTTTCTGTTGATGTCTTTCTTTTAGTTATTACTATAAAAACTACTTACAAAGATACTTAACATACCGTCATTAATATTTATTACAGAAGCTGCCTTTTTGAGAAAAAGTTGGATGACGTTTTTTACTTTAAGTAAAAACAATATAAAGTGAGCCGAAACAAGCTGATAGCTCCTACACTATAAAGACCGGTATCCGGTTAATACCGGTTTTATATAACAGGCGGTTCTCAAACGAAATGGCCTCGTAACTTAGATTGTTGTAACCGACAATATCGCAACCCGACGCTGAATCACACGATTTACTTTTGTATTAATTATAAAATTACATTATTATTCTGTAAAGTGATATTCAATTATATGTAGTTATTATTAAATTTTATGTATTTCTTTCTTTGATAAATGATTGAATTCTAATAAATTATCAATTTAATATTTCATTATTATTTATGATTCAGAGCATATAAAATAATCAATTATAATTTATCCTACAGAATCAATTTTCACTCTTCACTGTAGAATGATGTAAAATAATCAAACAACAATTTCAAGTTTGATTGATGAGTCTGATTCGACGCAAGTTTTCATCAACGCTAGATTGTTTACATTACATTCATTTTTTAAAGCGCTTTTTATTTTCAGATCAGTTCATATAAAATTAAAAATTATTTAAAAGATAATCTTTTATTTTACCGTCACAGCCTGATAGAACAATTTTTTATACATCTCTCATCTTGAACGAGGTTTTGCGCAGACGTTAAAAGAACAGCGTTTCTTAAGTGAAATTATAAATGCATAGACTGCGATACAACGTTGCAGTTCTGTTGTGTAGCTCTGAGTTATAAGGTTTTTCATTCTATCGTCTTGAATTTTATTATATTGTTTTTTTTTTTATTTTTTTACAGTGGGGAAACAATGTCGTAGATAATTCACTCAATAGTGTAATTATCAACGTATATATACATTTGTAACATAAGCGGTCCGACGCGTATCCTGCTGTACAGAAATCTTTACATCTGTCTGTCTGGAGTAGGAATACCATCAGAACCTCTGAACTCTTTGAAGTCTTAACTCTACTTATTCATTGTGACGGTTTATTAAGACGAAAGATGGTACTTTTCCTCCGTTTTCATGAATTTCGTGAATTAAAAAAGGGTTGCAGAATATCCAAAAGCCAAGGAGGGTTTACAGAAGTAGGGGTACGGATTCCAGAAAGGAAGTCTACCATCCTCTCGCCACTTTCCTGTAAGAACATTTTTTTTGAGGTTGGTGGAGTTTGGATGCCTTGGTGCCGCAAAATCCTCTTAATCATTTACATGTTTCCAACGTACACGAGAGAGGATTAAGACGTGTCATACGATGCAAACTATTACCAATACAAGCTAAAATTATAGTGGGTTTGTCCCCACTGGTTTGAAACCCATTCGGGGTTTTTACACATAAGATCGGAGTATGAAGAACTCATAGTATATAGCAGCTCCTGCCGCACGCACGCGCCGCGCTGCGACTACACAGTCTCTCTCTCTCTCTCTCTCTCTCTCCTTCTAATAGATTGTGTACACACTGAACTCATTTTATCACTTTTCTAAACTTTTTAAATAGTTATAATTGAGCGTTATACTGGTAACGACCGGTTTCCAAACTGATGCTAGGAGTATAATTCAACCTCTATCGCTCTATCTTCTGGTTCTTTCTGGTTCTTTCTGTGGTACTAAAAACTTTTCCTTTGCTAATATAGACGCTTTGTAAAAACATATGTAACGCAGAAGTTCCTTAATTTAAAATGTGTTGCTTTCGAGTTAAGCCATTGTTTATCAGATTTTTAATATATAAAAAGAAATATGTTCAGTGATCCATATATTGACTTTTTGTTAAATTTCACTTAGGTAACACTTAACGCAATGATAAAAATATTGTATACACCAAGACGTTCGCTAGTTCACTTTTGCCTTTAGGTGGCCGTAACGTTGAGCGTTAAATTACGACGCAATAGATATTCTATTCCATCAGTCATCCCAGTCTATATACGGTAGATAAGTGAAGGCTGTACCTCTAATGAAATATTGTAAGTGTTTTAGCAAAAAAAAGTTTTTATAAGAAATCACTAACATTCGTCACTTTATAATACCTTTCTGTCGTCTTTTTGTGTTTAAGTTCGTTATTCGTCTCCATATGAGCACACTTGTAAAGCTATAATTAATTATGCGTGCGATTATTAGTATTAATGGTGGTGAGAATGTAAAAACCTTAGTGATTTTGCAGAATTCAGTCGTTGGTTGCACAATCACGTCTAATATTAGTAAACTACAATGGTATTCCTATACCACGATTTGTTTTGTGACATTTTACATTTTTATGTTTTTGCGTTGTGTGTTTAATACATTTGAAGTTGGTCTTAAGATGTAATGGCAAAACCGTATCTACATAATCACTAGTATTAAGAAAGGAGATAATGAAATTATTTATGATAAATATAAAGAATTTCTAAAACCATGCCATGAATATTTTCGCTAAAACCGGAGCGATCGGAGACCTTTATTTTATAAGAAAATTATTATAAACCATTTCTAAAAGATATAGCAGCTGTGTGTACACAATGTATTACAACGGGTGACTAAAACTTGCACGAGACCTCTGAAGATGACACTTCATCCTCCTATCGCCGCCGGCACTAACCTCGCGGCACGCCGGGAGAGCTGCTACACGCAGTTCACGCCGGAAGTCCGCCATATTTCGAGCTCACGAGTAAAAACCCCGAATAGGTTCGAAAATAGTTCAGCAAATTCCGATATAATGGATATGAGTATAGCCAGGCAAATATATAAGAATCATAATGTATCATGAAAATTTAAATACAATAATATAAAAAGTTAGTCAACAAAATATGTAATTTAAGCAATGAAGCTTTTCTTTAGTTCAAAGTATCAAAATATTAAGGGCCTCGAGTTTTATCGGATATATTGGCCTGACCTCTAGACCCTCGGTATTGTTCAATATAAAGAACTTGTAAGAATCTAAAACAGCCTATGTAGCGTCAACCGAAATATAATATTTGTTTTGGTCTTATCATTACTGACAAAAAATACGATTATTGTGTAATCGAATGTTTCAGTTTATTTTATAGTTGTTAACGATTAAATACTTGAAGAACAAACTAAAAACTAGGACTTATTTTGTAAAACATCATTTTATCATATTAGATATATCGTTTTATAAATAAATGATAAACATAAACGTCAATGTAGAAATAGTGTAGTAGCATTTTGTAAAATAACAACGCTGTAGCAAATATAATAAATAGTTTAAATACATTTGTTTGCTGTCCGTATATACAGTTGAAATCATGAAACTGCGAACTGATATTGGAAATAGCCGGTGTACAATCTTATTTTATTGTTCAAAATAATAATAAATATTTGATTTCGATGTTTATGTATTTATTTTATGACACTAATAATAGTTTTAATTCAATTTATATTTATATAAAATATGTTAAATTCAATTTGTATATTTAAATATATAATATACAAATTTAAACGCCTCATTTTGCTTTTAACATAATGCTTACAGATTAAAATTATACACAGTATATAAACAATATTTATCATCTGTGGACACATCGTGAAGATAAAACCTCGTACACAAATTTACAAATTACAAATATACGCCAGAATAAATTTACATAATAAACAAATTACATAATCTAATAAAAGTATAAAAAGTAATTGATTGACGTCAGGTGATCTACCTCACGGTTCGCTAATGAAAGGGAACATCGACAAGATTTGGCTTTTACGCAAAATCAGGGTACAGGAATGAACATTAAATAGAAGAGCCACTGATTTTTCTTGTAGTTTTATTTTTTATCAGTCTCTTTGGAAAATAAATACATTATATTTTTAAATTTGCTTTATAAATGAATAATTGGTTAGAATAAAACCATATACAAGATTTTGCTAAAAGATATCTGGGAACTTATTCTTAGTCTTGAACTTCTTAGTTGACTTAAAGATGTACTGGTACATGTCTAAGAAAAATAAATTCCACCTTAATATACAGTAGATAAAAAATATTTCTCTGTATTATAATATTTAAACAATACCTTGATGGGATATCATGCATTCTTTTGACCCTTTTTGTAGATTTACATTCGTGTATACTACGCAGCTATTTACATGTAAGTGTATAAAGTAATTTTTGAAACGTTTAATGGCTCAAGAGCTTTAAATTAAATTGTTATAAGATAGCTATTCTTATGTTACGAAGATTATTAAGAATTTGTTTTAATATGATTACTTAAGTTGATATCAAATTATTATTTTTTTCTACAACATTTTTTATTATGATAATTAACTTCAATATCCTGATATATTATTTAATAAATTGTTTATATAATAGATAAATGTATGATATGTAACTATTTCTTTTACTCTTTTTTTTGGGTTGACTGCCAAAGAAGGCTTTAGCTTTAACTCAGCCTATTGTATCTTTTTTTGGGCAATAAAGTTAAATAAAGAAAAAAAAATATTTACCTTAACACAATGTAGACAATAACGACAGTTTCATGTATTTTATTTTAATGCCACTGCTAAGGATATAAATATATGGTTTTTAATAGAAAATCTAAGACGTTCTTAGTTATTTAAACGGTAGGCTAGTCCTTTGATCCAGCACGTATCCATCGTGCACGAGCACGTTTCCAGGTTGTGATAATGGAAAACTAAACCTAGTAAAACACATTTGATCATCCAATCTGGCTGTAAGTCTGTCTTATCCGCCCGTAATGCTCGCGTCGCTATTAACATATCAATATAAACTTCCTCATATGTTGATACGGTCCAAGTTATAAGATTATGCAAACAGCTATTTAATTAATATCGATGTCATGACATGACATGTCTCAGTAATGTCATGACGATTCGTAAGTTTGTTTAATTTTTTAATAAATATTTTTCTATTTACTATTGACAGGCCAAACATTTTTTTAACGCCAAAGCTATACACTTGTACCACAATACAACCGTATGGATTACTGCACTTGACGTTAGACCTGTATTTAGCATATTTGGGAATAGCTTCTGATTTTACACTTGAATATTAATGCCTTTGACTTCGTCGTTTTCGTGGAAAATTTGGGAATTAACTCGGAAACGAGGTATTTTGGTATATTTTGATTTACCTGCCGTTTTGATGTTTAAATTGTGATTCAAAATGACTTAACAAAGATGAGTATTTGGTTTGTGTGTATTTTTTATTATTATTATTATAAGCTATGCTTACGAGCGGCTTTGCAGGTAAATAAGGAATACATATAGAGTAATTAATGGCTTAATAATTTATAATTATTCAAACAATCTGTAATTCATGAAACGCTCAAAATGGAATAATTATAAAATAACAACATAATATACAGCAGCGATATACAAATTTTACTCAAAATCCGTCAAGCTGTTTAATAGATCTACGAACACGGGACATAGGAATTTAATATATAAAGATATCGGAAAAGATAGATTGAAGTTATTCTCGTTTTATATGCTACGCTGCTACAAGCTCTGCTCTGCTACGAGCCACCTCAATATCATAAATATGCGTAGCCCGGCTACGTGCTACGAGCGCTATGAGTTTAAGTAAGATTTACGTAATATTAACTATATATTCTATGTTTGTTTTTTTTATAAAGATAAATAATATACTTTTTAAGGAAAATTCACAATATTGAAACATGCTTTTCACGAGGAAAATATTGCTGTAAAGCATTTCAAACATCGGGGGGAAGTAAAAATGTCACAAATACATACGAGTTAAATGTTGACGTATGTTTTAAGTTTTCAAAGTAAAAATGATTTCGAATAACGTCAACAGATGTAGTTATTGTTTATTTGTATTTATATAATATGTATACGGCTTAAATTATTTATTGATGAGTTTATTATAGTGCTATATATTATGATTAAAAATATTATTTACTTCGCACCACTTTCTCATTTCACGATACCTTGTTTCTTTACTTGAATAAGGTTGCCTGGAAGAAATCGCTACTTCGTAATAAAGCCTTATTGTACTCTGTGTAAATTATATTCTGTGTACTTTAACAGCAATATGGTGTACAATAAAAGTATTAAGTAAGTCTGTCTGTCTGTCACTACATAAAACAATTCGAAAGATTAACTCGAGATTATTATTATTTTATTTAATCAGCCTTCAAACCATCGGGCGTTAGAAATAATTTATATTATTAAGCCATTTTACTTTAATATTTATAAAATAGTTGCTTTGTTTCCACGCTGGGTATTTCGTCAAATCATGACCTAAGGACCCTAGGTGGTATAAAAGATGATGGAATGACAAAGCGAAATTCAGAAATTACATTTTAATTTTCTAGAATATCAAAGTTACTCTCAGCTATAAAGGCTAAGAAACAAGTTAAGGTAAAAGTGTCAAATAATATATAAATAATAGATTGAATTGTTAAATATTTCGAACGAAAATTTATTTACTAAACTACAATATATTTAAAAATAACAGGAATAAAAGAAATGTTTAAAGAAAAGTCTCTTTTAACATATATGCTTTAATTTAATGTACGCTGATTACATCATGAGCATTATGTAATAAAGTCACATTTGAATTATCGAATTTACAACCTTATTCCCTTAACAAGAGGACATATTTTACAATGAATAATTTTTAATTGTATCAACGTGACTCGTTGGACACTGTAAGTATATTAAATTCAAAAAGTCACATTTATAAAATTCACTAAACCAATTGAGCTTAATTCTCATGACAAAAGAAAAGGCATGAAATGTTTAAAATACATGATTATTCCAAAAGTTTTAACATTCATTCATTTAATTTAAATATTGACAGATGTTTTGAACATTCGAGATCCTAACACTATGTGAAAAGCTCTGGATTTTTACACGAAGTACCTCTGTGCTTCGTTTGTAGTGGAGTGTGAAGTTCATACCAACGACACTACAAAGAAACCTGAAGTTCATTTAAAAAGAACTATATATTTAACAACAACAAGATATAAACGCAACACAAATATAATGGGTATTATAAAATATGTTACATTTCAATGAAACCGCTTTATACTACTATGAACAATATGGACAACAAATAATCAGTCTATTGTAAATTTTATTTATTTTAATGAAATGTAATAAATAATTGATTATAAGCTAAAAGAAAACTATTTCATTTACATCTAAAAGTTCGTTTCATTTAATATTACATTTGGCGATACCTTAATTGATATTTTATCCTCAAAATGGCATAAAATTATAAGGCACGGTTTGAATACTTGACTAAATTTTATTTTTAATTTAATGTAGAAAGGACGTAACGTAGCTACAATTATTCTATTTAATTTTAATAAAGCAATAAAACAAACCAACTACTTTGGCACCTGGATAAATCTAAATGAAAATATTTATTCATTCATTCCGAATAATAAATGAACTTTAAAATTTATGATATGTTCTTAATAATCGGGAATTGACACGAAATAATAAAAGGAAATAAAATAAAACGAAACAAAAAATATATATTAGATTTTTATTTAAATTCGAAATGTAACAATATTCCATCTGTAAATAGTCGTAATTTAATGGATGGATTTATAAATTTTGAAAATGTAAGGATTTAATTCAATCAGTCGGTTACGAGCTCATTTTAAAATGTTACAAAATCGAAATAAAACAAAAATAAAAAAAATAGCTTAATAACTTAATAATAAAATTAATAAAACTTTGGTATCTGTATTAAAACCGATTATTTTTTTGTATTAGAAATGCTATGTAAATTACAATAATGATTTATTTACAATTAATGTAAGCGGGGAATTAAATTAACATAAACTTATATTTATTGTCAGTTCGCGATCTGAGTATTTATTTAATATTTACATTTAATGAAATGCAACAAGTATTTATTAGATTTATACAACAATATAAATAATATTGTAAAAATTATATATAAATCTTAAAAAATATAAAAAATACAGAACGAAATATAGTAATATTACATATCGATTAAAAAAAATCATCAAGATTATTTTAGAAAAATAATAAGTTTTTCTATCGAGAAATCCTTTTCAAGTTTCGAAGAAATTTTAAATTCCATAAATTTCATAAATTTCAATCAAAACTAACAATATCATAAAACTTAACGAAATAAGAGATCCTTCGGGAACCGGAAGTCACACATCTCATTGTCTTTTGGACGTTTCGTCTAATTACAAAATATAATAAAGTGACGTCAGTCGGACCGCAGGCGGCCTCCTCGATGCTATCTACCGTCCGGTATCACAATCGATGAATTTAAAACTATCTAAATTTCAATCTATTTACAATAGATTCACTTCACTTGGAACACTTGTTTTTCAATCACACTCCGTACACTTCACACACTTCGTCGTCAATTTATTATTTATTCACATTTACACGACGTGTGTCTCGCTCCTTTTATTGTAGGATTCGTCGATAGTGACGTTCTGTTTCTTGTCCTTCTTGATGGTTCCGTACTGCGGGGCGTCGGTGAGGTTCTGCACGGTGAGGATCTGACCGTGGGTGCTCTGCGGGGAGCAGGCGGGGCTCCCGTGAGGGACCCAGGGCTTGTGGCGCGACGGATCTTTTAGGATCGACTGCGGCTGCTTCGTAGAGAGAGAGTGGTTCAATGGAAACTGGAACAAAAGTTTCGTGTGAGATTATCAATCGTAAAGTGAATTTTAATATTAAAAGTGCGGTGAAAGTGCATTGAGATATCGTCGTTATGAAAATCCATTATTGTGAACATTTTATTATTTTAACACGGATCAATGAATTGCTTCGTTAGTACGCGAGTGTTCCTACCTGAGTGCAGGGTGGCGGGTGCAGCACGGTGACGTCGGGCGGGACGGCGCGCTCGCCTGGCGGGAGATGACCTTAGTGATTCATTGTTTATTGTAATACAATTTTTAGTAAATGAAATGAACATCGAATACCGGTGCTTTAATTACAACGCCATTGAAATTGTTTTTAATATTTACCATCTATCCCACAGTTGAGTGGTGGGCTCGCGAGGTGGTTGTCGACGCGACCGTACTGCTGCGGGGGGGTGGGAGTGCGACCTGCTTGCTGGAGGGGGGAGAAAAAGATATTATACCTAAATAATTATAAGTTCACTGATATATATTAATAAAAGATTTGTAATTATAGGTGTATTCATTCAATAGTGCGTACTAAACTACAGTGGAAGGTTGAATTGCTTTCATTTCTAAGTTATTGGTTAATATATATAATATATTTATCACTTATTTATACAAAAATAGTAAAATCTGAATAACAAACCTGTTGCAGATACTCTCCGATGAGCGGTGGGTAGGACAGGTATCTGTCCGAGGCCATGTTGTAGTACGAGCCGTCCAGTGGTGGCATGGGGCTGGGGGTGGGGACGTACGGCTGCTTGCCGGCTGCGAGTAGAATTATTAATTATTGTACTATTTAAATATTATATTTTATAAGTGGAGTGCACAAAAATAATAGGAATAGCTTTTTACATTGAGGATATTTTAAATTTAGGTAAATTCAATATATATGATAAAAAAATGTTAAAAGCAGTCAAATTTCACTTGCGAAATAATTTATTAGGTTTCAGTCGAACGTTATTTTATTTTAAAATATTTGATTTTGCAAAATTTAAACTATTAAAGTTGTTCGGTTTTTTTATTCGTTAATCTCATATATTTTAGTTACATACAATAGATGACTGTTGCATTAAATGCAACCCTAATTTCTTAACGATGTATGAACATATATATTATAAAGTAATTTCACCGATACTCGAAGTTTTAATAATGAATTGATCCCATACACATACATAAATTAAAAAAAAAATATCTCCGTCTGTCTGTCTACCAGTTACTTTGTTATTACACGAATTAGCATACATCAGTATACTAATATTTAAAAAGATGTTTTTTTTATTGCTATTATATCCCTTAATTCGATTACAATATTATATTTGTCGCGCTACAAGTGTGCTGTCTCACCTCGCGCCAGTGTCCCATGTCCGTGTGCGTGACCGTGCGTGTGTGTGCGTGCGTGTCCCCGCGGGTGCGGTAGTGTGCGTGCGTGTTCGTCGAACACGTAGTTGGGCGGCGGATAGTCCATCGGGGGAGGGACCAGACCTTCGTCGAGGAGGTACGCGTCCGACTGTGGGAGAAAATATTTGGTTGTTTTTTATAAAGATAAATAACATTTTAAATCATACATAGATTTTACTGACTATTAATATGAAATTTTAAATTTTATTTATTTTTCAAAAAAGTACATTAAAGATGTGTGGCGTTACGATATAAATGATATTACATCCTGAACATTCTGAAGACTCACGTTTTATTCGTGTCAGAAATATTCGTATCATTAATAAATACATAAAAATCAAATAAAAACATCACGAAAAAATATAAATTATATGTAATAATACGTAATATAATAGCAAATCAGTAATGCCTAGCTCCATGAACTATATTTAAAAAAGTGACTTTGCCCAGCTGTTGGATGTCAAAGAAACCCAGCCTACCTGGTTCATCATGTGTCGCGGCATGGTGGGTACGTCGGGTACGGGCGGGGCCTCGTCCTGAGAGTACGTCTCTGACTTCTCAGACACGGAGCTGAGCGTCTCTCCCATAGTGTCGTTGTAGGACGAGGGTGCGTACATCTCTATCGTTGCTGACTTCGATGACTGGCCGGCTTGTTCTGTTTAATGGACGATTTAAACATAAGACAAGTCTGTTGGATTTTTATGTGGCAATTGACTTTCCGAGCTGGTGGTGGAAAAAATATTATATATAAAATGTACTTCTAATATATATTTTAATTTTGTTTTTATATTTTTGGATGAGTTACATAAGAGGGTTAACTTATTTTCCTTATATTTTCAAGATTATTTATAATCTGATTAAAGCTGGAGGTAAAACTTGGTTATCATATTTCTCTGTTTATTAAGAACTCGGCTGACACACATATTTGTTTTATTTAATTTTTACATCGAAAATTTATATGGTATTATTTTACTAAGTCTCTTAACAGATAATTAAACCTATATAGAGGTTCTAAACTAATATTCTATCAACTTTATGGCTTCATAATCAACTTATATCAAACCGGTAGCGCGGTAATTGTTAGATTCAATAGAGTGTGAGCATTTAAAATTATCAATAACTTAATCAACCTTAAATTAACGTCAATTAAAATTTGCGATCATTTAAATTATTTGCTTGTTTTATTTAACTTTATCACTAAATCGAATAGCAATTTTTTCGCTAAATCGTGATTCATTGAACAGGTCAAATCATTTATTTAAATCAGTTCTTATTTTTGTAATTCATGGAAATAAATAACATACAGACAACACTAAAATTATGGACGACTATGTATAAAAAAAAAATGCAAATAAAAAAAAGTCTCACCTTTCAACCGTCGAGAGCGTCGTTTTAAAACAAAGCAAGCAACTAAAGCGGCATTTATCAAAACTAATACGGCTGCGGTGATTGAAACATAAAGTACTACGGATTTGGAAACGTCAGCAGTTTCTACGCGTTCCGTGGAAACTACGTTCAATTCTCCTACTTCTGATGAAGCTAGAAAGGAAAAGAAAAACAAAATGAAAATAAAAAAACTAAATTGACACAAAAGTGAATATTTGTATACAAAAATATATATCAAAATTCACTTCTGCGTGTACACATACTTATATATAAAACAAACCTCGTATACGCTTATTCGTCCTCCTGTGCAGACAGAACCCCACCAAGAGTACATTCAAGAGGATAAGTGCCGTCCCGACTATTGTACCCGTTATTATAAAAACACCGGGAACATTATACGAATTGTACTCCGAGCTTGACTGTACCGGTGGGATAATGTCTATGCGGCGTGGAATAAAACATATTTTTGAATTTCGAATACAATACCTTTTTATTTATTCATGCATTCATTATTTAGGTCTAATTGAAGTGCAGTTGTTATCGATATTTTGAATTTGGAATCGTTGGAACGTTTGATCAAACGTTGGCTCGAATGTGACAAGTCCGTTAACTATCAATTGTTGGAGAGATCCGTAAATCGCATACACATGAATATTTTATGAATAACAAGTTGAATTTGAATTTTATTAACATAATTTATTAATAATCGGCGTGTATCTATTGTTGCAGTGAATTAATGTATTAATATTAAATTCATAGCTTAAAGCATAATTGTTAGTGTTTGTGATTAATTTGAACAAGCAATTATATTGTAGATTTGTATTCAAATTTGTGTATTCTAGACCGACGCATTTGCGCTTAATTACGCATAGTTTAGATAATTTATACGTCATTAAATATTATAATTGTTATTTTTTACAATCTATTGGGATATATTATAATTAAATAATATTTTAAATTTGAATTCGCAAAAATAATTATTTAAAGAAATTTTAATTTACAAGGATTTCTTTGAAAAAAATAAATAATTATAAAAGTATATAAAAAGCCTAACCACGCAATAAAATTGTAATTTAATCTTTTAAAGATAGAAATACAGTCTCCCTTACAACAAAAAATAAATAAAATCTATGAAGATCTGAAGAACACATTACTAAGTATCTTCTTGAATATTCAAGTCATAATAAAAAAATATTCCTCCAATTAAAGTATATTAAGTAAACAGTCTAAAAAAAATTACTAGTATGGTAAGTATACTTTACAGGTAATTGGTGTGTGTGCGTGTCTGTGTCTGTGTGTGTAGCTCTCATTGTGGATAAGTAAACCCATACTACTTAGAGGGATAAAATTAGAATCAGCCACAAAAGAAAAATGTAATTGTATCCAAGTATGGGAATATTCTATAGCTAAATTGGTGGTGTGTGTGTGTGTGTGTTTGTGTGTTTCATTGTAGCAACTATGTTCTTATAAAGTTATAGTTAATTACAAAACAAAAGAAATAAAACTGTGTCCATGTCTACATACTTATACTTTTTATGAACTGCTGGTATGTGTCCGTGTGTGTGTGTGTACGTGTCGTGTGTCCGTGTGTTTGTCTGTCCGTGTACTGACCGCTGGTGGTGGCGCGCGTGTCGTCCGGTCGGTAGTTGCTGGCGCCTCGTTCGTTCCTGGCCTGCACGGACAGCACGTAGTCCGTGCGTCGCGCCAGGCCGCGCACCGTCAGCGACAGCGCGCCGCGCGCCGCGTCGCGGTACACGTACGACTCGGACGACGGCTCGCTGGAGGGGGGAGGGGGGCAATGAGACTTTATATGTTTATTTATATCTTTGTTTTATGTATAGTTTTTAATTTGATATATGAAAATATACGTGGCAGAAGGGTAGCTATTTTTTTTAAATGCTAAGGCCAGCTGTGCAAGGAGCCCTATTTTTTATTACGTGATTTATCAATAATGGTTTTACATAATATCCTAATAAAGTAATTTTTTATTTAATTAATCCTGCCTGCAATTAATGTTATATGCTCTAAAGATTTCTGAGAAGAGTGTATTTCCTCTCATGGATTTTCTTTCTGGACGGGTACAGCGTTATCGGGAAGGGGGATTGACCTCGAGACCAATATATAGTGAATTCGAAAGAAAGAACAGACACCACTGAGTGTAGCGTTTTTACATTAATATACTATTAAATAATATAAATTATATACGACTAGGACGTAACATAGGTTCTATAATAAAATATTTGGCTACTAAACAGTGTAACTCACCGGTATCGAACCCTGAACCACGTGGGTAGTCCGCCGTCAAATCCTGGCACCCACTCCACTGTCACGGTGTCGTGGGTGACGTTTGTCACTCTTATTGATATTACCGGATCTGGGAATATTATTTATTTGTTTATACGATTGCTTTAATATTTATAGTTTTCGAATGAATGAACGTTTTCTTTCAGTTATAAGAGAATTTTATTCCTCCGTAGACTATTAGAATATATAAAATAAAATAAGAGATTAAATCTGTATATTAAATTTTATTTGATATACAAATAGTTGCTACCAAACTACAAATTCCAGAACAATAGACTTTGACTATTTGTCTGTCTGTGTGTCTATTGTTTGTTACTTTGTTCGCGTATTAAACTTAAACTTATTTTTGAAACTCCGAACATTTTTATGTATTTTTAGGTGAGAATTTATTTTCTGAGTAGTAACTTTTTCCTGAATAAAATTCATGAAATTAATGAACAAAACAGTTATAAAAATATTTACAATAGAACTAATGTTGTGCTGACAATTTTCATGTTACTTAAGAAGGGAGATGAGAAGCCGCTGGCAAAAGCTAGTATCACATAAAATACAAATAAATCAATAATAATTAAAATATTTCCTACCAGGAGGTCCAGTGACATCCAACTTAACGGACACGGTCCCGAAGCCGAGGTCATTTCGGGCGCCGCATTCATAGGACCCGTAATCCGACGTCCCGACATCATTTATTAACAGCACAGAGGTAAAGGTTATAGGATCGTTCTTGTGGTATTCGGCGAAGTATTTGGTTGAGGTATTGACGGGTAATTTGACCCCATTTTTTGACCATGTGAAGTTCGGTGCTGGGGAGGCATTGCATCTGAAATACAGGATGTGTTATTTTTTTAAACATTTTTTTTAATAGACATATAAAGAAAAACAAATCGATACGGGCAGGGATTCAAACCTGAACATCTGGGAAACCGTCCAGATGAGCTACCAATTGAGCTACCGCATACCGATTTGTTGTTCATTATATATTTATTTAAAAATGTAAATAAACAACATATAAATATTTTCAAATTTTGGTATGAAAATTAATGAAATGTTACGAAAACCAATAATGATATCAACATTTCAACTAAATAATTCAACAAAGTACACGCTGTGTTCAATTAATGTTCGGATTTAATTAACAATAGATTAAAATACACTAATCGTAAACCAATCAAATATTGAAGTGGTTGTATTGACCGTTGAAAATAAAGTAAATTATACTGTGTACTTAATAATTTTGGTTTGTTAGTGTTTTTGTATGAATAGTTACGAAATAGAGATGGAAGGTAATGGGGGGTGTGTCTGATAATGAATGTAATTTAGACTGATGAATTTAAAACTTCAACTTCCGGCAGAGAATCTTTATTAATTTTTGGAAAAAAATAATTGAAGATATCGAAAAAAATTTTCCTATTTAAGTTGTTATTAGCCCCGGTTTTTTAAAAATTATTTCTTCCCGGAATTTAAATTTATTTGTTGGAATCTTTACTGTCTGATGTATATCCCATTACCTTATGACATTTTATATTCAATATTCAAAATAAAAAAAAAGAAATAAAAACGAAATAACACTGTTACTTACTTGCACGTTAGCCTTCCAACTTGACCAACATTGGACGCAGATTTGCCCAACGTTGGCGATACATCCATTTCAGGTTTAAATTTCACCACCAACATGACTTCTTGGCGAGATTCACCACCAATGCCATTATCGACCACACATTGGAACAAACCGACGTCTTCTCTTGTTGCCTTTTCTATTGTTAAATAACTTGTTTGGTTTTTTGATTCGTATGTAACTATTTTTGTCGATAAATCGTAATCATTTCGTTCCCATCTTATATTTTCTGCTGTCAATGGATTTCCTGTGAAACATATTTTTAGATGAAAATATTTTTTTTTCCAAAATTCAACCACCGTACAAAAGAAAACGAATGAATAATATTTTTAGAATCGGAACATTCGAGGAAAAATATATTTATTTGTTTTTCTATGAAGCCTCACCCAAAACAATTGTAGGATCAGACAAAAATATTTATTTCTATAACAATAACATCCAAATAACTCATGTTAAATGGCTCGTTTAAATAAAACATATCATAAAAGATGATGAAACACGTTCCAATAATTTTAAATTTTATTTATGGGAAGAAAAAATATGTAAAATTGATGTGAGACAACAGATTATATGATATTAGATGACTATCTAATATCATATAATATGTTAAATCAAGAATGAATGTTAAATCATAAATCTTACCACTGGCGGTACACGCTAGCACTGCGTTGTCGTTCGGGCTCACCACAGCGGTCTGCCAGACTGACTTTATACCAGCCGGGTCTGAAATAGAAACATTATTAACATTTCTTGAAAATAATTTATGTTTACGCAACTTCAGTTGTGGATGGACATAAAAAAAAGGACAATGAAGCGTATAAAATGTATTCTGCAGGTGCCTTTCTATTTACGTGAAGAACTTGATCAGGAAGGTAAAACAGCGAGATTGTCCATCCACAGTATATACTAGATTATCTTTCGTATATTTTAAAGCGTGCGTGCGGGTGCGTGTGCGTGTCCGTGCGTGTGTATGTTCGTCACTCACAGTGCACGTGCACGGTGACGTTGACCCTGGCGGCTCCTCGTGAGTTGAGCGCCTCGCAGGAGTAGGCGCCCGCGTCGTGACGAGACACGCGGGTCATGTTGAGAGCTCCCCCTGATGACACGATGCGATCGCCTGGTGGGAGGTAGAATTTTTAAAGAGTCGGTCACAGAATTATAATTTTTGTATTCAAATCCCCTACTATGTTAATTTATTAAAGCACGATGTATAATCATTTGCGATGAGTGGTGATGGTCACCGGCATTTGTAATCATCCAAAAATCTTTTGGCACTGGGATATAAATAATGAAGCATATATTTCTACGGATGTGGTTGATATTAAGAACTGTCCCGAATGGGATTCAAACCCAAATAAAATAGTCAATGCTCTCGGGGTCTGCTGCCTTATTACGCACTAGACAAATAAATAGACTACTACTAGACAATATTGACTTAATGTAGAAAGTCTATTATTAATTTGTCTTTTTTGCATTGAGTTCGTGATCTTATAAGAACTTTATAAGTTTTTACTTTAAATTTTGATTAATTTAATGATGCTAGTTAAAATCGTAAAAATCTTGTTATAACATCATCAATGTACATCAATATTTTTTTTTTTCTAAAAGTAATATATTTAAATATTTCGTTATATTTATTGACGTAAGTTAGAATTAATACCAACAAAATGTTATTTGTATTTCAAATATAAACCTTTCAAAGTTACTGTTTAGATATTAACCAGCGACGTAGATTTGTCAAAATGCAAAAGCGAGATCAAACTAAATAATTCAACTGAAGATTTAATTTATCGCATTTGAGTTACGAATATCGTCTGTTTGAATATTCTCTTTACTGAATCAGGAAATTTCGAGCTTTCATAAGTAATACGTTAGAAATATCAATATTTTAGTTGTTCTTGACATATGCCTGAACTCAAACACACATATGAAAGAAAATAAGTATCTGAGGAAATGGGGTATATATCCTCAAGTGAAGTTAATATCCAATTTAAAATGTCAATTTGTTTCAAAATATGCTTTTATTTTATTCCGCACATATTTTTGAATAACAAAAATTTAAGTGACTCCTAAGCCCATAAGTCTTATATTAAAGTTACATCTTTGAATACATTAAACTCTAATTAATTTCAATATGAACTTTACATGAAGTTACTCACTAATTGGGTAATCTGAATTAATTATGACATATAATTTGTCTCCTAATCAATCAGAGCGTAGAATTAGTTCGTGAATAAATATTATAATTAGTTTGACATTTCTTAACATTTATTTAATAGATATTTATTATTAATAATAAATATGTCATATTTTATGAGAAAATTATCATATATTAATATGAAAATATTAATAAACGTTTCCGAATTTTATTCCAAAGACTATTTTAACGAAACGTAATTCCAGTAAGACTATATAAAGCCTCGAGGGTGATTTTAACGAGCAATACCTTTATGAATAGTGTTTCGTTGAACATTTTTATTAATCTCGGATTAAACTTTAATTCAGAATTGTCGTAAGTTGTAATCCTTTGTTAATAATTTTAAACTTGGTGTAAATGTAATTCAATATAGTAATTTATTGTTATTAATTTCAAAACAACTTTGTTTATTCATTTATAATTACTTTTCTAATTTATATAACTCAAAACACAAGACGAACAAACATTGATTTTAAGTCAATCCTAGACTAAAAGCTGCCATGCCGGTTCTATACTTACTGGAACTGCTGTAGGCGGCCTGTGTAACGGGCAGCCCGTCCTTGGTCCAGGTGTAGGTGATGCTGGAAGGATTCCCGTCAGCTCGCAGCATCACCACCAACGGCTCGTTTTCCACACCCACAATTGATAGTGGGGTGTCATCGAAGATAGGAGGATCTACGGTGACAAAGTAAAATAAATCTTTATTATATCGTCTATTATTTGAACAAGATAAGTTCGCTATTTTTAAAGAACGTCAAGACTGTGGGATTGGTCTATATTGAAATAATGAGAGGGGAGATGTGTTATTTACTACACACATTTCAGAATAATAAACTACGTAAGATATGATTTTCTTCACAAAATATAAATAAAAATCGCTGAACTGTAAGAAAGGCAAGACGATATATTTTGATACGAATCCAAGCTCAAGCTCTAAATCGAATCCAAAGTGTTATATTCCACAAACACAGACTCGAGGACCCGTAGTGTACTCACAGAGCACGGTGAGCGCGAGTGCGTCGTGCACGCTGCGCTGCAGGGCGTCGTTGGCGGCCTGGCAAGTGTACACGGCACCGTTCAGCTCCTTGCTGATATTGAGACGCAGCTCCACCGTCGACACCGTGCCACCGTGGAGGCCTTTCTTTAGCTGCATCGGGAGGCCTGGGGACATAAACCGATACATATAGGTTGTATAGTTAATGTCTTATATATATATATATATATATATATATATATATACATACATATATTTAAAACAGTTTAAAATAATTATAATATATTATACTCGCAAAAGATTACTCGATCGATATTTTCATATAAAAAAAATCTGATTAAAGGAGAGGACTATGTGAAAAAGCAAATTATACCAAATATTACTAACGTCAAAAATATAAAATTATCCATACACAAATGATTTTCGACCACTTCAGTACAATTAAGTAAATTAATATTCGAAAAAGGTTAAACGTGATGTAAAACATATTGCGCCTACTTATATTTTAGAACAAAAATAAAAGGAAAATTTCATCAACATGAGCAAGACTCAAAGTATCCAACCCTTGGGTGTTCGCTCCCGTTGGTCTATCAATTGTACTGTTCCTCCTCTTGATATAGTCGAATTAAGAGTTTTACATAGAACTGTTTGTATCGTAATCTATTACATTTCTTACAAAGATTAGACGGCGGGTAACAATCAATCAAATAATAATATATACGTTGTTAAAAAAAATATATAAAAAATATGAAGTAAATGTAATTAAATTTCATTAACATCACAGTAGTATAGATCCTCACCTTGCACGGGGATGCCGTCCCTCCACCAGGTGAGGCTGGCGGGCGGGTTGCTGGAGGCGGCGTCGCAGTACAGCGCGGCCTCCGCACCCGGGGTGAGCTCGGCCGGACTCGACCGGACACGCACCGCCTCGGGGGCGACTGGGGACATGGACTCATTTATGTATTATACATATAGACTATAGTTTTTCGAAGATTTCGTAGTTATTTTTTTTAATATTCATCTATATTTCTTTTATAAAATCTAGTAGTTTTTTTTTTAATTAATATTTTTATGAACTCCATTTTTTATTAAGAAATATAATAAAAAAGTTTATAATTAAATAAACTTGCGAAGAATCGATATACTTTTCTAATCACAAACCAATCGTAACATGGGATATAAAACCAGCGACCGGTCTTATATCCACGATTTAAAGACTTTACAAAACAATATTAAACTTCCGGATAAAAATAAGACAATTAGTCTTAAGAAACTTTCAAACTAACGGTTTAACAAGCATCACAAAGACTTGAGCTTTAAATTAAATTCCCCAAGTTTCTTACGTTTCGTATCAATGAATCTCAGCTTAGCTTGGTTTAGATGTTTTATTAGAGTTAAGAAAATTTTTGAAATTTGAATTATATGGAATTTACCATTCTATGTTTTTTACCATTCTATGTTTTTCTACATTTTATATTGGAGTTTATTTCTGAGATACTACACTGAAAATAAAAGTTGTATAATAATTAATTATTCTTTAGGTAATAAATACCACCACTTATTTAAAGAGAATACATGGCTTTTCATTTAAGTTGAATCCAAAAATGTCTATAATAAAACTCTTAGCTAAAACGCTATTCATTGGTGGACATAAATTTGATTTTTGACTAGACAAATAAACAAACGACTTACAATGTACATTCAACGTGACAGTTTCGAACAGCGGTATTTCCGTCGCGCTGTTTGTCGCCTCGCATCTATATTGAGCTTGGTTGTCTGTCACGTTTGTTAGTATCGATATCTCAGCTGACACTGACTTGTCCGAGGTTTTCGTTATTGAATGTATCTGAAACGGTGCTTGGTTTTATTAAATGTATCTATAAAGTTGCTTGGTTTTATTCAATATTAAATATTCGAAGCTGGAATTGTAAAAGTAATCCCAAGTGAAATTAACAATGCTATAATAAAAGTATATTCGCGGCGAGGCAGACAAAGCTGTAGGCTTATGTAAAAATACAATCATAAATTGGACAATGAAATAAGTATTTTCATAATATGTTTCATAAAATTTGCGTAATGAATACGAATTGTATTAAATATCTTTAAATATTATAATCTATTTATCTCATTTCGAAGGGATGTTAAATATGAAACATTTTATATACAAATGTTTACATTGTTATAACTAATTGCTTTTTCAACAAGGTATAATATTATTTAATTATTATCAGTTTATCAAATACAAGATTGTATATAAAATTCTAAATATTTTGTATATAGTTACCTGTGTAATAAGTGTTACATGTTGATCATTGTTTTAAATATATTTTACTTTTGAACAGTCTCTACGACCCCATGACGTCACATCTCCAAAAACAAGTCATTATTTCACATATCCACAAAAACAAGTCATTATTTCACTCATCCCTATATACTTTAAATATCAATAAATAAAATAGAAAAACAATATATAAGAACCTTTTTATCATTCTTAAACCACGTCAAGGTTGCCAAGGGGTTGCCGCCAGAGGAGATACAGGATAGTTTTTGTACTGTGCCCGCTGAAAGGGTTGTGCCGGGGACGTAGCCGGTTATCATTGGAGCTGATGGTGGGTCTGTAACAATATAAAAAATCAAGAACCTTCAATTAATACTAAGCACTATTTAGTTTATTTTGTTGCTTAAATGAACACTTAATAAATAGAAAGCTTTAGTAGTAGTAGTAGTCTTATGCTTGCTAGATTTTAAGAAACCGAGAAAGAAAACTTAATATTTTTTTTAAATTTATAAATGCTAGTGTACTTATTTGAAATTGTATAAATATATTGGGCCAAGTTAAGCTTATTAAACTTTTAAATAAATTAACAACCAAACATTTATTGACGCGGGTAGGAATCGAATTGGCTACTTCAGGGAAACCATTGCGTATCTTTTCCATTTTAGCTACCTTGTAGCTTCGTTGAATCCAATAGACTTTATTTATCATATACACTTATTTACAATATATAGTCTTAAGATTTAATATTGAGAATTAATTACATGTTTCGTAATCTCCAATGATCAATATTTATTATAAATGAACACACAATTTCGAGTTTAAAATTATTTTAATACATGTCTTTGTAATTTAATCCTTTCGAGACACTTCATAGACAATAATGGCTTCAATAATTTATCTCAAAATAGACTTAATAACGTTCAAATTTAATTAAAATAAAGGATATATAAAGGACTGAAATAATTCAACCTGAAACTTAACGGTACATTGTTCTGAAAACAACGTGTGAAAAACAATTCTCACGAAAATTGGAATAAAACTGACGAACGTTATTACATTAAAAGAACTCATTTATAAAACTTTGTTTACTTTATAAGTAATTGCAGTTTAATGTATGTAAACCAAATTTTTAATTGGTATTTTATTTGTTAAAGAAAATTGACGACATAAATATGTAACCGACAATACCCGAAGCATAACCGAAAATAGCCGAGCGATTGTATAATTGAAAACATTTCTAATGAGCTATAATCTTGAAATGTTACTTGAAATATTTCATTAAACGGGTTTATCCCAAGAATTCGCTTTTATTATTAAAGATTAACATAGTTCCGCTCAATCCGATTATAGAGATAAAGATAATGAGATAATTAGGGTAAGTACAAACAAACACGAGACTAATACTCAATTATGAAATAAGGGTGTCTACAAACGAACATGTAAGACTACCGCAAAGTAAAAAATAGTATAAAGCTGTAAGACAAGATTGGTATATATATATATATATATTCGTTTTTCGTTTCACATTATTTTTACTGACGGTATTTTCAATACTTTAAAATTATAAAAACCATTAAGAATAACATACAATTTTAAATCACTATTAGTAAAATTTTAAAAAAATATAAAAAAATAGTTACAATATAAATAAAACAACGGTATGCAG